>OW026523.1:127509883-128109883 GCA_932274085.1 Protocalliphora azurea
TATTAATTAATAATACATGGAATTATATTTATGCTAAAATATACACAAAACAAATAAAACGACTACAATATTTTAATGTGAACATTATTAATCATGAATATATTTTAGATATTTTATTTGTTTCTTTATTTATTTTAGTGTTTTTTTTTTTTTTTTTTTTGAAATGTTATTTCAAAATTTTTCCTGTTGTTTTTCATTAACAATAAATATTTTTAGGTGTGATGTGGGTATTTTATTTTTATTTTTATTTTTATTACGCAAATATATTTTTGGGTATTTAGTTATTTTTAGGCATAATATTGTAATGAAATATCAAATCTGATAATAGCTTTAATGGCTCAAATAAAATGAATAATTAAAATATTTATTTCATACCCATTTTAATTATGGAAAGAGATTTACGATTTCTAAATGTAAATGTATAATAAATAGATTGATTTATTGTTATCAAATAAATTTTAATTATAGAATAAGAGATTAGCGATTTTTAAATGCAAATGTATAATAAATAAATAGTAAGAACAAACAACTTAATTTATAGTTATTGAAGTAGTCATATCGATTCATAATTTCGTATCATATTTTACAAATTTTTTTTTTTTTTTTTTTTTTGTAAATATTTTAAAATTTAACTAGGGTTGCATTATAAATTCTTAGTAATTAATTATAGATTTGTATTTTTTGAGCTAAAATTTAAAAGAATTCGCTAAAAAAAAAACAAAGTTACATAAATTTATTTTATTCACCATAGCGGGGAAATGTGACTGTCCTTTGTGAATTCATTTTTTTTTTTTTTTTTTTTTATACTGAGATTTTTTCCACTTGTTTAAATTAGAAAATACTCTGATTGTGTTAATTTTTTATTTTTGCTTTTGAATTTCTTTCAATAATATTCATTTAGAAATTGAATTTTTGGAGTGAGTTTGAAAAAAAGAAGAATATAATTGGACTAATAAATATTTTAAACGTTTTACTTTTAAAAGTGTTCTCCCCTCAAAAGTAAATTTTATAAATTTATGCTATTATTAAATTGCGGAAAAGGAAAATTTTGCAAATATTACAAATTATTTGAGAAGAGGTAACCTCCAGTTTTTCAATTTAGATTTTTCTTTAATTTTAAGTCATAATTTCATTTAGATTATTGCTCGCTTATTTTAACTTGTACTTTGTTTTGCTCCAGAAAAAAAATTATTCAAGAATATAACCAAAATAAATTATACGAAATAAAAGATATACATAATTTAAAAATTTGTATGGTTAGCTTTATCGGTGACAGCGTATGTGGTCGTCACATTATAATCGTTCTTTCAACGTTTGTCCAAATCTTGTTTTATATCGTAAGAAGAGAAAAAAGCGGCATATATTACAAAAAACCCTACATCACGCCTATTAAATCCTAATCAACCTGAAAGAAAATTAAATTTTTAACTGAAAACATTATTTTTTTATTACCACAAACGTCAAAATTTTGTTTTTCAATTAAATAGTTTTTTCTTAATTAACTTATTTTTTTTTTTTTTAATCTTAATAACTTAAACTAAATATCGTAATTTTTCTAATATGTAAAAGTTTAAAATATCAAACAAACATAAACACTACATACAGTACACACATACACCGAAATTCATACATTACACAAAAAAAAAAAATATATATAATTAAATATTTACAACTAGTATGAATATTTGAGTAAAAAAAAAATAATAAAAATAATAATAAAAAAAGTAGTTCTAAAATATATATTTTTTTAATTTTATATTTTAAATTTGAATTAATTGCTTTTAAATAACTTTTGAATGAATAACTATGGAGACTTCCCCAAATTACTTGTTAAAAAAATAATAATTTTTTTAATATTTTTTTCATTACGTTTTAATTGCAAAAAATCAATCAATAATTTTAATTTTATTAAAAGCTATTATTAAAAAATAAAATAAATATCTTTGGTTCCCATAACTGGTGACCCCGAACTTAAGAATGCCTAAAACACTTTCTGATTCATCTTCTGAAGAAATCACAGTTTTATTAAAGAAATGCAATTTATTATTAAGTGGACGAAAATCTGAAAAAATTCTTCGTGTAAAAAACTATTTGCAAGAACTTAACAATGACATTCCAAACTATGATTTTGAAATGGAGGTAACAGAATCTAATAACGTTCCATTTGGTTCAAGTAGCGATATGGATATTAATTATTAAATAGTTAGTAGAATTCGAGCTATCAAAAAAAAAGTAAAAGAAAAAATGATAAAAAATAGCAAGACAAGCGTGGGTAAAGAGAGGGAATTAATTTCATCAGAATACTCTATATAACCCTGCCTCAGAATTTTCTTTTATTATTTTCTTTTCCGTTTATTACTATAATCTAATTCGAGTTAAATAATTTTAAATTCTACCTTAATATTATCTATTTGTAGCTGGTTTGGTCTGCCTATAAGGAAAAAAGAACACCCTTCCACTTTCACTGAGCACGGCTGGATTTATAGATAGCAAGTTCTCCGAGTAGTAAGGCTCTGTGTGACCCTTACACCCTAATGACATCCTCTTATCTAAATAGATTCAAAACACATTCTTCTTTTTCTTTTATGAGTTCCATTTGTAAAAATATGTATTACTTATTTTCGTTTTCGTTTTATTATACACTGAGTAGAAGTTGCCTGCCTTATCAGTAACTCATAAATAGCAAAAATTTCTCATTACGAGAAGAAAGAAATAGAGTAGAGCCAAATGCACCCTAAAAAATTAAGGATCGATGTGGCTCGACATCTGCGACATCCGATCACTCTAATATTTTTCACACTATATCTTTACATAAAGAAGAACAATCCTAGGGGGAGTTATGGTCGAAATTCTAAAGTTGGCTTTTTTGGAGCAGTCTAGTGTACAAAAATAATGGTAATAAGAATAAATGAGTTTTTTTTGTCTAATAAAATTATTTCTGTTGTCTGTTTTGTTACTGTCAAAATTTATATCAAAAAGCATAAAAATTGTGTGACAACAATTTGAAAAGTTAAATAAAAATATTAGAAATATTTGTATGTGTTGTAAACTTTCTTAATTGCATTATACTATATATCTGTGAAATGTTTATTTATTTACGTGCTAAAATAGGTTTATACATTAAAATTGTTTTGCCCTCATAAAAATCTAAGATTCATTAAGAGTTTTTAACGAACTTTACATAAATTCTAAATATATATATATATATATATATATATATATATATATATATATATATATATATATATGTATGTATATATGCACGCAAGTGTAAGTATTTTAAACTTTAAAATGTTAAAGGGGACAACAATGCTAGCGATTTCGTTATACAAGTTTTAATAAAATAGATAAAAGAAAATAAAATATAATAAAATTAAACATATCCTTAAATCTCTATTATGTGTTGTTATTATCCCTAAATCAATAAAATTGTATTGAAAATTTATAGAATATTTTTTATCTCATATTATCTTCAACACTTGGTTTTTTCACATATTTGCAATAGTAATTTTCTCAATCCAAAATGTCCGTTAACAAATACAATTATCACTTCATAAATTTCCTACGCTAGTATTAATTTTATTTCCCCAATTGAGAAAGAAAATAAAAATAAAATAAAACACCAAATAACATGGTAAATATTTAGTATTTTCAAAAAATATAAAAGGATCTGTTTGCTGATTAACTCCTTGTGCCGCAGTCGAAGAACATATGTTTAAATTTCGATTGTAGCTTTGGAGAGTTAATGTTAGTTCTGTAAAACATTTAATTTACTTACAACAACAGTAGCAGCAGTAAAAAATAATAACAAGACCCAATTATACTATATTTTTCGACAACTTCAATGAATGCTCTTGTGGTTGTTGTTGAAGTTAGTGTTGTTTTTGCTACTGTTGTAAATAGCTTTACGTACAAACTTACATGTATTTGTGCATACATATGCATGTAGGTTTTGTGAAATAATTTGAACTTTTAACAAGGATTTTTTTTATATTTTTATGTAGTTGGTCTTGTACTCTGTATGTATATTGTATTAAACATAGAATACGAAAAATTCAGTCAAAACTTAAACTGGCAACTAGCCACTCGTTAAAATGTTCATTTAGCATATAAACTTTTATTCTGGCTAAAACACTACTACACAATGAAAGGACAGCAGACTGGAAAGTCATTTTAAAAATTATAAATTGTTCAGATTTAAAGTAGATTCAAGTTTAATTTTTATTGAAATTTTCTTAAACAAAAATATCAAATAATCTGAAGCAATTCAGCAATTTTCCCCAGAAACCTACGACAGAAAAAAGTTTCAAGATAACTTTTTTGATTGTCCCCTTAGCTTTACAACAGCTACTCGTATAACAACATTGCGAATTATTTTAGTTTCAATTTGTTCATGTATCTATATGTGTGTATGCTTAAGTTCGTGTGTGTGAAAGAGAAGCTGAAAAAAGGACGAGAATAAAGACACTCTTATACATATAGCAATGTTTGTGGGTTTTAGGTACGACTATGTTTGCGACTAATTTATGAGGTTCAAGTGTTTTTAAATTTTGTTAAATGCTCAGCATAGCTCAACACAGATCACAAAGTACTTATAGTTAATCTGCACCTTGTACACTATGATGTTCGCATATACTCCTATATACAGATGCATATGTATGAGTTTTTTTTTTTTTTTTTTTAATAAAAAAAAAGTAAAAATAAACAACTGCAAAAGTATTAAACAAAAAAAGGAATTAAATGTGTTATTTTTTTAATTACACTTAAAAGCCACAAACATATTTTTAAATTGTAGATTTGTGTGGAAATTAAATAAAAATGACCACATTTGTAAGTTAAGATTCAAGCAAATTTAAAATAGTCTATAAAATTAAAAAAATAAATGCAAAACAAAAAGTAAATTTAAGGAATTTAAAAAACTACTGAACTCAAAAGGAAAAAAAGTGTTGAACCAAAAAGGATAAATATTTAGACCGGAGCAAAAACAACAAAAATTTTGTCTCAAAATTGTATATAAAATTTTCGAAAGATGGAAGAAAATTATATAGAATATTTAACTAATTTGTGGCTACAAGTAAAAAAATGGTGTTTAATTGTTTCTGCAAAATAAATGTCAAAATTTTTTTTTTTATTTATTTTAATTTTAATTTTATTTTTCAAAATTTTGAAAAATTCTAAATTTTATTTACGATTTTGTTTATGAAAAATTTTCAAAAATCTACAAAATATCTGGTTAATATTTATAAATAATTATAACTTTTTAAGTAACAATTCGAACAGCATGGAGAAGCCGGATATGTCCTCTTTAAAACTTATAATTAATAATAATAATAATAATAATAATAATAATAATAATAATAATAATAATAATAATAATAATACCAAAAATGCATTTATAATTCAAGTGCATTTTTGTGATGTATTTTTGAAATACTAGGCCACTATACTTGAATTTTGGGCATAATTAGAATACTTGGTTAACCTAAAATATTATTACTGATTACGATTCAGTAATAAAAAATTAAAAATTGCGAATCAAATAATGCCTATCAATTTTTTTTTTTTAATTATTTGACGAAATTTTAAATAATAACATTTTGAATACGAATATGGTTCACAATTTTCCAGTGTTTTTGAGGACTCTGATTACAAATCTGGAATAAACAAGTTAAAGTGCTATATTCGTCTATTAGGAATCTTATATACCTTTCAACCGTGATGAGATATTTTACATGAAATGCATTATATTGGATGTAAATATATTTACCTGTGCTATATCTGTGTGCATGTCTTTGTATAAACACTAAAAACTTTAAGTAATTTGCACCTCATATAAAGTTTGAATAGATTAAAAATTTTATAAATCGGTTGACCAATTTTCACGCAAATAGTACAGTGCCGGGGTAGTTGCATATCACTCCCCCATTTTAAGACTACTTAAAAATCTATTTTTCAATTTTACACGTAATTAATGACGCTATTTATGCATTATAGCATATTATAGGTTATATTGGATCTTTGTCGGATGATTCGCCCATATTTATGCCCATTTTTTTAAAGCTGTCAAAAAAAGAAGCGATTAGCTTAAAATAGATCGGATCAGGGGGTGGTGTAGTACCCCTCATATAAAAAAATATAAATTTTCTCATCTAAACGACTATTACAGTGAAAGTCTTAACAAAAAAAATTAAAGTAATTTTCATATCAAATTTCAAATAGGGTGAATAGGTCCAGGAAAATTAGTAACTCCCATATAAAGTAAATATTAGTTATCACATCAAATAGGGTAATGAAATGCACCGAAAAGCTGGTAAATAACAAATTTAATACTTCGGAATTTTACAAAAGTTCACACATACGAGTATTTAAGGAAGATATAATCACTATTTTATAGATGTAAGAAAATATTAAATTAATGCAGGAAAATTTATGGACCGATTTGACTCATTTAAAAAACCGTAATGCGAAAAAATATTTCTGAGGGATTTATACAAAAATGAGGGTCATAGCTTATATAGGAGCTTCAAAAAATCTAACAAAAATTCTTACAAAAATTTTCAATTTTTCTGTGAAAGAACGAAGTTTATAGCTTACATAGGTACTTCAAAAAGTTGAAAAAAATAAATACGCCTCAGTTTAAAGTTGTTGTTTTTCAGTATCCTTGAAAACAACAACTATACGGGAAGCAGACATTAAATAAATTTAAAAAAAAAAAATTTCCAATAACTGGGTTGTTTATGAACCGATTTGGTTGATTCAAAAAACCGATATTCAAGAAAAATATTTGTGATCGATGTATATAAGAACTAAGCCGGTAATTGGATATCAGCCAAAAATGCGTTTTGGACGATATCTCTGTAACTAATGGACCGACTGATTTCTGATTTTGTTTTGCAAAAACGAAGTCCTTAGCTTATAGAGGTATTTCAGGAAATCGAAAACCGGTTTGAAGAACTGGTTTTTTTTATGTTTCCGCTATTTTTAAAACGATTTTTTCCGAGTTTCAATATAAAAGTTCTGAAAAAAGATTCTGATTTTTTGATATATGTATATATTATATATCTATGTTATCGGGAGGTTTCACAAGCGCCATTTAAACCATTTTTAAAACCTCAAAAAAAGGTTTTCTCCACATATCTCCACAGTTTATAAACCGATCTTGCTAAATTTCAATAGCAAGATTCCCGAAAGGATTTTAAGGATTTTCAATCGTTTGATATATATATATATATATATATATATATATATATATATATATATTATATATGGCAGTTATCGGCGGGCTTCATAAACGCCATTTTAACCGACAGATGGAGAGCCAAACATCGTCCTATCGACATCATTTCTTATAAAGATCCAGAAAATATAAACCTTTTGCTCTGCAACGAAAATTGTGGAAATTACAATCAGAATGACAAACATATATAAATAGGCTTTACATCTGTGGTGAAGGGTATAAAAGTTAAAACTCAAAATGGCGGATCCAATGCGGCAACCAATACATATATACATATATACATACATACATACATACATTCATACAATATTGCCCTATAGGGTAAAATATTCTCTTTTATAATTTAACAATATTAATTTGTTATATTGAATTTTTGTTGGATTTTTGCTTTTGTAATTTTATATAGCAAATTGCAATTTGTAAATATAATTGATATAATTAATAGGTGTTTGGAATGCCTAAAGAAATGCAAAAAAAAATAATCACAATATTAAATAGGATTTTGTTTGTAACAAACTTGAATAAAATATATATTTTTTTTTATATTGTTTAGCAAATAATTTAGATGCCAATCCTATTTTTCGTAAAATTTTTAAAAATCGCGATTTTTAGTATAAAGCAAATCCATAGCATAAAGAAGATCCATAGGTGTTAAAGAGAATTTTGAGAGAGTTTTTTATGGATCAATTTCATGTCTATCGACTCTTGCAAAATTTAGAAGGGTTATTTACACACATATAAAACTTCTTTGTTTCAAATATTATCTTGACGCTAATATTAATATTAGTTTAAATATGTATATCAAAGTAGTTTTCAGAAGTGGTTATATGGAAGCTATGATCAATAATGTACCGATCCTACTAAAATTTGACACAATTATTTTTACTCATATATAGCTTATTTATATCTAATTACGTTAAAATAGTGATATTCTTAAAGTATTTAAAAGTGTTAAAACCATATTCCCAGAATACATTTGTATGTGGGCTAGATGAAATAATGGACCAATCAGGAACAATTTCAGTAGTTTCTTGTGTTAAAATAATCATACGTGTAAATCGATGCAGAAAATCGTTCTAAGTCGATTGCTGTACTTTAAGGTGTGTGTTGGACAACTTTTGTTTACGCGTTACAAACATCAGCACAAATTTATAATACCCCAACCATTTATGGTGGTATAGGTTAAAAAATCAAAATTTTTATATAAATGAGTTTTTGTATGGGAAATTTTGTAAAGGTTTTTAAAAAATCTCTTAACTGATAATGCACCCAAAAAATTCATTTGCATTTTAAATGATTTTTTTTTTAATTATGATATTAGAGGAGAACTTAAGCTCCTTTCAAATGACTGTTAAATCAATAGAGCCAGACTTTAGCTTCAAAAGTTAAATTTACGTACATAGTGAATTATTTTCAGTTTTCACAAAATTAAAATCTTGAACAAAATCGTGATTTTTTTTCTTTTTTTAAATTCATTTGTTGCTCAAAAACCTGCCTTTAAAAAACTATTAAAATTCTCCTAAATACACTAAACTATTAAATTTTCCTGTCCGAGGTCTTTAAGTAAAGCATCTAGTTATCATTACTTTATGATGCCACAAAAGGCATGTTATTCTAAATATACCTTTTAGGCTGATTCTTTTACATTCCTCCAATCCTTAAATGTTTAAGTGTCTAGAGAAAAACAACAACAATACAAATAGTAAACATCATTACGAGCAGTGTCTCTAAAGTGGTCGTGCGAACAAAAATTTTCTATTTTTTTTTTTTTGTACACTACACCACCGTAGGTGGTTGGGGTATTTTGCTTTTGTGCTGATGTTTGTTATGCACATTCCAGCATCCACCTTAAAGTATACCAATCGACTTAGAAACATTGTATGAGTCGGTTTAACGATGTCTGTCCGACCGCCGGCCATCTGACTGACTGGCTGATTGTCTGTCTGTTCACAAAGCTTTCAAAGCTTGGTTATGAGCGGTCCATTATTTCACCTAGCCCCCTTGTAAATACTCCCCGGAATTATGTTTTAACACTTACAAATGCCTTATTTATGTAACTATTTCAAGAGAATTTATTACAAATAAGTCTTATATAAGAGTGAATCGGAATGCCAAATTTCAGGAAGACCGTTTCACAATTAGGGATAGCTCCAATATAAAGCCCACTTTCGAAAATCAACAAATTATCAACATAATATATGACACAAATATATCTAAAATAAGCCAAAATCATAATGTCCAATTTCATAAGGATCGATCCATAAATGGCCATAGGCCCATTACTAGATCCATTTCAGAAAATCTTGAACATTATTTTAAGTCACAAAGGCAGTGGTGTACGGTATCATACTGAAGGACTTGACCGACTGTTACATTCTTGTTTTTTGTTTTGCTAAATAAAAGAGAGTGAGTATGTACACGGAATCTTTTTGCTTTATTTTTTCCTAAACAATTTACAAAAATAAAGTTAGATTAAATCTTTTTAGTTTTATTTTTGTGGTAAGTTCTTTTAAGTTTAATTTTTTCTGTTTTTGAGGGATAATACATATTTATTTTTTCTTTTTTTCTGGCTATTTGTCTGACTGTTTAAGTGAATATTTATATATTTCTGTGACGTTTTATACTTTAAGCATAAGAAAGTTTGTAAGTTTGAATATATTTATGTTAACAAAGTATTTATGTAAACGTTGTTGTTTTTATTATTAGAGATGCTACTGTTGTTAAGATGAATATGTTGTTGCTGTTGAAAACATTTTTGATGCGCATAAATTCTTGTGTGTTTTTATGATATTCAACGTGTTGTAAAAATATTTTTACGGTTATTCAGGAATCACATACAAAAACATAAAAATATGCTATGAAAATAAATACGTTTACAAGCACACAGACAGACAAAGGCAGACATAAATGTTTTCGCCAAAAAAGAAAAAACGAGAAAAATCGCAACAACTACAATAAACTATGGCCCTGTTTCCCAGCTGACCACAAACTTCAATAATAATATTCCGTTCGAACTATTCGCGAATATTTCTCTGACAATACATTCGAGAACGACTATTGTTGGCGATCCGAATATGCGCTCATGGAGCTCACCCAACGCTTACTTTGTAGCAGCAAATCTTTCTGGAAGGCATGTCTATCGTATAAATACTGAATCTTTAGCGGTATCAATAGCAAAACGTCAAAATATTCATTAGTTATTCGCTTTTGATATCCAAAAATGAAAAAAAAAATATTCTATATTGATATTACTAACTATAGTTTTCTATTTTATTTCCATATTGTTCATAATATAAAATTAAAAGCTGATATAATTTTTAAAGTTACATATATTTTATTTCAAACAACAAAATGTGTAAAAAATATACATAATAAATTACATTTCAAAAACAATAATTCATATAATGAACAATAACTTAATAAAGTCATTTACATAAGAGTGCGTAATGCTCAAAAATCCTATTTTTTTGTGAGAAATTCCAAAAAAAATATTTTAAGAAATTTCAAAAAAGTGAATGTGTTTTATAATCGCATAATCACAAAAGTAATCAAGAACATATATTAAAAAATGTAATGTGACAACGTTGACAGCCTGACAAGGCATTAATATTGGTTGTTTAATATTATCTTTAACATTTTTATTAAAATTATAAAAGAATTATAAAAGCTATATATATATAAATTTATAAATTAAATTGAAAAAAACAAATTGTATATTTATTTCCATTTAGATTTATGTATAAAATAAGTATGAATATTCTAAAAACAAGTGCTTTATGGATCAATTTGAGTAAGAATTCATAGCAATTAGGATTGATTTAAGATCTATATTTCTTAAATCAAGTACATGTTGGTAGTAATTTTGATCCGATTATTCTAAAATCAATCCTATTTATGCTCACTTTAAGTGTGAACTTAGGCCAAAATGAAACCGAGATATCTAAAAACGAAAAAAGTTTTAGATTAATGTAATCCAAAATAGGCCTAAATGGAGCTAAATTTAAGAATTTTTCAACAATCTTTATTCTTTATTGGCACTTGGTTCAAGAAAATCCATACATAAAATCCATACTACTTAAGTACGTATTGCTAAATTAAATTTTTGAGTCTACAGATTTCGATAACATCTGAATCGATTCAGTTATTTATTTAATTAAAAAACTAATTGAAATTATTACAAAATATCAATTATTTCCCTTCATTAATATTATCATTTTGATGATTAGAGATGATTGATATAAGCAATTTTATAATTCAAATTGATTTTTTTCTCTTACTTTAAATTTTTGAGTTTTTGGTCATATGGACTGTTTGTAAAGATAACCTTTGGGTATAAACTTGCATGATTGTCTATTTTAGGTAACAATTGAGATAGCACCAGCATTTTTCGCAAACTCTTGCAATGGTCAATTTATTATTATTATTATAATTATTATTATTCAATTAAATTTTGTTAAACCTCAGCGGAAATTTTTTGGCTTTCACAAACATGTAGGAGAAAATATTATATCCTAGGGAATTGCACTAATAAATAGAAATCTAAAACCTAAAAAATAATTAAAATAAAGCAAAAAGAAAACAAATAAATGGTATACTTAGAAGTATATCTACTGTAGTTAAATTACGTATTATAGAAGTTTAAGCAAAAATACTTAAAATTAATTTTAATAAATATTATTTTTAATTTTATATAGAATATCTTCGATATAATCTCAAAAAAGCACTATCAATGTTCTGAATTAATTTACAATAATATATATTAGATATTTAGATAACTATTATATTTTGCCGAATTATTTAGATAAGTAATGCCATTTTTTCTGAAATTTTATTATATTATTTTGTTTTTAAAAATTGCTGAAAATTTAACCCATATCTTAATTTTAAAGCACATATTTTACAACAGATCGCTTTGGTATTTTCTCGAAAATATATGTTTCGAAAATTCCACGTTTTTAGCAATAATATCTAAACTCAGGTCAGGCGGGTTATAGGAGATTTATACACGCACACGTACATACATTCTTCTAATAAATATATGCGAACAAAATCTCATCTTTTTGTTTTTTTTTCCTTTTTTTTTTGTTTGTTTTGTTGATGTTGTTGCTGTATTTTAACATTTTATTTTATATAGCTCTTTGTTATTATTTTATATTGTTTTACATATAAAAATAATAAAAACAAAAGTAACAATAGTATCGATATCGAATTATAAAAACAACAAGGCACAGTGACAGCATTTATGGACATACATATGTATTTAAAGATAAACAATTCTCATATTTTTAGGCATATTAATTTAAATAAAAAAAATCACATGAAGAAACACTAGCAGTTTTTCTGTCACTTTTTGAATTCAAAGCTTCTTAATGCTGCATCTTTTTTTTTCTAATTAATAATTTTAGTTTTATTTTTATTCAGTTATTATAATTAGAAAACATACTCCAACATATTTTTTCAATCATAAAAGGTTCCACTGTTCGTATCGTCAACAGCAATATCATAAACAATTGGTGAGGCCTTATTCTCCAATTTATGTGAATTTGTTTTCATAAACATTTACGATACAAAAACATGCAAAACATGAGAGCCACAAAAAAGGAAATGAGGCTTAAGTCCTTTTTTTACTATTACATTTTGTAATTTTCAGTATTTTATTATTAAATATAAAAAAATATATATTTATAATTTTCATTTTTTTCAAAGGCAACAAAAAGTAAAGTTGGGTATTGATTTTTGATTCAGACAACTTCTTTATAAATTTATAAAACAATTTTAGTATCAAAAACTGATAATAGAATCTTTAAAAATGAATTTTCTAAATGAAAAGTATATTAACATCGTATTTTTGGAAACATTAAAATAAATTAAAATAATTGTTATTGGATGAATTATGTTTAGATTGATTTGCAGTTTTACTAATAATAGACTGACTCATGGAAAAAAATAAAAGTAAAAAAATAAATATTGAAGACTAATTTTGAACTAGACTTATATGCCTATTCACATCAGTCATATCACATAAATTGTGGCTATAATCACAAGTTTTGACTTGGTGTGTGGACAATCAAAAAAAAGTGAACATTTGTTTCGGAAAAAACTTACTATTGTGCATTAATTTTCATCGTTTTTTGTTGAAAAATTATTATTATTTTCAAGATAAAGGTATATTGTATTTGATTTAAGGTATAATTTATCGAAAGTTATGACTTTTATAAATTTTTATAGCTATTTATTTATTTATTTGTTCCAACCCAGGCCAGAAAGGAATCAAGCCAATTTTCGATGCCTTGAAGTGAAGTGAAGCGTATTTCAGTTAGGGAATTCCTAATCGAGCGAAACAAAAAGTGGTGGGAAAGTGCAATGTCTAGGCTAAACTGTGGTTGAGATAAAACTTCTCAAATTGGTTGCGCAACATTTTTGATCTTCCCACTTGAAATTTTTTGAATAGTTTTATATGTATTTTCTCTGGAATTTTGATTATAATAATTTTTAAATTATTCTTGCTTTATTTTAGAAAATAACAATTATGAACAGTTACATTTAAACTGTTCCCAATTACAATTATTCTTAAAATTTTACTAATTACCACAGTAATTTAAATATAAAAAATTTTAAGCAAAAATTCTTTTATTCTATGGAATTCGAAATGGGGACAGTTTAAATTTAAACTGTTCTCATTTCAAATTTTTTGCTTAATACATTATTCTTTCTAAAGTTTTGATTCCGACAATTGATAAAATATAACTACATTAAAAAAAACAACTGAGAACAGTTAAATTAAAAAATGTTCCCAGCTAAATTGTTCTTAAAGTTTTACTAATTACAGCAGTAATATTATTATAGAAAATATTTAATCAAAAACTGTTTTCTTTTAAAAAATTCTAAATGGAAACAGTTAGAATAAAAACTTTTCCCACTCGATTTTGTTCAAATTATCTCTATCATAAGACAAAAAGTTGGACTCGTGTTAGGTGACATATTCTGGCCATTTTTTTTTTTTAATGTTCTCTTAAAATATATCATTTGTATTCGCATCGATCTACCATGATCATTTCATAAATGGGAGCCTTCTAATCCTTTCAAATGCAAAGCGTAACCTTGGCGGCAGAGATATTCGGCTTTGGTGCCGATTTGTTTGGTTGTCCCGACATCATTTAGGATATTTTTCACTTTGTATTATCGTTCTGGATACATTTTCCATTGCCTGTAACAATTTTTATATTTTAAACCTTTCATTTTTATAACCTAAATTTTAGGTTAAAAAAATGAAAGTCATTATCTTCTAGCATTCAATTAGTAATGAGTACTGCCACCATTTTTAGAAATAACCTCAAAAACTATGTCATTGTATTTTTGGCAAACTGTAGACATTGTGATTTGCGTTTTTCATTAAGTGTTGTTTTTTTTTGCAGTTTTCGTCAGACTATGTATGGGCAAGACTTTAAAATACGGTGCACTGTTCTTAGACTGGCATTGACTCCACTTTTTTCACGTATTTGTGATACCGACATGGCAGAATTTGATTCAATTCTAAGAATTCTTCGTCTTTCTTTTGGGGTTATTGCCATTTTCTTCTGCCCTCTCATATTTTTCCATATTCACGTTATTTAAATAATTGTACACAACTGTCTTTCCTCTATTCATGCTTTTGGCTATTTGGACCGGATTCTGACCCTGAGATTTCAAAATTAGAATTTTTTCTTTTTCAGAGTTATTAAGAACCTTACCACGTCCCATTTCGTATATAAACTATTTAAAAAGTATCAAATTAAAAATTCCCTAGCCGTTTATATTGAAAGAAATTCAAATCATAGCCTTCCTGATTAATATTAAAAGAATTCCTTATTCAAGTGACACACGAAATAGTACCACAGAAATATATGTCTTTAAATAAATGCATAATTTTAGTATAACAAAATTTGTATATTTTTTATTTCTTCAGGAAACTAGAGCCAACACTTTGAAATTTGGTTGCGCAAAAAATTAATTTTTTCTGAACTTTAGTTTAGGAGATATAATTAAATTTAAGAAAATGTGATTCCTTATTCAAGTGGCAGGCAGTGTACATATATCAAAAGACCAGAAATTTTTTGGAAAACTTTTCTATTCAAATTTAACAAAAGCTGGTTGAAAAATATCGGTTTTTTTTATTTTCTGATTCCAAAGACTTCGTTTATTATAGGCAATTTTAAAACCTTTTTCTAAATTCTTTTTCAGAAAAAATAAAAATAATAAAAAAAAATATCCGAGATATCGGCCAAAACTAATTTTTGGAACTTTTAGATTCTACATATAAATGACAAATATTTCTGTTTTTGAATCAACCAAATCGGTTCATAAACAATCGTGTTATTCGCATATCCTTTTTCCTTTATTTAATGTTGTTGTTTTTATGTGTACCAAGAAACCACAACAAATTATTGAATTATTATTTTAAACATATTCAAATTTCCACAAAAACAAAATCGATTTTAATAAAGATTTATTTTAAGTGATCACAGAAAATTCAACATTTACATTTGCAATTTAGTTATCTATGTGTTTTGAATACAAGCACACCTTTAAGTTCCAACACTTTCATATTTAGATACATCACGTACACATTTTACGAAACGTATCCAGACAAACAAATGTGTTTATGAGATTTGCAACAGGCATAATTTAATTTTGATGCGAGCTTCCAGCAAACTGTCTAATAAGATTTGTTTATTCTGTTTAAGTGTAAATGTCGTTACATTTATACTGATAATACGTGTTAATTTAGTACAACGTTAATCAAAAATCTTATTAAGAATATAAAATTAAATATTAAAGAAACCTGCGGGAAAAATCTTCATACATCAAACAATTGTTGAAATGATTTCGGTAAATATTGGATAATTTTACTTTTGTCACAATGACCATGAATTTTATATTAATTATTTCATTTTAAGTTTCAAAATATTGTGATTTTTTAATTCTAATTAATTTTAAACCAAATTATTTTATTAAAAAAATAAATTGGATCTATTCTGCTTGTAACTCCCCTGCTGTATTTTTAACATTCTTATTCCTAAAAGCCAATATGTATCCTAAATAAACAGCAACAAAAAATAAAAAAAAATCTAAAGAAATTATATTAGAACACTTACTTAATCCATTTGCGTTGCCCACTTAATTATAGAAATTGATTAAAAATCTAAAGGGAAACAGTCCAAAAAAAAAAGAAAGGCCCAACAAAAATAAACATACACACACCCATACAAAACAAAAATGTAACGAAATATTAAAAGCACTTATACGTAACGATGTGCAGAGAAAAAAGTAAATAAAATCCCAACAGTTTTGTTGGTTTTTCTCTAAAATTTTAGTTCCTTTGCAACTTTTGGTTTTTCGACAATACAAAAGAAATTAATTAAAGTGTTTTACTGTGGCTAAGTAATATAGATTAAAAACAGTTTAACTGAATTGACGGAGGATAATTTTAATCCCTTTTAAGACAATCTCATGTTTTAATAATAAAAAAATAAAATTGTATAGTAGATAGGCTCAAAATGTGTTGTTAAATCAATAAAATTATCACAGAACTGTGGGACATGATGTGAAGTTGGTAAGTATGTGTTTATTTTCATGTTGATTTTAATATTGTTCTCATATATTTCCAATAATAGCAATACAAACACAAAAACACACGCCAGCATCAGTGTCTGTGTATTTTTATTATTTCCTCTGTTGTTATTGCTGCTATTTTTGTTACGAGAATTGCGTATGTAAATGTTACGGCTAAAGGAACATGTTTTTATCTAAATACGTGTGATTATATCAATAAACGCTTTTGTGTTTATTATTGTATGAATATATATATTTAAGTGTATGTGGGTGTATATTTAATTTTCGTTATTTTTTTTGTGGATATTTCTACTAAAAAAAGCTAACAAAAATCAGCTGCAAAAAAAGACAAGTTAAACGCCCTATTAAGAGATTTTTCTTTTCGATTTTTAAGGCTTTAACGTTAAATTTTTTGCTTTTTATTTTTTTGCAGAATTAGGGAGAAGGAGGTTGAGGTTATTTTATTGAAATTAACAAAAAAAAATACAAAAAAAAAATATTTTTACAGAAAATTAAACTCGGAGATTTAAGAAAACATCTACCCAATTCGGTAATAGTATTTTTATTGAAATTTTTTATATCTATCAAAAAGATCCCATAAAAATTTTATGAAAAATGTTTATAAACAGAAAACTTGCCGAAAGAAAAATTCTTTAAACAGAAAATTTTTTCAAGGAATTTTATTTAAGACAGCGGACTTAAGGGAGTCCTATTTTGATCAGGTATAAACTTAGTAGCGTAATACCTAAAGCCGAAAAATAAAATTATGACTCCCAACTCAAACGGAAATATTTAAAATATTGATATCTTCAATTTCTATAGGACATTTTGTCGGCAATAACAAAAATAAACTTTTTAAAAACTTATTTTTGTTAAAGGTAAAATAAATAATAGGCTTTTCCAAAAGCACCAACGACATGTTTTTGTTAAAGGTAAAATAAATAATAGGCTTTTCCAAAAGCACCAACGACATGCTTGATATATTTGTGAAAATTTGTTTTTATGTCTTTTTCAAAAGATTCGTAGGATACCAATAAAGAACGATTTTTTATATCCTAAACGTTTGAAGATTCTAAAACTTCCAAATTATTTCATTGTTATTTTTTAATAGAGAAGAATATGACTTACAAGGCTTGTAGTTTCTTACCCATATATATTTTTAATTTAATATTTATTTGGTTAATTATTAAAAAATCAAAGTTATATCAAAAGAACGAAAAAGCACCACAAAATCCCCACTTAAGGATTCTCATTCATTTAGGACCATATATCTTCAATTTTATATTTCTAGGCTCAATATTACAAAAAAGTTCAAGATGCACGAAAAAGTGCCACAAAGTCTCCTTTGTGAATTCTTACCTACATAGGATCATGTAAATGGTGTTTTTCTGCAGTTACAAAAGGCTGGCGCGTAAAAAGTGCAACCTGGAACACAAATTTTCACAAAATATTCGCAGCATATGCTGCCGTATATCACCAACAACTCCTCAAGTGACTTTATATATCCCCAAAGAAAAGAATCCAATAGGATTAAATCACACGATCTTGATGGCCAATTAATTGGACCATTTTGTGAAATTACTCTTTCATCAAAAGTTTTTTTTTAAGTTTTTGACTCCATCCTGTTGAATCCACATGTCAGCAAGATTAGTGCCAGCTAATTGAAGTACGAAAAACTTTCTAATCATGTCGCTATACAGTTCGCCATTGACAGTAACATTTTGACCATCATCGTTTTCGAAGACATATGGACCAATGACTCCGCCAGACTACAAAGCGCACCAGAACGTAATTTTCTGTGAATATATTAGTGTTTGGATAAAAGCTTGTGGATTATCCTCACTCAAAATGTGAAAATTCCACTAACTTATGTATCCATTTAATCAAAAATGGGCTCTACCGAAAAACAAAGTTTTGAATAGAAATTCAATATCGATATAAATTTGTGTTTCAGCCCATTCGCCGAATAGAATCTTGAAAGCTTTTAAGCTAAGATCCTTCCGTAAAATCTTTCATAAAGTGGAAGGCCACAACCTCAGTTGCTGAGAATGGCGACGAATTGATTGATTTTGATCTTATTCAATGTTTCCCTGTACTACAGCTTCTTTACTGCGCAATGCTCGACAACTCACGGGATGCGCATTATCAGTAAGAGTAAACGTGGTTTGAAAACGATATATTATTATTCGAATTAGCCACTCTGAAGGACTATCATGTACGCTATAAAATGGACGACGAGTTTGACGAACAGAACCATTATTTTATTAAAAAAAATTCAACAGTTTGCAAGCGTTGCTCTGGTCTATCCATAATGAAATTTCAAACCAAACTAAACAAAAGCAATCTTCAGCTATTAAATCGGTTGTCAAATAAGGCAGTGTTTCCAACTCAAAGTTATGAACCTCTAAAAAAAAACATCCCTTATATATAATTTAAAGTTTTTCGTTCAATATTATATAAAATTTAAAAAGTATCATTAGAAGAATAAAGTCCCCCAATGCAAATTCCCACTCATATAGGACTACATATTTTGATATTTATGTTTATAAGTTCAATATTATAAAAAAATACAAAAAAGTATCATTAAAAGAAGGAAGAAAGAAATATATTTAAAAGGAAATTTATCGAAAATTATCAAAAATGTTCTATAAAAAGGAAATTTATTTTAAATATTTTATATATTTTTTTTTTTATTCATCGAAAAGAAAATAAAATTATCTATAAGAAGAAAATTTTTCGAAAATTAAATTTACCGAAAAATTTTTATAAAACGGAAATTCGTATAAAAAGAAAATTTATTTTACTAGAAATAAAAAAAATTTCTATTGATGAAAAATTATGTAAAGAAAATTTACCGAAAATCTAAAATTTTCTACATTTATAATTTGAGCAAATATTTTCCATTAAAAATAGCCTCTAAAATGTCCCTAAATGAAAGTTTATATTCACAAAATATAATATTATACCCTCATCAAACTTTTACTTCTGTAAATCGATTTTTATTAAAGCCACAGCTATCTCAGATCGAAGAAAATCAATTCAGGCAAGAAGATCCGAAAATTCAATTATAACACTAAATTTTTAACCAGATCTTTTTTTACGAAACAAAACAATATAACAATTGTTAAAATTTTGATATTATGTAGTGTTTTTAATAAAACTTACTTTTTTATCCTTATTTCCATTAAACTATTTTCATACGCCACCAATACGAGCACAATTAGTGTTGCCAGTTTAGCCTTTTTAAGGCTAACTCTAGCCTTATCATCAACGTAGGTAAGTTTTTTCTAAGTATTAAAATTGTTTGACATCTTAACAAATATTTAATGAAAATTTAAAAAAAAAATAAATAAAACAATAAAAAAAAAATAAACACAAAATTAATATTTTCCTTTTAGATATATATTTTGACCTAACACCTTTTTAATTACGATTTTTTTACATTTTTCAAGATATTTCGATTTTTTTTTTTTAATTGTTGATTTTTTTTATTTATTTTTGGCACCACATTATGGTGGCATGAGAAAACGTTTTACTCAGTAATGTAAGTTGAATATTTATAATTACTTTTGGCACTACCATAAGCAAATAGTATTCTAAATAAAAAAAATTCGATAAAAAAATTAAGGTAGCTAGGATAAAATATTTTAGGATAAATAAAATATATTTATGATTTTTAGTTAAAGAAGAACGTTTGGAAGAATGTTTTATTGTACATTCATAAAAGCTTAAAGCTCTTTGTTTTGTTTTCTTGTCAACGTAAGTTTTAAACTTAAAAACGCAACATTACATTCTAAGCTATTTCGCTTAGAATATTTCTAGAAGTAGAAGAAGAACATTATTCTTTCAAAATAGCTCTTATTTTCACAATTTTCGAGTACATGCTTTAGTAATTTCAATACTACACGGAAAAAAATATTATAAATTAAATGATTTATCTAGGACTAAAAATTGATATACTGTTTTCCTTTTTACTTTTTTTAATTGTATCAATTATTTGAATGCCTATAATTTATAAATTTTTATAAAACATTAACACTGATTTTGATTAATTTAAATGTTACTCAGGCCAAACATAAAACATATATCATCTATAATCACTTGTTAATCCACCCTCGGGCATTCAAAATATTTAAATTTAATATAGAAAAATATATACACATAGGTTTGTTTAGTATGTTGTGAATGTAACAAAGGGAAAATTTTCAGAAGTACAGAAGAATATTTACAATTTCAATTGAACAAAATTGTAAAACGAATTTGTAGTTGTAACTTTTCACTATACTTCTGCTCACATACGACTATGCTTCTGAAAATATACAAATAACAGCAAATGTAAAAATATTATCATATTTTTTTTAATAGTTGTGTGTAGTAGTGACAGCGCTTTGTTAGTGGTTCACAAAGCAATAAGAACTGCAAAATATATATATTTAAGGGCTGAAAACAATAAAAATAATGCCCGAATGAAATTATTAAATAATTGACATAAATTACAAAAATGTACAATTTATCTGCTTGAGGCATATTCAAATTCAATCAATAAAATAATATTGAGTCAAGAACAAAAGTAAAAATTTAAAAATGTTCAGATTTAATTTTCCACTGTCCTTATATTTGTATATTTGTATGTAAAATTACATAAAAATCTTACGCATTTTCATGTAGAATTTTGTGTATTTTTTCATATATATATATATATATATATATATATATATATATATATATATATATATATATATATATATATTATTCCCAATCGATGCAAAACGAATGAATTTTGTGTTAAAATATGTTGTCAATGTTGTTGGTGAAATGTCAGTGTATTTGGGGGTCTGTAAATGCGTAAGTATTTGTTAGGGGGGAACATATATGTTTTTAATATGAAATGTATGTTTATATATATTTTTTTTGGATGAATTCTCTATTGAATTGAATCGTCATTCAAAGAAGAAGCAAAAAAAATTGAAGTGAAATCAAATTCTATTCTTAATACTACTCATACGAGAGTACAAACGATTCTATAAAAAATAGTAAAACATTTTTACAACAACATTTTCTCTGTATAGATTTTATTTTTTTTATTTATTTTTTATTTTTTTTTTTTTTTTTTTTTTTTTTTTTTGTTATTTTACTCCTAGAATAGAAATTCAATTTAAATATAAAATTTGACTACAACAAAACTAATTCGGGGTAAAATACTACTTACACTATGAACAATTCCTGAAAAAAATAAAACTTTTTTTCAAGTATTGGTGCGTGCATCAATTTTTTATAAAAAAAAAGTAGAAAAATTGTTATTGAATTGTTGAATTTTTTATTTTAACATCTTTATTATGAAATAAGTAGATTTACTCATAAAAAAATATTTATTTGTAGAGGCTTACAAACTTCAATGTATGTTATTATTTTTTATTTTTTAATAATTGTGGCAAGGAAATAAAATAGCAACTGCAACAATAATTGCTCATATTCTAATTGTGAGTAATACACAAGAGAATGTTTACTAAATTCTCAGAGAAAAAAATATTAAATTCTAAGTGCAGTTTTTGCAAAATTTTTGGTTTTTATTATTTTTCTAAAAATATGCAATTTTTGGCAACAATTTCCAAATAGTAGGAGAAACTGGGATATTGTGACGTATGGGGTAATGAAAAAAATTGTTATATTTTTGCTTATTTTTAATCCTTTTTCAAAAAAAAGTTACTAGTAAATATTTTTCTTTATTGTACTAAATTTCAAAATTATATTTCGTACATGAAATCTCCAATTTTATTACTTCACGAGGGCAAGCAAATAATATATACTGAAGAAGTTTTTCTAGGTGCTGATGTTTCTGAGAAAGATATCTAAGATAATTTCTAAATCAATGAGTACAAAATTTAGTACTTTATTTTGCACATATTTTAGCTGCAAATTTGTCTCAAAAACATAATAATTTTTTCCAGATAGCTACTTGACGTAAAAAATGCAGCATAATTTAGCAAATTTTCCATAAACTTTGTTACCAATTCTGCTGAAAATATAGTAAATAAATCACCAAAGGTATGAAAATATTTAAAAAATCGAATAAAACAAATCAAAAGTATGATGCTTTAGTAAAAGTATACGAAAATTGGAAATAACTCAATAAACTCCACAGCGATAAGACTAAAAATTCCTTATTAGGGAAGAGGATCTGGATTTAAAAATTGCGGAAATAGTGGATGCTTTATAACTATTTAGCATATTACAATCTTGTGATTTACAATTTTTGAATTTATTTTTTTTATAGAATATTAATTCCATTTATGCAATTAAATTTAGAGAATAGCATTCAAAAGATGAAATTATTTTCAAGAATTTGAGGTATTTTACGTTGATTTCAGAAAACCAGCCCTGGGATGGCATCATTACAAACTTTCATATAGGTAACATAAATATTATTAGCTGTAGCTGTCTGTATTTTTCGAGACAGACAGTTAAAGATTTTATAGAAATTATTTCAAATAATTGAACAAAACAAAATTTCTTAATATATAATGTCTCTAAGTTAAATGAATGTTAAAAAAATTTTCAAATACATATATTGTATGTAATTTTTTACATTTTCAACAAATTTATAAATTTTATTCCGCATTTTTTAGAATTACAAAATATATCTGTAGGGAATTGTCCTGACAGTTAAAATTTGAAATAGGAAAAAAATTAAATTCGTCTCTAAACACATTTCGCTTGCTAGCAAACGTCATCAAGTATAAATTACGTTAAAATTAGTGTAAAATAAATGCATTTGCTTAATAATAAGGTTGGCAACCAAAACGAATAATTGTATCGGTAACGGTATCGTTCAATTCAATTTATTTTTATTTCGGTAACGATATGGGTAACGGTAGTTTGAATTATATCGGTTTAGGTATACCGATAAAAAAAAATCATAAAAGACATTTAGTATATCTTACGTCATTACCGTTTTTTTTTTTTTTTTTTTAATATATGACTTTTGGATCTGAAACTTCACTTCATATAAACTCAATAAAGCTACAAATTTTCTCTAAAATTGCGCACAGAAGTTTGACAAAATTGCCGCTTTTTAAAATAATCCTATTTATATATTTCAGTAAAATCACAGGTCATTACTTTAAAAAAATATAATTGAAAATTCGTTGCGAATGCTGTTTTTTTTTTTTCGAGGAATATTTTCTCATTTCAATACCGAAAAACATCTAACCCTTTCAAAATATACTTCCCCAAGTTATACAGTTTTTTATGTAAGAGCTACAACAAATATATCAACCACATTTTATAGAGAAGAAATAGAGTTACAAAAATGTATTACCAATTAGGTTCCTAAGTTGCCCCATTTACTCACTAGAAGTTTTGAAACGATTAAAAAATGTATGTATGCTTAAATGTATGATGATATTTTTTTTGTGGGTTTTAAAAGTTTAAATGGCATAGCTATCTACTAACATATTGCCAGGGTGTTCATTCTAAAAGAAGACTACTTCGCAAATTATCCATTCGATCTATATCATCGTAGTGCTTCCGAATTCAGCTCTCGGAATTTTATGATCCCCAGCAATAACATTCCTTTGAGTTTTATGTGATAATCCAAAGTAAAAGTAAATGTAGCTAATGTGGGAATAAGGTACAAAATTATCGAAGGCCAAACAGCAAAAATCCGCTTGTCTGTACTTACGATATAATTTCAAGGCGTTAAAGAAACCAAAGTGTTAGTTATTTATCCGTTAAGAAATTTGGCATCGATTTTTTATAATATACTCTTATAAGTTTTGGTCTTAAAAGCATATTTTTGCATATTTTGAGCTTAATAGCATGTTTTGTCATTCTTTCATAGAAAATTCTTATTTTACAGCACACTTTAGTAATTTAAATGACATATTTTTGCATATATTATACTTAAGAGCATACTTGAGGACCGCTCCTAAACCAACCGATAGAAAAACAGAGTTTCTACATTTTCGTATTTACTAGAACCAAATTGTGGATTTTTGAAGATTTAAAGTTTGTGGAGCTTTTGAAATAGCTTAGTAGTAGATATTAGAAGTAGCTTATAAATAGTATTGAGCTGTTTTAGAAGATTAAAAACTAATAAGATTTAAAAAAATTGTACATTATATTCTTTACTTCATCTTTTATTAATTAAACTACGTACTTGTATTTGTAATATTTTATCTATAAGAATATTTACGAATTTTTATATAATTTTTACATTTTTGACCAGTGTTGCTAGTTTAGCCTTTTTCAGGCTAAATCTATGCTTTTTATTTTGCTTTTATCCTTAAAATTTTCGTTTAAGCTTCTAGCCTTTTTTGTTTCTTAAAATTACCTTAAAAAGGCTAAAATGTTACTATCTCAACAATGAAGAAAATAACTTCTTATTATCTGCTACTATTTTCATTTTTACAGAAACATTTTCGTACTTTTATTCACACAAGAAAATCTATATTTTTTATATTTAAAAAAAAATTTCACCTGCGTCGCTTCATTATCCAACTCGGCAACAACTAATATACAAAAATACTGATCTAATGAAATTATAAACTCGATTTTTGTTTATTTGCTTTATTAACCATAGAAATTATTTATAAACATAATTTTAGTAAATTCTTATAAAAATAAAAAATCACCCAAAAACATAAAAATACTTAATAAAAAAGTAATTATAGTTTAAAAATATCGAAAATCACTTCAAAACATTAGGTAATTTTTCATATTTGTGTGGGAATTTTTTGGGCAATTTTTCATTTGGGTCCAGTGTTGCCGTTGAGAATTTTTAAATAGCGTCCGAAAAAGGGAATTACAAAAAATAAAGTCGCCAAAAAACGGGATTTTATGAAAAAAGCTCTTCAAAATTTGTTTATTTTACAAAAACAGAAACAAAAGCATGGTATTTTAAGAAAAACTACTAAATCCAATTTTATAAATCCCCGTCTAACAAATTTAAAACTGAAAGCATGGATTTACAAGTGTTGACCTGAAGTCTGTTAGACATAAGTGATAATTAAGTATAGAGACATTCCGGCGAGGCATTGCTATGAGTGAAAGTAAAAATATAAACTAGTAAATAAGCATTCAGCAAATCTATTTTTTTTTTTCTTTTCCCAATACAGACCCGAAAGACTCGGGGTCATTTTCTTACATCACTATATTGTAAAATAATTTCAAAATAATTAATTTCTTCGTTGGAATTAATATATGAGGTAATTGAAACAACTTAGTTTATCCTCATTTAGCACATAGCCTTAAAAAGTCGCCATTTAGTTTCATTTCAAAAAATGGACAAAAAAAGGTCTCCGGGTGGTTGAAAAAGTGGCAATTGGCGATTAAAGTCGCCAAATGGTAGCGCTTTTTGGGTAATTTTACTGTCAGCCTTTCTATGTTTTATTTATAAATTTATTACCAAATATCTTTAAAAAAATATACAAAACTAATGAGAACAAGAAAATTTAAGTTTTTAAATTAAAGAAAAAATTTTAACTTTTTTTTTTGCCTTATTTTTTGGGATATTTAACCTTTTTGATCTTTTTTAAAGTCAAATTACCACTAATTACCACCTAGTATTTTATCAACTTTACAATGTATAACGCATCATACTGATGTTGATAGCTATACAGCTGATTCTTTTTTATAATTGCTTTATTCTTAAGCTTGTAATTAACTAATTTAATTAATTCAATGGATTAGTTCCGTTAGCTTAAAATAAAACCGTACTAAATTCGAAGTTGTTTATAAACAACTTTGAGGTCGAGAGGGTTAAGAGAACAATTTTAATTATTTTACACCCAATGAAATTTTACATATAATTTGTTATTAGTGAATAATTTTAATAATTTTCATTTTACAAATCTATACAAAATTTATAATTTATTAATTAAATATTTTGTAGTACAAAAGGATGACTTGTTAGCAATTACTAATAAAAATCAAGTGATTTTTATCATGAATAGTAGATAGTTGAAATTTTAGCTAGAAAAAAATATTATTTTAAGAGCATACGTTTTAATATTAAGAACATATTTTACTTTTTTAAGAACTTTTTCGATGTGCTTAAAATACCTTTTTTAGAGCATATTTAGTTGCCCTGCTTCCCTTTAAATAAAAATTAAAATCACGCTTTTTGTAAGGAATATTATCATGAGTGATAAGGTTTAAACGATCAAACCGATATCAAACCGATATTAATATTCACTTGAGAGTTTCAGTGAAATACTTTTTAATATTAGGAACATATTTTACTTTTTTAAGGGTTTTTTCGATGTGCTCAAAATAGAGCATATTTAGTTGTCCTGCTTCTCTCTAAATACAAAATAAAATCATGCTTTTTGTAAGGAATATTATCATGAGTGGTAAAGTTTAGACCATATTTATCAAACCTATACTGATATTCACTCGAGTGTTTTAGTGAAATATCCAAATATACCTCTATTGTTATCCATATTTTTTGTGATTTTAAACTAAAAACAATTTTTTGCTCTACGATAAAGCAAAACTTCTATTTTAAGATTTTTTTTCCTTTAATTTTAACTTTAATTCCTCAAAACTGTTGAGCACCTTAATAAAAAGAATAACGCGAACAGAGTTTGCATGCGTACACCAGAGTTGCCAGGAGGTGAGTAAAAAAATTGGTTTTGTACTTTCAAAAAGGTCAGAAAAGTCTTAATGTCCCAAAAAAGAAGGTAAAAAAACTAAATTTTTTGTATTTAAAAACTTTTTTATGATATTTTTTAATATAATATAAAAAATTAAGAAGTAAAACATAGAACCACCATTAGCAAAATGACCCAATGAAAATTCGCCCATAAAATGTCCATACAAATTTGGATTATAATTTATATGAAAAATCTACCAATGTTTTGAAGGGATTCGTTTTTTTTTAATAATTTTCAAATTTTTTTTATGATTTTTTGCTTTTATAAGATTTTTTATTTTAATTATATATATTTTTATATTATTTTAGTTTCTATAGTTAGCGGTGTATTAAAAAAAAATATAATAATTAATTTATTTCATAAATTAATCCATACATTTAATTTGGAGGATAAAGCACAGCAGCTGAACATTTTTGCAAAATATAGATAATCTCAATTTTCTTTCGCGAATTAATACACAAAAATTCTTAAATAAATGATTCTGTAAAAAGAATTAGTAAAAACAAATAAGAAATGTTCTTCTTCTTTGTTGAAGTGTTAAAATTTAGCCTTCTTAAGGCAATTTTAAGAAACAAAAAAGACAAGATAGGCTTTTAGCAAGAGGTTAAAGCAAAATAAAAAGATTATTTTAGCTGAACTGGCAACACTGGCGTACACAGAGAAAAAAAATTCCTATACGTAGCTATTCGATGACAATAACGTAATAAATTTGGAATGTATAACTATTTTGTTAAATTTAAAATTAAATTGAAAATTATTTCACATTTTTCTTCCATTAGGTTTAATAAATAATCAAAAAAGACGGTAAATGGAATTTTTAATCCAAATCCATGGTACAGTAAATAACAAGGTAAAATTATTAGGGAGAATGTTCTCAAATTTATTTTCCCTGAAAAGTCAGTCCAACAAAAATGTGAAAAAATAAAGCAAACTTCAAAGAAATAAAAAATAAAAAAATTTTTTCAATTTGAAATTATAAAAAATTGAGAATAAATGAATATAACTTGATTTTAAGTTAAATAACTAATATACATATGTGTAATAAATTGTATTTTGTAAAATATCCTTAGCATTAGTTAACCCTTGTTGGAAATATTCTACATTTCAAATGTAAATAAAATATTTTTAGATTTTTTCATTTGTAATTTATAAATTGAAAATGACAACCCTTCTTAAAAATTCTACCTGGTTTAGTTGTAAAATGATCCAAATCAACAAATGAACACAAAACCATTAATATTTTATTTTGTATATAAATACTTAGCAATTTATTTTTGCTACCAATACCAAATTATTTGCAAAGGCCTGTGGGCGTTTTCAAGAATTTGTAGTTAACACCCGGGGTAAAAGAGATGAAATAATTTTGGTGGCAACAAATACACATAGATATTTATAAAAGCAATTTTTATGACCACACAATAATCCAATGGTTAACACAATAATGATGTTTCTAATCTTCGGCTGTTGACGTGATTCTTCGGACGTAGGTTCCTTTATAAGTCAAAACTTGTTCATCAACTAAATTATTAAAAATTAGTGAAGAAATTATCTAGTGCGTATACACACTTCTTACCAAGATATCTTCTCGGAAACATAGCATCAGTAAACTATAGTCGCTAAATTTTCAAGATCATTGACAAGAATGTATTTATGTTATGGGTTAATATAAATGGCGATTACGAACATGATGTTACGAACATGATGTTAGGAAAATGTCTAGGAAAACCAAATGAAGTTTATCATATGTAGCAATTGCATGCTTATTTTTAGAAGAAAACGCCGTTGTTTTTTTAAGTTATTCCAATTTTTGTTTTTTTTTTTTACTGAACTAATTTTTACATTAATAAATAATTTTAAAATTTCAAAGAAGAAGAAATTATTAACATAATTTTCCTTCGATTGAAAGAAACGAGTTTATTAATTTCTGTGCATGGAAATTTTTAGTAATAATTTATATTATAAGTTTGCTTATCACCTCCAAATTTTTTAAATCTATTGATTTAGGGACCTCATTTTTAATACAATAATTATTTTACAATTATAAATATAGACAAGTTATTGAATTAATGCATTTTTAATAACTGAATACACATTTTCTTTATATCATTTTCATTTTTGTGAGCGTTTTCTGACCAATATTTTTCCTGTGTATAAATATTGGTTAACAAAACTACAAATCAAAGTTCGTGTCAAGAGAGAATCCTTTAGTCGACTCTGGTAGTGATTTTAAAGCAGTGTGGGTGAGGAAAAAAGTAGCTAAATTGACCTTAAAAAAGGTCAAAGAAATGCTAAATTCCCCAGAAAATAGAGTCAGAAAATTTTCTAATCTAAAACCTTATTTTTTTCTCGTTCACATTACTTTTTTTTAATCTATTATAAGAATTTTTGTTTAAATTATATTTATAACTAGTTTCTATGGTTAATGAAGTATATCTATTAAAAGTTAGTTATAATAAACAATTTAGTAGGTCCATAAAATTATTAAATCTATTTTTAATTTGAAGAATGACGCACCGCAGGCGAAAATGTTTATTAAGCATAAGTAATCTCCATTTTTTGTGCGAATAAGTACACTGTAAATGCACATTTCAGTAAAAATAAACTTATTAATAAAAAATAATAAATTATTTTCTTCGTTACTGAAATTTTAATATTTTTTATATTCAGCCTTTATTCAAGTCAATTTTCAAAATGAAAAAAAGGCTAAGAAAAAAGCTAGAAGCTAAAACGAAAAAGTTAAGACTAAAAGCAAACTAAAAACCCTGGATTTAGCTTTAAAAAGTTTGAACTGGCAACACTATTCTAAAGCAACTAGTATTTTTTAAGCTGATAGGGCACTACTTTTGTTATGTAATATAAACGTGGATGTCCTATCTCATTGCCGAATATGTAAATTAAGCAGAACTATTAATTATAACAAAAGTAAAAATATAACAACTTTCAAAAGTATTTAAATTATTCCATTGAAATTGACAGTAAATGAAATCTTTCCCCCTCCCCTCCCATCCCTCTCCCTCTCTATCTATTTTATTTGTCATATAAATGGCATATTCATATTTGATTGTGGCCTATCAGCAAAGAAAAGAAAAAACGAACTTGTTGCAATTGTTAAAAAATAAAACTTTTTCCACTTATTTTTTGATGTTTTGTTGATGATCAATATTTGATGTCATTTTTAATTGTGTATCAAGGCCAATATTAAAGCAAATGACAATATTGGTTTCAAAGCAAAATTGCTACTAACCATAAAATTTTATGGTACATACATTGTATTGACATGTACATCATTATTATCATCATCATCATAGTCGTCATTCTAATGATGATTATTGTCATGAAAAAAACATTTGTATCAGAGCTAGTAAGTAGTCAGTCCGATGAATGCGAATGCAATAAGTATTAAACGATGACAGTTATGGATCATATATGAATATTTCAAATGACGTTACTGTTGATATTTGAGATTTCAAAATGAAAATTTAAACACACTCATAGACACTCACAGACTTATAGGCTGACTGATAAACAGTCAATTCGGCAGAAATTTATTCATTAATTTAGTATACATTGACGCCAATGACGAGCCATACAAAGGCAATAAAGTTCGAAATACAACCGTTTTCTTTTTTTTTTATTTTCTATGATAATGACGACGATAATGACGACAATGTTGGAGGTGATGATAATGGCTAACGTGGCAATAATCATTGAATCATTTTGGTTTCGGTTAAGAGGTCACAAACATATGAAAAATATGTGTGAATGACGACTGGCTGAATGGTTGGATGGATAAATGAATGAATGTACGAATGAAAAAATGAATAGTTGTTTGGCTGCTAGACTTCCTTTGCAGAGATAGGATGAAAATTACTCGGAATAAAAGGATAAATGAATAGTTGGTTGTTTGACTGGTCGGTTATTTGGGTTGGTTATGAACACCAATGTCTACACATGTATATATTTTAGTATATGAGTTGGCCACAATGGGCTTTTGTGGTTACTTTGCAAAGCTTTGCAATAACATCATTATCATTAACAAACGTAAACATTATCATTGTCATTATTACCATTAAACAGGCCGTAAAAAATAGCACTCGTTGTCATTGAATGACTGACAAACGTTTCATTCTTTCCCATCATATGTGTGTTAAAAATGATGACAAATATATAGAGCCTGTACGTAAGGAGGAGGTAGGAAGCTGAAAAACAAAATGCAATTAAATTCTTGCAAGAACTTGTAATGGTCATATATTCATGGATTTTCAGTGAGATTTTGTTTCCTCATATTTATACAAAGTTAAATAAAAAACACACTTTCATTGGATGAATGCTACTGACGAGTAGCTCATGTACAAGTCTTACTAATCAAATTTTAAAATCATTGCAAGCGTATATAATTCAAAAATACATTTAGCATTATGTAAAACATTTACAAAGTACAAAAGGTAGAGAGAAATTTTGAACTGAGCAGAGATAATATGATATTTATGCAAGGTAACATTGACATTTCTATAATTTCGGCCACATAAATAAACTATTTTCCGAGATTGCCCCGAACTTTGGTAATAAGGAACATAGTTTCCTGGAAATATCTATACGTCACCCAGTGCCAATAAGTTTGTAATTCATGTTCCCAAACTAAAATCGATGTGCCACAGTGGTTTTAATACGCTTTATTATTATTATTATTATTATTATTATTATTATTATTATTACTATTTTAAATATTTATGTAAATTGTGAACCGTTAAATATATTTCAATAAAATTTCACATGGCCAGAGATGAGGCGTTTTCGGGTTGATTTGATGGAGATTCCTAGATTCCTAGTGGGTCAGGGAGATAGCGGTTGGCCCTTCAAAATAATACACCTCGCGTATTTCATTAAAAAAAAATCGCCAAATATTCATTTATGATATGACAGAATACAAATTTTACATATAGATAGTCCTTGTAAATATACATGTGAAGATTATATCTTTTAGTTTAAGAGATATTCAGGTCAAAATAAATTTTTCTCTCATTTTTCTTTAGTTTTTTTAACTTGGCTGGATTAAGACTTTCTTAAATATTCATCAGTTTTCTTACAAAATCTTAAAAAAAAATTGCTGCAAGAGCCATATAAATATATAAATCCGAAAAAAAGTTATATTAATCTGAATTGGGAACTTTAAAAAAAATGCATATCTTTTTTGTCCAAATCCACTTATAAAATTTATGTTTTTATGTTGTTCAGGGCGATAACAGTTTTTTAGTGATCTCTATAGTAATATTAAGAAAAATGTTGCCCCAAGAGAAGGCGGTTGCGGCAACGGTCTCCTCACAAGCCATATCCAAACTTTGTCAATTTTCGATATTTTTTTTTTTATAATTTGTTTGTAAAATTCTCAAATCGCAAAGCTGGCTTCAAGAAAACTTTATATTAATTAAATACCTCCATATGTTGGGCAAACATACAAAATGTATTTTCTGATGAACAACTTTTATAACGACAGGGTGACGATTTCAATGAAAGAAGTTAATTTTTAAAAGATGTTTTTCCCGAAGTGAGATTTTAGTCATATTGGTACAAAAAAGTGGGAGTATTTTTAATTTTCTAATTTTAAGACAAGTCTATATACATTGTGTCAAAACTTCAATGGGATATCTTTGCTCCTGCAAATTTTATTTTAATTTAAATATTAACATCATTTCTCAAGAGCAAAAAAATAAAGAATTTAAACACTTCCAGTTTTTTGTACTAAAATGCCCAAAAACTCAATATAGGAAAAACATCTTTTAAATGTTTACTTTCATGGAAATTGTCACCTGCTGAAATAAAATTCGTCCATCAGAAAATACTATTTGTGTGTTTTTCCAACTAGGGAGGTATTTAATTAACATAAATTTTTATTTATCACAGCTTTGCGATTTGAGAATTGAAAAAGTTTGGATAGGGCTTGTGAGGCGACCGTTACTCCAACCGTCTTTGGCTTTGCTTTGCACACCTTCACTTTAACATTACTATTAAAAACTTTAAAAAAATGATTTAGCCCACAACAAAAAACAAATTATATGAGTGAATAAATATTGTCACGTTTTTTCTTTTTTTTTTTGAAAAAAAAAAAACCTAAAAATATGAAATCTTTTTAAAATTCCAAATTCAGATTATTATAAATTATTATCAGATTTATATATTTATTTGATTCTAACAGCAATATTTTTTTTCTAATTTTGTAAGAAATGTGGTGAGTATTAAAAAAGTATTCTATAAGAAAAATTTAACGAAAATTTTTTATGTTTTTATATTTTATATATTTTTATGATTTTTTTTTTATAAAAAAAAAGAAATGTAAGGAAGAGACAATTTTATTGAAAAAAAGAAATTATCAAAAATTTTCCAAAATATTAAATTTATATTTACAAATACTTTTTACAAAAGAGAATTTATCTAAAGTTTTCCTAAAAAAAAACCAAATGATCTATACAATCTCTCACCAGCTATATTTTTATGTAATATAAAACCCAAAATTTTATATCTTCAATCAATGTCAGTTTTTTTCGTGGTCAAGTGTAATTATGAAAAATCATGTCTTATATAAGTTTTATCTGAATTCTTATTCACAAACATATTTTTATCACAATATTCAAAAATACCTTTGCTTTATTAACCAATACAATTATAACTCTGACCTGAAATAATTCTGGCAATTTCATTATTCTCTCGTTTCATTACTTTTGACGTTCTCTTCCATAAACCAAATTATACAAGAAATAAAAATGAAAATCAATTTCCAATTGGAATTCAATAATTGTAATAAGAAATTTAATTACAAATAAAAACAGACACTATGATTTTTTTTTTTTTTTTTTCTATTGAGTTCTTTATAAATAAATGTACGATTAGTTAATTTTGAAAAGTAATAGAAAAAGAAAAAAAAAACAACAGAAATTAGATAAAAAATAATAATGAAAATTAAGCAACACGATTGTAAGATAGACACACAAAATTGTAAGTAGGGGTGTGAGGATGGAGAAGGAAAAAAAAATGAAAAAATCATGCCCATTCAAGAATGATAAACGTGCAAAAATTCATTATTATTTTGTCTGACTTGTCATGGCTTCATTATTGTAATGAATGTAACATTGTTGATACGTAAAAATTTACAGTGGTGGATGAATATGTGAGAATATGAAAATAGTTTAAGACGAAAAATGTTTTAAAATAAATGAAAAATGTATATAACAAATGTGTTATATAGTTTCAGTTTCATATCATAAGGACGTAGAACATCATAGAAATAAATGGATAAGTTTAATTATTTTGATCCCATTCATAGTAACAACTAAAGTAAAAACTAATTTTAAATAATTGATATGGTTTTCTAAGACACTGTTTATACATGACTAGTTAGTTTCAATTCAGCATATACACTAAATGAAAAGAGGGTTACAATCTCTTAATAGTAAAAATACACCGAGAGAAATGATGTATTCGTTAAAACAAAATAATAATAATAATAATAATAATAATAAATAACAAAATACAAAATTAAACAAAAAACTCAACCAAAAACTTATCTTTAATTAACAACATGCCGAAAAAAAATACATCATAACTCTTTAAATAACACAAAACTTTTTCTCTCAGTGCTTGAATATAACATAATAATATAATAGTTAGTTTCAAACATTGTCAGCAACAAGAACAATAACTGAAATAAAAAAAAGAAAATCGAACTAGAAACAAAACTAAATACAAAATTCACATTAAACAACAAGATGTTAATGAAAATTTTAGTCTAAAACGAAAAACTGACATGGTGGTAGGGGAATCTGGGAAAATATTTTATTTGTTGGTGTGTTGACAACAATAACAACAAGAAATTAATAACTTGTTGTTAGGATTTTTCCGAAATATGCATGTACGTGCCAAAGCACCTGCAAAATGTTAAATTAATTGGATTTCATCATCATCATCATCATTAGAAAAAACGAAACGAAACAAAAACATTACTAAATAATATTAGTTTTATGTTTTCTTATTGTTTTTTTTTTTTATTTTGAATTAATTTTTGTTTCCTTTCAGTCTATTTTCCCCCTTTCTATAGATTTTTGTTGGATGTTTAATTAGGATTTAATTATGACTTATTTAAGTTTTCCCAAAGAAGTAAAAAACCATTATTAATGTAAATGCATAATAATTTTTGTAGAAAATTTTATTTTTTTGAAAAGAAATTTTGATTTTCCAATTTAGTTACGCGAGGAATTATTTTTTGATTAATAACACCGTACAAGCAAAAGCAAAAATTTTTACAAAAATAATTATAAATTCCATATACATGTGAAAATGTAGACTTAATATAACTGCGTTTTTAGTTTTTTATTTCGTGTTCCCTTTTCGTTTTTAAAGGACTTTAAAGTTTTGAAGAATGTGCGAAGTAAACTTCTTATTATGCTACCTTCTAATAGCTAAATAAGAGAGAAAAGTTGTTAAAACTATCCAAATAAAGATAGTAAAAAATATCTTTCAAATAGTTAATCCTTTAATATCCTTAAAAGTTTCCAACAAATAATTTCCAAAATTAAATATGAGAAAGATATTAATATTAAGATTCAATTACGAAAGTTTTATAGTCTTAATTTTCCTACTTTAATACATGCAAGGATTTGAAAATTATACAAAAATACTGATTTAGTTTTCAGTTTATTGAAATTTCGAGAATGAAAAACCAATATAGCCATTTTTGAAGCCATTGTATTTAAATTTTAGCTAATTCTTACGTTAAGTCTAGTACATAAAATATATTTGAAAGCTTAAACGACATTGTGTTGAGTATTTCTATTAATTTAATTTTAAATTCATTACTTTTATTTTTAAACTACGAAAGGACAGTAAGCTGTGATTTTTATATTTTATTTTATTTTATGAATAACTAACATGTAAAAAAGCTTAGTCAGTCAAGTGCGACCACATAATACCCAACACATTTAGGTACGCGCATTACTTATTTTCGAGTAATATATTTGCACTGATCCTTTTTAAACTTCATACCGCGTTTTATATACCTACATATTAGTTATTAGTTTCAAATTTAATTAAAAATCTGACATCTGGTGTGGATCTTATATGTGAACTAGCTCAATTATGGACCGATCCTCTTGAAATATGATAGTCCGATTGATAGTTATATAAATTTTCATTATGTAAATTATGTATATTCAATTTCTACATATTAAAGTGACATTCTCGAAAAGGTGTTATACGGGAGATGTGGTCAATTAAAGCCAGATCTTTGCGAAATTTGATAGCATGAGATATACTTAAAAAAAAAAATAATCATGCCAAATTTTTGAAATAATTTTCGGAGAAGGGGGCTCATATAGAAACTATGATCAATTATGCAACCATACTCTTGAAATTTGATAGTATGGCAAATGCCAATAAAAATTGTATCCACCCCAAATTTCATATAAATATTTTCATATTCAATACAATTCTTATCACTTAAGCATATTTCCGGGAAACATTTGTAAGGGAACTAGATAAAATAATAATTTTAACTCTTTTATATAAGCTTCGTCTTTCGGTCCAAACAAAGTCTTTGATTCAGAATTTATATAGCAAAAAAAAGCACTATAATACAAATTTTTGTCCTATATATATATAAATCACCTATGTCGTTTCAAATTTAAAATTCGAAATAAATTTCCGAAACCTTTTGGAGATTTTATTAATCTAATGGTATGCTTTCATTTTGCGTTAGAATTATTATTCAATGACCAAAAATTATTATTATCTACCTATGTCCGTTTTTCTGAATAGAGCACAAATAGTTCAAGGATCGATGTTAACTTGAAAATTCAAAATTGGCGTAATTACTTTATTTAATTATTTAATGCAGATGGTTGGTATAATAAATTCGCCAAGACAATTATAAAATTCTTATTTGTTTCTTCTTTTCTTTTTTGGTACTTTTAAAACTTAAACTCTTTTATAAAAAAATTTCAAATAAATTTATGGTAATTAATAACACCTTTCAAAAATTTTCCAAATTGTCTCGAAGAAAAACTAAGTACGCAGTTTTTTATGTACTTTCTATAGTTTCATGAATATATTGAGTTTTTCATGTGCGAAAATTACTGTTCAGGTATTTTTATTTTTTCATTTTAAGGTAATTCTTTAATTAATTCGTAAGGTAGTTATTGTCCACGGCAGGTACTCCTCTGTTAATACTGTAAGATTCGCAAAAATCATAGCACTGGTAAACTATTATGGTTTAGCTTAATACTGGTAGAAATAATTTGTTTAAAAATTGGTTCAAATTACAGTTTATAACTTGGTTTTTTATAAATTGTGTTATTTTTTATTCCTGTAGACACACGAATATGAATATATACTTAAATGATATTCTTCTATGACATATTAAACGACATTTCAATAGCCCAAACAGTCCAAATAAGTCAGCAATTACTTCCCCAAATATTTAAGATAAACTTATTAAAATCATCACTAAATAAGAAATATTTGCGTTAGTGTTATAAGTTTTTGCAATTTTTGCAAATATCTCAAATAACATAGTAAAGCCTCGTTTGCACAAATTTTTATATTTATGTTATTGTTTTGGAATCAAAAAAACTATAATTTCTACAAATTTACAAATTTGGCTTCTTTGCTGTATCGTCTTTGATATAAAATCATTTGCTATTCCAATTTCTGTTTAATATATATAATATTATATATATGTTAATATTTAACTGTATTTTCTATATATTTAATGTTTCGAAATTTTTTTCGTGCAAGTTTTAGGGCACCAATTTGTCGCTGAATACGTGCAAAAATGCGATTAATTTGTTAATATTACAATTTTTTTATTTAACTCGATATGTTTTATATATTTTTTTTTCCAAATAATTGACTATATCGTAATGTTTTTCATAACTAAATGGAAGAAAACATAAAACAAATTATTTGTAATCCATAAGATGTTAATAACCTAAACCATTTAAATATTTTGAACAATATAAAAAAAATTTTTAAATTAAAAAGATTAAAAAAAAAATTCAAAACACTTTTAGAAATTGCGACCGGTGCGTGAAGTTTTTTGTTCGAATCGATTTAAAAATCTTTATCAGGAAAATATTGTTTGCAAGTTGGTGCTATGGTATTTTGAGATCCAAAAATAGTGATAACTCTAATGTGTATTTCCAAAGAAGTTACGCAAAGTACATTCGAATTAATAATGGATGGTCTTTCAAAAAAATAAAAAATAATCATATCTAATCATATCCAATCTAATAGTCATTATTAATTATGGATAAACAACCTTTAACTTGTTCTTGCTTTGTGCATTAAAAATAGGGTTTGGGGTTTTCCGAAATATTTATTTTTTTCTTGGGAAACGAGAACGAAAAAATCTATTTCCCAGGAATTCCCGAGAATTTTTTAAAACTTCTTGGGAAGAAAATTATGTTTTTATTAAATAAAATAAAATGAGAAATTATAAGTCATACTGAAATAACTAAAAATTAAATAATATATAATATAACGTCAATTTTAAGATTAAAAAAATCGTAATTTGTATTAAAAACTATGTCTCAGGTGTTTACGTTATTGTATTTTCGATGCTACAAATTTTTAAAGATATGTAATAATCTGTTGGATAAATGTCATTATAAGTAGCTTGACTTTTGTTTTCCTTTTATTTCTCTAATCACATAATTTACTTTTATTTCACTTAATTAATTTTTACGTAATTAAACATAAATCTGAAAAAATACAAAAAATTGGTTCACAACAATATTTTTCGGATCAATTAAATCGGACGAAAATAATCCCACATACGTTTGCATACAACATTAGATTAGTTTATTTTATAAAAATTTTGAAGTTATAACACTGCTTAGATAAGAGATGGTGTTTCAAAAGAAAATGTTGTGTCAGAATGAAAATTCTCCCAAACAAGTTTTTTTTATAATAGTGAGTATTTTCGAAGCTCAACTTATTTAATATTAATTTAATGTTCAAATCTGTAATAAGACTAAAACTATATAAGATTTGAACAGGATATAAATAAAGTTATTTTAAAATTTCAATTGAAACAACTTGCAAGTAAATTCGTTAAACCATAGATAAATAAATAGAAAGAAAAAAACCTAACCTAACAATATTTAATTATATTATATATATATATATATATATATATATATGGTTTTAATTTTTTTTTCTTATTTTTGTTTTCAAGACTAAACCAATGTGTACTTACATATAAATATTTCATTTATTTGCAATTTGTGAAAACAGTTTACCTTTAAATGCTTTCAATTTCTATAACCGTGAGCTCTTTTTTTCTCCTTAAGTTGCATTTTAATTTTTTACAATAAATTGATTTCTATACTAAACAAAACAAAAAATTTTTACAATTTTTATAAAACTGATTTTATTGTACTTAAGCTACTTTCTTTACTGTATAAAAATGTATTTCCTTGGTAATAGTAGAGTAGTGAATATCAAGGTAAAAATACTTTTAGAAATATGTATTTTTATATTTACTACATTCATAATTTATTTTTTAATAACATGTATCATTGAACTCGTTTTATGAAAATATTGCATGCATTAAAGTACAGAGACGGTAAAAATTATTCGTACACATCATTTATTTACATTCCCAATTCTATATCATCTAAAGGAATGAATATTCTATTCACATGATTATACCTACAAATATAATTATAAGTAAATCAAAAATAATAAAAACATTAACACAATTATATCCGTTAAAAAGTAAAAAAAGAAAATTTCAAAATTGAATTCATTTTCGTGGAGATAAAATTATTCACACAGCCATCTAAATTTAGGACTAATATCTTGTAGACAAATCTGTTCTCTTTAAAATTTTTTTAACCTATTTAGCATTGAGTCAAATAAGTTTTTGTTTGTTTCCCGGCCAATATTTTGCCATTCATGTTGAAGGATTTCTTTAAGTTGAGTCTTGTTCGAAATGCTTCGTTTTGCCACTATTCTACCGAGCTCGGTAGATGTCCGATCGTATTCATATCGGGCGATTGTGGGGATGTTGGAGGCAGGATATATGGGTCAAGAGCAGTGTTGCTTGGGATTGTTATCCTATTTAAAGTAAATATTATTACCAAGGCCCAGCTTTTCAACGCTCTTTCTTCAAAATATTGAGGTATACTAAGTTGTTCATTATTCCATCAATGAACACCAAGCTACTAACACCCGCTACTGACCTACACACCGTCACTCCTGCACCATCATGCTTTACAGTTTTAACTGTATTATTTGAGTCTAGTTCACAGTTGGGCTTTCTCCATATTCCAATTTGTCCATCAGATAGAATAATATTACATTTGATTTCATCTGTGAATAGCACACTATTCCAGAAATCCACAATTCTCTTTCTTTTCCAGCAAAAACTTTTTGGTATTCGGTAATGGCAACTACTTATTAAAGTAGTTTCTTAATACTGCAATTATGTGGATGAGTTGGCTATAACGCTGGATTAGCAACCAGAAGATTGTTGGTTCAACCGCATTCTGATGCTGTTAGTTTTTTTATAACAAAATGTCTAAAAACATATGTTTATTCTAAAAGTTTTTATCACATAGAAAATTAAGTGCGAGATGGTTTACTGAGTAAGACGGTAGTCATTAAAAACGAATGGTTAATTTGTATCGAAGTTCAAATCTTTTTTTTATTTTCGTTTAGGTATATATCTTTGAGTATCCCTATAGTCTAAAAATAACTACATGAATTTATGGACAACTCGAACAAAAATAATTATTTATAGTATTTATTTTTGTTTCCAATTATAACTTACCAGGAAAGCAAAATTTTTGCTGGGTTGATTTACTTTGCTAATGAGACGCTTCCTTAATGCTACTCTGGAGCTATAAGCGGCACGTTGCAGTTTTTTGCGAACAGTTTTGGGATGAATTTCTTTGGTTATCTCTTCTTTAGCTTCTGCTGCTACGTGGGTCGAACAGTTTTGGGATGAATTTCTTTGCTTATCTCTTCTTTAGCTTCTGCTGCTATGTGGGTTGAAGTGATTTTTCTTTCCTCTTTTGCGGAAAGCTTTCGAGGTCTACAAGTATGAGTGCGACTTTTTTGCACTCTTGTCATTTTTGAAACATTTTATAACGCTATAAATGATAAATCTGCTACTTTCTAGAATTTTACCAATTTCTGTACAACTTTTATTATGTTTGTGCAATTCTAATATTACTTCTCTTTACGCCTTCATGGTTTCCTTTTACCTACGTCAAATTTTGAAACTTTTTATAGTTTTCATTAATAAACATTGATAACGTTATATGACGGGAATTCATAGCTGTCATTTTTTCCAAAATTTTACTGCAATAATCAAAGCTTTAAGTTTAGGGCAGCATCTTGTCACTTTATGAATAATTTTGTTGTACATAAAAATTAGTTTAAATTTGTAATTTGCTTCTATTATCTTTTAATTTTAAAAGTTATGATATTTTTTTTTTAATTGTTTCAAATATATTACTAAAAAATGCACATTTGGTGTAAATAATATCTATAAATTTATTGGATTAGAAGATATAAATCCACAAACATATAACAAGGATGTGTGTGGATAATTTTGTCCGCCTCTGTATATAAAGTGAAAAGATTTTAAATAGAAAAGTGTTATAAAAAGAGAGAAAATTATATATAAACAAAGTAATATATAAGTTCAGAGGTACATTTTATTTTCCAGGGAACATTGAAGTAAACAGAGCAAACAATTTTATAAACAAATTGCATTGTTTTTTTTTTTTTTTTACTAATAACACTTTTAATCAAAAACACTGTATCCCGAGGAAGTTCAATAAATAAATGTACTTAAATTGTATACAACACGAATAATGAAAGAATAAAACCATTTGAAATAATAAAGAAAACATTTTTTGAAAATCATCATGCATACATATCTATGAATGCTCTTCTTTCATATTATTTACCCGCTTGACCATAAACTTCGATAGTTACATCGCCTTTGAAAAATTAGCAAACATTTCTCGAGCAAAACCTTCTAGAGCAACTATTGAAGGCGTTACGAGAATGAACCCGTAGAGATCACCTGTCATTCAGTTTATTGATACAAATCAATCGATATCAAAGGTTCGTGATATCTATATCGAATTATTAGCAATATCGTTAGCGAAAAAAACTGTTCGTTAGAGAAACTTTTTTGATATCGAGAAAGATCAATAATTGTTCGATATCGCTTTTGCTACTGAATCGTTGGCAATTGTAAGAGAAAGATAGTATTCTACTTTGTTTCATTTTCATATTGTTCTCAATTTAAAATTAAAAACTGATTTCATTTTTAAAGTTTTTTTTATTTTGAACTTAACCACATACCAAATATTCAAAAAATTAAATAAAATTAAGTTATATTTTCAAGTTTAAAAAAATTAAAGACTTCAACTTCTTACGACAATTAAAACATAGCGCTACACTTTGGTTGTCCCAGAGGAAGTTATCAAAAATCTCTTCTCCAATTATATTAGTTTGTTTGTTATTCAAATTCACATTTTTTAGGTTAAAGTTTACTAAATTAATCTGCAAGAATATAAATTTATCATTTAGATAAATATGCTGTTTTTAAAATATCTTTAGAAGAGCAAAAAATTTACTTACCGTTCTCCAAAATTGGAATATTATCATAAACCTTAGATTAGATTAGATTAGAAAGGGCGGCGTCTTTACGCCTACACCTAGAGACCATTTGGTCCATTGTGATCCCTTTATAAGTAATAGAGAAAGCTGATAGATGAAGAAAGAGAAAATTCTAATAGAATATAGCAAAAGAAAAGAAAATAAGAAAGGTGTGGAACCTAAGATTCATCAAATCAACCCTGACTACTTCTAAGCCACTTTATTTCCATTACGAACCCAATAAGGTCGCCGAGTTTTTCACGCGCAACCTCCTCTAGTTCGTGCAGAATATGGTTCCCAAACCACCTCAGTCTAATTCGCTGAAGCCCTACACAGTGACAGAGTATATGCTCCACTGTTTCTAGCTCCTCCACATCATCGCACCTCCAGCAAAAATCTGACGCGCCAGTGCCCCACTTACTGGTGATATTCCCTATTGCGATGTGACCAGTAATCATGCCAACAATAATCCTTAGATTCACACGACTCATGCCCAGAAGATGCTTCGAATCTGCTCGTTTAAGACTATACCATAACCCTCTAGATACCCTGCAGTCCGATATACTCCCCCAAGCATCATTCGTTCTACCTATAGCCCATTCCCTTATGGCCATGAAATATGAACCAATCGGAATCCTAACCGATACATCCATAAAAGATGTGTCCAACTCCGAGCCCTTACGAGCTAGCTCATCGGGACCAGGAACCCAACAAAGTCTTATTCTGTAGGCATCCATTAGCCTCCTGAATTACTTCCTACACTCCAGCACTAACCTGGACCTGACACAGTAACTTGTCAATGCCATCAGTGCTGCCTGATTATCCACATAGATAGTTACATCAGCGTCCCTCTCAAGATTCTCCTCCAGTAATCCTAGGGCCTTGTAAATGCCTAGAATTTATACCTGGAAAAGGCTGCAACTATCAGGCAATCTAAAAGATCGTTTGATATCTATTCCCATGAAGTAAACACCCGCCTCTGTGCCTACTTTCATCTTCGAGCCATCCGTGAAGATAGCACATCCCATGTGGAGCTTCTCCGCTCCAATCCAGAGGTCATCATAAACCTTAAAGAACGATAATTTCTAACCCATCATTATGACTCTAGAATGGCAAGCACAAATAAGAAAATATGTTGCGTTCTGATTAAAATAAAAATATATTGAGAAATTAAAAAGAATAGGTAATTTCTCGAAACATTTGCTTTTGAGATTTTATCGAAAAAATACTTAATATTGCGATAACCGATATTTTAAGAATTCTCGGAAATTACTCGAATCTTTACTATCAAGAAATTATCGAGTAACTTGCGGTGCTACAAACATTCACTTTTTATTTAATTTTCGATAATTTCTCGAACATATTTGTTTCGAAAATTGCTCGCTTTTGCGAACATTAAATAATTTCTTATCTCAGGTAAAGCGTGTACATACACACACTCAATATGTATGTATACTAAATATATTGTGTTTAGGGAAATAAAAATTGCAAATGTGGCATAAATACAAACACATGTATTTTATTCAAATGCCGTAGTATGAGAATATATCTTTGCAACCTCTAGTAATATGGTTTCATAACTGTTTCAAGCATACAAACACCAAATTCATATGATTTTCTTTAATATATGAAATTTTAAATTTGCAAATATAAAACCAAACATACTTGCTGAGCTTTATAGAAATTGTGAAGTAAAAGCATGTATGTATTGTAATCAGTGTTGCCGTTTTGATTATTTTTAACCAAAATTGGTTATTTTCCAATTAGTTTTAAAAAATGCTATTCACTCTGTTAATCTTGCCAACAATAAAAAACAATAAAAAGAGGGTGTGCTAAACATTCATCATACTTTCAGAAACTATAGGTTCCTATAACTTCTTATTCAAATTCTAACTGACAATGAAGAAAACAATTTAAATCAATGGAAAATATAAAGATTTTATAATATTTAACCAAGTGAAGTGAAATGAATTGGGAGATTTTTGTGAGAAAGTTCTAAGGATATAACAACCAACCTAAATACTTGTAAATATAAAATAAATTACAATTAAAAAAGAAATATCGGTGAAGGCCGACCATATGATATCCTACACTATTGTGTATATATGTGTATTAATTTTAAAGCGATTCTTTACAAACTGAATGTCATATTTTATGTAGATATATATATATTTTTTTATAGAATGTTTTAGGATTAAAAACGCTTATACTTATTTAAGATATTTGAGCTTCAAAATATTACTCCAAGATAACATTTATTTGGGGACTAGGTGAAATAATGAACCAATTTCGACCAGTTAAGGAGATTCTAAGTCGACTGGTATAACTAGGGGGTTTGCCAATATGGTGCTGTTGTAGGGAACAAAAAATTTACGTTTTTTAGTTACTAAAACTGTGCAAGACAACATAATTAAATAATAATAATAAAAATTTAAAAATTATTATCTTAAAAATAACTGCAATAAAAGTTTTTCAGCAGTTCCGATGTATTTTCAATTGGACCACAATTTTATACTTAATTTTTAAATCAAATTATTAAAATTTAATAAATGTGAGTGCTTGGTATATGAACGATTGATACTGAATCTCTTCGCCAAATCTCAGAATTAAATATCTTATAATATAAATCTTCTAAAAAATTAAATTCATATTACCAAGTGAGATTCTCTAAGTCCTTATAAAAAATAACTCTTATTTGCATTCATTTTCTCTAAACACATAACTGTAAAAGTCAACCTTATTTTCTATTACTGCTCGATCCAGCTGTTTTCCGATATCATATCATAAGGACGTGACAATACTTAAATTTTTCTTATTAAACTTTATATAAGATAGTATCAGGGACCACATTTTTATGAACATTACTCTAAACGATTAAATTTTAAACAATTTTTTCTCCTAAAGACTAAATGAAGTTTATGATTAATATGCAAAGTATTTATTTAAAACCGGAATACATATATTAAGATTTTATTAATTATGCCCTAAACATCCATAGGAGATTGGGGTATTACGCGTTTGTGCTGATGTTTGTAATGCATAGAAAAATTATCCAACATCTTAAAGTATACCAATCGACTCAGAACCACTTTTTGAATTGATCTAACGGTCCGTCAAGTAGTATCAAGTTAATATTCGATACAAATAAGTTTTCTGTAAGTAGAAACAATATTGTCAAATTATATGAGAATCGGTCCATAATTTACCATAGCTGCCATATAAACCCACTTCCATGAATCGCCCAAGTGTGCATAAAATTATCTAGATGTTAGTATCAACTCATTATTCTGTATTTGTATATTTTATTTTACCTTTAGTAAAATTGGCCACAGTTGTAGTATAAGTCCCCTTCCTGAATTTTTATGCTCGTACACAAAGGTATCATATAGTCGGTCTTGACCGACTATATCTTTCTTTATCGTTTTATATAACGTTGATTTTTAAAATTTGGTTATTCTTTTTCCTAATTTGGTTATCTTTTTTTCCAAAATTTTGGTTGGAAAAAATTTTTTTACATGGCAATACTGGTTGTAATACAAATACAAACGCATTCTTTTATATTTATTTTACTATATATAACTAGCAGTTCTCACTAGAAGCCATTGCGTTTAGTGGTATTTTGTAAAGCATTGTAAAATTGCATAGATATAGCAGCCAAGCCATACACCCACAGAAATATCAACCACATACAGTGTACAAAACGATACCTTTAAATGTCAATAGTGAATGAACACCGTATATTTTCAAGTTGTACATTGCATGTTCAAATCATATATATATATATATATATATATATATATATATATAATAACAAAACGTCAATTTCCTCAACAAATCGTCATGTAATTACTTATATGCCGCATAGAACATTTTTGTAAAAATCTTGTTATCGATTAGATATAATTCATATGTCCCTTTTTAAATCTGTAATAATGTAATATATAGATATATATATATATATATATATATATATATATATATATATTTATATATATATACGTAAAATTCTGTCGCCCAAAGCAATTAAAAATTGCCACCTGAGACAGCCCTGTTCGAGATGGCTTTTGAATCTTAATTTTCCTCTTAGTGCAGCAATCATGTACTTTAAAATACTATCAAGTTTTCTGTACCCCTACTAGATCGTGCAGAATATATTTTGCCACAGCGGCAACAGGACGGAGTGTAAATAGCTTTTGAGATACCGTTCTGAAAATAAAGTAAATTTTAATATATTGGCCTAATGACCAACATTAAATTAAATGAGACAAACATTCGTTGAAAAAAAATAAAGAAGACCGTAGTATAGTGATGCTAACTATTAGCATCATAAATGCTTAGAAATGTTTGAAATATTTGCTAAAAAGTGCCAAATTTAAAGAGACAACAGTTTTGTAGTGCAATAAAGATAAGTTTTGTGAAAAAGTGCAAAAATGGGCTACGGAGATTCTACTATTATGAACCTCGATCCAAAATTGTTCAGTTCTTTCAATACTTTTCCACTCAAACAATTTTAATTGTTGAAGGCAGTTTTTTTTAATTATAAAGTTTCTTTACGAATTGTTAGAATCTCTTCACAAGACTGGGTACTAACTAGTCTTTTCACTATCGTAGAGAACTTAGCACAAAAGTTATCAAATAAAATTAAAACTGAAAAAAAATAACGTTACCAAATTAGAATAATTTTCCATTTTCGAAAATAGTAAAATCGAGTCAAACGGTATAAAAGAAAGTTGTTCAAAATGCTAAAAAAATATTTTTTACGTTTTGGACTACTAAAAATGGGCTAAATCTAGCCCGAAAAGTGCTAAATTGGCATCACTGCCATAGTGCAGGAATTAATTGCCAAAGTAGTTCTCTCCTGAAACTATTTTATATCGCTAATTACGTTCGCAAGGAATTTAAATCCTTTAACTGATTAAGCTTTACTAGAAGGTCCATCCGGCAATCATATTTCATGTTTTTAAGAAGAGAGCTGATCTGTGACTCGTTATAATCTTAGTTTAAAATCCGTTAGTTATAAACAACCTAGTCCATTTCCCTCTGAAACTTTCATATAGAAACTTATGTAATCAGAAAATGTCTACTGCGTATGAGTATTAATTTTTTTTAATCACACACACAAAAACGTTTTCAACTATATATTACAAATACACGTATACTATATTCATACATGTTATGTATTTTATAGAAAATTTTATATTCCACCAGCATAATGTGGAGGGTATTATGTTTGTAACGCTCAAAAAAACGTATTCGAGCTGGCTTAGAATCACTAACTTAAACGATTTAATGATGTCCGTTAGTCTGTCGCTGCAGTCAAACTGCATGTCGCAATTTTAAAGATAATTCAATGAAATTTGATATAGATATACCTGCTATTATCCAGAGATGAACCTTATTGAAACTGATTGAAATCGGTCCTTAATTTCACCTAGATATAATTTTGAAAAATTTTAATCTTGGACATCATGAAATATTTGGTCTGTCATTATTTTCATGGAAATTGTGAAATTTTTATAATGCATAATTTTGTACATAAAGCTTATTTTTTCAATTAAATATTTGGATCCGTCCTAGCTCAGTTCTAGTTCAGTTTTAGTTTAGTTTTAATTCAGTTCTAATTCAGTTTTCTAGTTCTATCTATTTAGAACTACTTTAGTTCTACTTAATTTAATTCTAAAATAAATAATTTAATTCTAAAATAAATCACTCTATTAAATATTACAAGAATCGATCTATCAAACCATAATTGACCATGGTTCTCATATAAAGCTATTTCTCTCTCTCTCTCGATTATAATATTCTCATTTATGTACAATGATGTGGCGTATCATACAGACAGTGTAGACCAACTATAATTTTATTTTTTATTTTTTCTTTATTTTTTTTTTTTTTTTTTTTTTGTGCCACAATTCATGGACTCGCGCAAATGCGATTACACGCACAACATTTGTATGGATACGTATTGACATGTAATGAATCTGTGAATCTGTGATGTTAGTTCGTTAGGCATCAGGCATCAATTTCAAATTGTTTTGTTGAATTGTATGATGTGCTATTGGATTTTGTGTTATGGATTTTTAAATAACAAGTCTCATACACACACATCATCACTTATAGAAAAAAATGAGAAAAATAAGAAAAACGTTGCTTCGTTATTGAGATTGAACTTGTTGGTAAGTGGAAGATTTTATTCTATAACTGCAACAGCAATCATCATTCAACTATAGAACGATGCAACCCATTTTTTATTTAAGTGTTTTTTTTTTCATTTGCATTGATTAAATACACGTGAGACGTAGGCTTTTTTATTAGAATGAATACAGGTAATAAATACAAGTTTAAGACCAAACATGCCATAGCTATAATGGTAATAATAGGTAGAAAAATATGAATGCTTAATATTGAATAATTTTTATTATATTTATAGGCTGAACGATGAATACGTACTAAGTAATTTTTCTGAAGCATAATAATGCAAAAGAAATCAATTGAATTTTATTTTATAGAAATATTTGTATAGCGGTGTTTTTAATAAGCTTGTTATTAATATTTGAATGCAGTTTTATGGAGTTTATTCAAGATGTTAATGTTCAATTTTACATAGTGTATGCTTATATTAAGTACGCTTTAGAATTATATGTATAACTAGTTATCAAAGAAGAATGGAATGAGATTTGTGATACAAAACAAAAATATATGTATAGCTCTGCTAAAAGAGATTAAAACTTGAATAAAAAAAAGAATGTAAGAATTTTGATTATTCTTATACACTTGCACATCTGCTCAATATAATAGCACATTTTCATTCATTAAAAATAAAAAAGAAATCAGTCCATACTTATTTTATTTTTATGAATTAAGAACATAAAAAAATGCTAAAGCAAGTCATAACTATTAGAACATTATATGTTAATTTGACAATTGCATTACTATGTAAGCAAATTTAATGCTCATAATAATAGATACATTTAAAAGAAAAATATATTAATTAAAAACTAGTTAAGAATTTATTCAAAATTAATAGGTAATTTTAAACAAAGATTAATATTCTGTGTATCTATTCTTATTTCGGACAAATTTCTGCATTTGTCTGCGAATATTAAACATAAACTTCTGGCAAGTTTCCAATTAGAATGTCGTACCATATTTCTTGATGTTTTCTCCTATAATTCATTTGCAATTTTGAAAATTTCTTTCGAAAGTCTTTTCTGCAAATCATCTACATATTATCTATAGGATTTAAATCCTAAAATTTACTTGGTCAGCTTAAAACATGGACATTATTCCGGGTGAATATATTCTTTACTAACCTCGTACTGTGTAAGGGGCCATTATTTTGCTCGAATATAAAAAGTAATTGACATATTCTTTACGGCATATGAAAACATAATAATTTCCAATATGTCTCTCTATCCCTATTTGCTATTTTAAGCAACAACTTTTCTCTTTTTCTCTTGGTTTGAGCCATTCTCCTCTCCTATTTGGTACAATGATTGTTTCTTGCTATTTTCTATGTTAGAATACCATATCTTTAAAATATTTTCATCCAAACAACAATTGTTCTTACCCTATTACGAAAAGCGATCAAAAAATGACAAAAGAATTCCATTTAATATGGAAAATACAAATAAATTAACTGTATATATTATTATGAGTATTCCGAGTATTTCTGAAGAATTTTCCGAAGTTATCGCCACCTTAACATATTTTGAGCACATTTGTATATATGTTAATGCCATAAAAAAATAATGTAACAAAAAATCAAGTGAGATGAAGATGTCTGAAGCCCAGTAAAAAAATAGATCTACGAACGAAGCAAGTTCATAAGGGTGAAAAGTAAAATAACACTTTTACTTTCCCTTGTGAATGACATGTATTTTGTATGGCGAATTCCTGGTTGGAAGCAATAAGTTTTTGATACAAAAATCGCGAACATTTTATTATAGCAAACATGTAGATTAGCTTCAAAAATATGTTATTATATACTCGTAAACATCCATTACAATTGCCAGTTTATTCGGTTACTTTAGTGCATCGTGATTAAAAATAAAAAAGTTTGAACTGCGTCATGACTCGATCCTTTTGGTACGATATGGATAGTATGGTAACCTTCTCCTAATAAAACGTCTGAATAGGGCCATTAGTATGCAGGACAAAGGAGAAATCGGTCAAAATCACTTTGACTCCTGTGTCTCTCTAAGAATATTCAGCTTCGATTATGTGCAGTAATAATCTTAGGGTAAGGTATCCACATTATCTCAGCAAAAGAACCATAGCTTATGCGAAAAAAGTCCTGTCTGCAACATCCGGAAATAAAGCATTTTTTCAAATCATAAAAAAATGTAATTACACTATTGGTGTAATTACGGTGATGCAACCGAATTCCTTGTTTCAATATTCCAATTCAGTTCTAGGTCAGATCAACTTTTTGTCCAGTTCTAGTTCAGTCCTAGTCCAGTTCTAGTTCAGTCCTAGTCCAGTTCTAGTTCAGTTTTAGTTCTAGTTCAGTTCTAATTTAGTTCTTATTCACTTTTAGCTCTTTTTCAGTTCTAATTTAGTTCTAGTTCAGTTCTAATTCAGTACTAGTTCAGTTCAAGTTCAGTCCTATCTCATTTCTAGTTCAGTTCTAGTTTAGTTCTATTTCAGTTCTATTACAGCTCTACTTCACTTCTAGTTTAGTTCTGATTTACTTTTAGTTCAGTTCTAGTTCAGTTCTAGTTCAGTTCTAGTTCAGTTCTAATTTAGTTCTAGTTCAGTTTTTTTTTCAATTATTTATTTATTTGCAGTTATTGTTTACAATTCAATAGATTAACATTTTATTTAATATTTTTAAAAAATTTAAAAGAAAATACAATTCAAAATTAATGTTGAGTTGTTCTCGCCATATGTTGAAGATAATTCATGGCTAGAAGATTTAATTTAGAGTTCGTATTCATATTCCCATATCCAGTATTCGGGTTTTGATATCTTTTTATTTTCTTTTATTGTCATTTATATGGTTTATTTTAATTTGATTTATTTATTATTAGATTTTTAATTTTATGTGTTTTAAACTGGTTTAGTTCAGTGAATTTTTATAATATTATCCCGCAGAGATCGTAAGCTTGTCTTCAGGAAATTTTAATAATAAATTACTATATATTAAATATTAAATTCAACGAGTGTACATTGCAAATTTATTAGGTAGCTTTTAATGTCTTCGTGCTTTTTGTATTTATTTTTGGTATTTAGGATATTTAAGGGTATTTTGTTTACAACAGTTGGCAATGCGACGGGCAGTATATTTCGGCCATACTCATTTTTAAATGTTGGACTTTATATCTTCTTTGTGATTTTATTCTTGTTTTATGTGTGTGATCAATTGTTTGCAAAAATCGACTGTCATCATGTTCTAATTCAGTATTAATTCAGTTCAAGTTCCTACCTCATTTCTAGTTCAGTTCTGCTTCAGTTCTAGTTCAGTTTTATTTCAGTTCTACTACAGTTCTAGTTCAGTTCTAGTTCAGTTTTAGTTCAATTCTATTTCAGTTCTAGATTAGTTCTAGTTCAGTTTTATTTCAGTTCTAGTTCAGTTCTAATTCAGTTCTAATTCAATTATAGTTAAATTCTAGAATTATAATACTATTGGGATTGTCACAGCCTTCGCATTTTATCAGCCAGGAAAAAATTCAATGTTTCTTTATCCTTAAATCTAAATAGGAGTAACTGGAGAATGTGCTGTTATCTCCATAAGGAATACTAGTTGATGTTGTATTTAAATCTTTTGCTTTTTTTAAACCACTACTGATTTTCTTAAAATGTTCTCAACCAATGCAACATTATATTTCAGAACCATAAGCTTATCTCAATATTTTACTACTAAATCTTTAATTCAAGATTTGATATTTATTATTATTCTCTAATCTCAACAATTTCAGAGCAGCAAAAAGGAAAAAGTAATCGTCATTTCTTATATTTTTTCTTTGTGGCTTTGATTTGTTTGTATTTGTATTCATTATATTGTATCAGTTAATATAACCAAAAAATATTTTTTATTTTTTGTTACATAAAACTTAGATAATTTTATTTTTGTTTTCTCACCCAAGCGCTATTTCTGTCCTGCCTGCCCTGTAACGAGGAGGCCAATTAAGTTTTAGTTGCGATTGTATTTAACCTCAAAATTTCTGGTAGTAAATCTTCGTAACAAAACTCTTAAAAGTTCTAAGTGAAAAGAGTACACCAACGAAAAATGAGGAATGGCCAGTAGAGGTGGAAGATGAGTATCTGTCTATGTATGTACGTATGTTGGTATGTACGTATGTTTGTATGTATGTATATATATATATATATATATATATATATATATATATATATATATATATATATGTATATATATTGTGTGTGTGTGTAATTATAAAATGAAATGAAATAAGAAAATAAGTGAAAACGAAGCTTAAAATAATATTAATAACAACAAATATCACTACTAAAACATAGTTGTTATAGCCACATACTTTCGCTAGTTTGGATAATAGTTAGTATTGTTTTTCACGATGCTATTTAATACGTAAACAAATCCTTTAAAAACTTCCTCTTAGTAAACCAAAACAACAACAAAAAAATAGCCCATCAACAGCATCAATTTAAGCTTTCCATTTATACAAACATATATTCATTCGCAAGAACGCACAAATATTTCTTTTGCTTACACATATACAAAAGTATTTATGTGTATGTATTTGCTTGCACACTTAGCCTAGAATATATTTACTCTGTTCCCTCTCCTGGTTCGACTAAATAGTCTGTTATTTATTATTTATCACAGTCTGTTTGAATTTAATGTTTTTTTTTTCTTTCCTCCTTTTACTTGTATAGTTCCTGTTTTTGTTTCCATTGCACGGTGTACCGAAGCAGCGCTGATTTTAATGAAATATCAGTCTCTAAAGTAGAATTTAAAGATAGTAGATGCTCAGGATCAGAATGCCCTTAGAGGTCTAGTCTGGATAGAAGAGCTTAGACAGGAATTTTGTGTATATAAGTGGTCTGCTTCTGATTACAGAACTATTTGCGTTTATAACTTTTCTCATTGAAACGTGTTGACCTAGCAATATGGCGTGTGTCTGAATTTCTTCATCTAATATCACTTATTTGGAGATAGTGTCTAAAGTAAATAATTTTTATATTACCGGGGAATTGTTACTGTAGCACTATTGGAAATAGTTAAAGCAGATCCCGCTCTGTATTTGCAGGGATTAACACTAAAGTAATATTAGATTTCCGTCTAAGTCAAAACAGCTCTTTCTCTATCTGACTAATAAAGACATAATATAGGAGAGGAATGGCAAAATGTGTAGTATCCAAAAGTTAATTAAAGTGTTATTTATTTTAACAATATAATAAATATAATATAATTTAATTTCATGCAATATTAATGAAAATTTAATAAATTAATACATACCCAAAGGTGGATAGTGTATTATGCGATTGGGCTGAAGTGTGTAGTATCCAAAAGTTAATTAATATACACCAATCGACTTTGAGTAACTCCCTGAGTCGATAGTCCGTCCATGTAAACCTTGTAGTCAAAGTATAGGTCACAGTTTTGAAGATAAGTTGATTAAATTTTGTACATAAACTTTATATCGCTCAAGGAGAACCTCTATTATAGTTGGTCGAAATCAGCAACAATCCAATGAATTTGTCTTTAAAAAATAAATGTTAAGAGATGTTCTTTCAATTTTATTTTAAATTTAAGAAACATCTCTCTAATTTTATCACTATATATTAATTAAATATGTTCAGATTTTAGTGAAATTCGGCATAGATAAGTTGCAGAGTTATCAGAAGAAATCAATGTGCCAAATTTTGTTAGAATCAGTCCAAAATTGGCCATAGGGCTCATATAAGTCCCATTTCTGAAATCACTTTAATGAGCATTATACCCAAAATAAATATTAATATCAAGGTAATATTTAACATAAAGTTTTAATGAAGAATAATTGTGATATCCAGAATTCATAAAAATTCTTTTCTGTTGTCAATAAATGACAACAGTTTCCATATAAGATCCTTCTCAAAAATAACTTGGACTACATAAAAATGGTGTAGGGTATCATATAGCTGACTATAAATACGTTACTTGCTATTTTTTTTTAATGTTTGAACGTTATAGAATCAAGTTAGTTCTTTGTAGCTGATTGGAACGTTCATAAAGAATAAGTTGGGTCCGGCTTTTACATAAATTATAATTTACTCACAGTTTACAATCAACATATCGAACAGTTTTTTTCACTTTGAATGATCTCTGTAAAATTATTTTCCAGAAAAGTATAAAATCTTTCTTTCGGTTGTCTTAATTTTTTTTCATCAGAAGAGAATGAGTGATGCACGAAAAAAACTATTACCTTAAATTTTTCAATTAACTCAGTTGTTTTCACTTAAGTCTAAATTTTATTAATATATTCAAGCAAAAATAAAATAAAAGAAATTGTAAGAATAAAATTCAAATTTTTAATTTATTCAATCATGTGCTTGATTGATTTAATAAATTTTTTAATTGGAACATTTAAAAAATTTTTAATTGAATGAATTATTTTGGTGGTTGGTTACTTTTTCTGTATGGCGAAATGATAAACACACTTTACCTTTTGTTATAAAAAATCTTTTACATTTTTTTCTTGGGAATATTATAGTAAATAATACGGTAGATGAATATGCGGATTTCGAGTTAATATGATAATTACAACTCAAAATATTATATTTCAAAAATGAAAACCATATCCGGGTATGCAATTGTATACAAAAGGATTAAATGTTATACCTACTGTCAATTTTTTTTTCAGTACTATTACTGAACAATATCTTTTTCGAAATCCCACTAACTAAGAAAGTTGACATAGAGAATATTTACAGCAATACTAAGTCTGCCTCATCGATAAAAGAAAAGAAAATCGATAAGTGCCACAAACGTTATCACTTCGCTTTCAATATAACTGGCTATGCAGATATGACCCTGTGGTGAATAGACCCTCAACCATCCTTCGTCTGAAGGGAACGATAATGTTGGAGAGTCTTTTAATGACTGTAGTATGGGAGCTAAAATAGACCGCAGGTTGTGAGGACCAATATCCTTGGAATTTTGACATATTTATTAAGAATAATATTTCAAAATGTGAATATAGCACAAGAAAATAAAGGATATATTGGCGTTTTATTGGTAGGGAGATGGATTATATTCATCCAGATTGGGGGGCGAATTATATTCGCGTAACTCTTTTCATTTCAGTTATTCCGTAGGTCGATGGGATAAAGAATTTAACGAAGTATTTCTTAGGTTGTTGGGATAAAGGATAGAACAAAGTGTTCCGGAGGTCGATGGAGTACACAGGAGGAAAAGCATTCAGGTCAGAGGCAGATGGCGGGTTTGATCTTAAATGGTTAGCAATGTGAAAAACGCAGCAGTCAGAAGTAGCAGTAAAAAGTAGCAGGGAGAAATACCGAATGAAATTGTCAATGTCTACATCTTCATAGCTGAGCAGGCGAGTAGCAGAACTCACTAATCACCGAAGTAGCAGCGAGAACCACAACAGCAGAGAGAGGAAGCAGCAATAAGAAATACACTGGAGTATAAGAGTATCAGGAAAGCAGAGGAAAGATTCAAATACAATAAACAAGAAGGATAAAAAAATAAACAAACAGAAGCCATATACATAGATATTCACACGCAGATCAACAAAACTGTTATAGCAGCGAACATAAAGGACATAACAGAAAGGAAAGTTCGATTCAACAACCACTATTGGTTCAAATAAAGTGCAAGAAAACTCCAATAATATTAGTTTTAGGAAATGTATAAATATAAATCAGTATAAAGTTACAATCGATCTCTTTTCTCTCTTGGGTACTGAACAGTGAACAAAGCAGATGTAGTGAGTAGCCAGTTAATAAAAAAGAAAAAAAAATAAAAGAACTAACAGAACACTGTTATTGCTAAAAATTATAAAGTTCGTTGAATTTATTACATCAATTCAATAAAGAGTATATAGATTTGCAATCAGTGAGATTAAAATCTTCAGCATGATTTAAAATCTGGTTGAAGAGGTAAGAGGTAAGCACTGTTCAGGGTCAAGTGATAGAATATTTTCCTGGAAGTTTTCAGTAATAAAATACAAGGACTAAAGAAATCTCGTATTACATCCAAGAATAAACAATCAACAGGAAATAGAAAATAGGAGGTCTAGAAACAGCAAAGTAACGAGGTGGCTTTAAGTGGCTCAATAAATAAAGTTTGTGAAAAAGAAAATATATAAAGTAAAAAAAAATAAAATATAAAGAAACAAGAGTAGAATATTAAAATAATAACAGTGTTATTTATTTATGTAAGAACCCTTAACACGACTGAGTTTACCCCAGCTGCAAGTTTCCTTATAAGTTTCTATCGGAAATGAACGCAATATCCTTCGCTGATATAATTAAATCTCTCCAGCAACGTTTAAAATTTGTGTCCGACGTTTATGGTGTTATCCCACTGTTTACTGTTTTAATCATAAACGCAAAGCAAGAAACTTTTTTAAATTTTATTTTGTTTTTTTTTTTTTATATTCAATAAACTTAGTCTACACTTACATTTTATGACCAAGTCTGCTGCGTGTATTATATTTTGTTAAGCAAAACGTATGAAAAAAAATCAAGAAAAGATGAAGTAAAATACATTGATTTTTATTTTTCTGTTACGAATACATGCTTTCCACTACTACTGCTGCTATATATTTCATCAACGTGTTCATCATAAAATAAGCAAAACAACAGAAGCACATAATGAGTTTGTATACACAAAGTAGTCATAATGTCACCTTGTCCTTTTTTTCTTTATTTTTCTGTGGTACGAACAAAAATGCAACAACTATTACCAAACTCATTTAGGTCGTCATTTATCACATGCTCATACCAGCAAATGCTGGTACTATTTTGTCGTTGGTGTACTCTGCTCTAACGAAGCACATCCTTTCAATAAAATGGAATTTGTTTTTTCCTATTTTTCATTGTATCACTTCAAAGCGCACTCATCAGCAGTGTTGCCAGTTTAGAGTTTTTGAGACTAAATCTAGCCTTTTTATTTTACTTTTAGCCGCGAAATTTTTGTTTTAGCTTCTAGGTTTTTTTTTCTAGCCTTGTTTGGTTTTTTAAATTGCTCTAAAGAGGCTAAAATTTTATTATTGCAATGACGTAGAAAAATATGCTATTACAGAACTTCATTCTCTAAATGAAATGTAACCAAATGAAACATAACTAAGCTAATTTTATGGATTTACTAAATCGATTATAATTATATTTTAATATAATTCACTAACTAAGGGAATTTTTTATGAATATAATTAAAAACTATTAAAACAAAAAATCACTCAAAAATTTGAAATTCTTAATATGCCATTTACACTAAACAAAAGCTAGTAATTTTTGGCTTTATTTGGTTTTTTAATAAAAAAAAAAAACTACATAAATTTGGTTTTTCCATACAAATCAAAAACCATTTTTAACTAGTTTTTATTGAAAACCAAATAAAAACCACTAAAATAACTATTTATGATACATCCTATTTAGCAAATTTTAGACCCGCAGTTTTTATATATAAAGAGAAAAATAAAATTTAAAATTTATAGAAATTATTTGTTTTGTTTATGAAATTATTGCAACAAATAATTTACTATAAATTGTTAAAATATATTTTAATATTAAACTATGCATTCTCTGATCGAAGAAATAACAAATAGAGCGGAAATAAAAAATATCCAAGAAATGTGAATGCCAACAAAAACTACATTAGGAAGGAATAAGGTATATAAACGATGTAGTTTTTGAAATTTTGTTTTTCAAAAACCAATTAGTTTTTTTTTTTTTTTTTTTGTATAAACGGCATATAATCAAAAACTAAGTGTAGCCCAAAAATTTAATTCATTTCAAAACAAATCATTCATATCAAATATGACCCAAATTAATTTGGGAATTTTTTTTTATCGAATTTTCTATATTTTATTTATAAATTTATTACAATATCTTTAAAAGATATAAGAACCTAATGAGAATGAGAAAAAATAAGTTTTTAAATTGAAAATAATGTTGACTGTATATTTAAAGGTTTTTGCCTGTTTTGATCTTTTTAAAGTTGAATTTATCCTTTTTTATATGATGCTCCTGGCAACACTAGTCATCAGACACATTACTATGAAGAGAGTAAGTGTGTATATGTGTTATGCATTCGAAAATTATTGCGAAAATGTTTCAAGTTTTTGTTGATTGAATAAATTTAATTTTTCATCAATTAAGGATTGCTTCAATAATTTCCCTACTTTGTAAAATGTATATATGGTGTATATATAGTTCAGTTAAGTAATAAATTGTTTTGTTCTTTCTTAAAAATTATTAACTAAGTAAAAGTTAAAGAATAATAATTAAGAGAAAAAAGTAATTAAATAATCATGTAAGTTGTGTAAAATATTTTTAAATATTTTGCTTTCTAAATCAAATAGACTTGAAAAATTTCGATTTTCTTCAATTAATAATAAAGAATAAAATATATTGTTCGAAAAATTAATTACAAGTTAAAAAAAAATCAAATATTAGAATATTTAAATCAATTTTTGGTTTTATTAACATAAAACAAGCCTAAAAAAAACAATTCGTTAACATAAAAGAAAAAAATATCGAAAAAATAGGGATTAAAAACAAATCTAGTTTTTCTGTTCATTTTAGATTTTTCTAAATAAAGTCAATGATAATCAACATTGGTAAAATCTATTTTTTTTATTTTTTGTTATTATTTATTGTTTGATTGAGTTCAGTTAACAAACCATCGTTATACATTTCAGAATCTTCGGTTATTTCCACATCATTTATATTTTATTAAAAATATCGTTTTTTTTTTTAATATAATGGTTAGATTTTCATACGTCAAACTTTGACCTCTGAACTTTTGATGTAAATAAATTTTATACATATCGTTACCATTTGTCTTAAATATAAAACTGGTGATCTACCATGTATAGTTTAGAAGTTATTAAACAAGTACACTTTTGTGAAGTTTTTTTTAGCTTTTTTCGTTCTTCAAAACATCATATTTTTCGATCGGTAAGGGCCAGGAGTCTAAAAGCTTATTCAAAAACACTTTTAATAGACAACGTCTGTAATGAATTTAATTTCATTCTGTTAGTTTTGATACGGAATAACTCCTTTTTGAAAAATAACACCTTTTCCAAAGATCGTGCTTCTTCTGAAAACTTTTACTTTTTTTAAATTGCTACCTTTGAAATAATTGGTACTTTGAAAGAAATTTGTAAAATAACGAAGATTTTGATTCAAAGAAAAAAATATGTTGTGAAAAGCCTTCAAAAATTTTTAAAGACTTACTGATTATTTTCAATTAAAATTGCAAACATTTAATTGATATTTTTTAATTATAATTACAGTAATTGTAACTGCAATTTATAGTATTTAATTACATTTTAAATCTTTTAAAAGAAATAATATTGAAATGTTATTAAGAAAATTCAGTTGAAATTCTTTTATTTGAAGTAATTTTTCATAATTTTAACGTCATACAGTCGTTATTTTTAAAACAACTTATTAATTACAAATATAATTTTTAAGTGAAATTTTCAATTACAATCACATGAAATTTAATTGGAATTATAATTACAATTGATAACAATTGCAGGTTAATTGTAATTGTCTATGAAATAGAATACTTAATGCAATCATTATCCCCCTAGTCTGTTACCAGTAACATATAAAAAAGTTAACAGCATATCCAGTTGTTAGGTAAGATTTGTAATACCTCATTTTTTAATGATGCACATTATTTTTTGCTAAAATGTTCATGCATTTTCCTTAAAGCTTAATATATATTTTTTTAAAGTAAAATGTTCTTGTAATTTAAAAAATAAAAACGCATAACTTTTATCCCTCACAACACTTCCTCTCTCATACATTTTATAAGAACCTTCGTGAAATATTAAAATGAAATAAAAGAAAAAAATAACACTTCAATGTATTTTTGTAGTTGCATTATTACGTCTATGTATTCAGTACGTCTGGCATCTGTCGGCTCAACATGCAATTACTCCGTTACACTCTCAGATGTACACTCGAATGTAAGTGTGTATTCACAAAACGATTGCACAATCAAAAAAAAAAAAATACGATGAATAAGAAAAATATGATGATGTCGATGAGAATGATGATTACGAGAAGACACGATCTAAAAGAAAAAGAAAAAAAAAACAGAAACAAACAAGAATAAGAAAAAGATGGAGAGTTTAAAACGGAAACGGATGTCATCACTTTGATGAGTTCATCATGAAGGAAGGAAATCGCCAGAAATTAATTTTACATTTTTCCGGACTTTAGCAGAAGTTTAAGGTAAAAACTTGCACAAAAAGAAAATCAATGCTAAAGTACCATATATTAAAAGGTAGATGGAAACGGGGATAAGCTAAATACCCAAACAACTACACGCACTAAAACCAAAAGGAAGCAAAAAAAAAGTGCAATAAAAGAAATACGCAAAGTTTTTAAAAGGATTGTATTTTGGTTTGGGGGTGTGGGGGGCTAAAAGTCACTGGATCTGAATGAACAAACCAAACAACTACTAAGAGCTATTGACTGATGGCTGACAGACAAATAGACAGACTGCCAAGCTGATAAGAGTTGTATTTACATTCTTTAGTTATTTTCATGGTAGATGACAGTCTGTTTGTCAGTTAGTCATTCAATTGTTATATTGCAGCAATTGTTGTAAATACATATTGATAACGATCAATACACGATAATGAAAAAAGGATGTGGATGATGATGATGAAGATGATGAACCAATAAATTTTAAAAGTGCATTTGCTTGAAGTTGCTGCTTTTCTGGTTAATCCTGTTATTGTTCTCCCTTTTCTACTGATTTCCACAATTGTGGTCTGCTATAGTACAGAGAGGTATAAAGACTGCATATGTGTTTGTTGTTGTCTGCGTGCAGTTGACGCAATTGGATAATAGTGTTGTGTTGTAAAGTGTATAGGATGAAACAGTAAATTGGGTCACAGCTACCATTATTACTTTGCTTTCTTCTGTTATGGATTTAAAGTTTATTTTTTATTTTTAATATTTTTTTTTATTTTGTTCACCTCTCTTCATTTCAATTTTCCTCTACATTACAGCGACATCAAGGAGCACATTGTAAAAGTAAAACAGCTGTTGGCTCCAGTTGCATACAAATAGTAGAAAAGTATAGTGAATGTTGCTGTTATAGCTGTTGATTTTATTTCCAAATTTTATATCCTCTTAATGCTGTAACTGCAAAAATTATATCGAATTTATCATTGTGCAGGTAACACCTGCTAATAAGTAGCAAAATAAATAAATTTTATATAGGGAATTTTTTAATGCAAATTTGGTTTTCATTTTTAGAGTACTTTGGGTTGAATTTGTTTGCATTTTATTATACACAAATTTAAACTATTATCAAACAGCTAATAATAGAAAAGTAACCTTTTTTAATATTAATGGACAATTTTATACAGGTTAAATATATCACAAATTGAAAACAAATCTTTACATATTTTTGCGCCTCCGAAATGTAATCATATACTCAGTTTACTTACTTAAAATTTTCACACATAATTCCGTTGTAGTAATCGAAGTAGTAATCTAATACAGGTCAAAACTAAGAAAGTATCGTGAAAAATATGTTGCAAATGTTGTAGGTATAGTCATTCCAATCAGCAGAAACATTTCAGTTTCTCTCCACCATGTCATACTTTTAACCCATTAACGACCAATGAAAATATGTTTCTCTAAGAAGTTCTTGGAATATAATTTTCTAAGTAATATGTTCATTTTAGAGAAGGAACACCACAATTGATGTCCTGTATGAACTATTTCAGTTTTTATCTCTTTCAGCCATGACATAAAATTGTCACTGATTTTCAAATTTAATAAATCTTCTACACTTACACTAGATTCATGAACGAAGTTTTTCCGACTCAGACGAATGTTTCTAAAAACTGTAGGATACCGAAATATACAAATTAAAAAAATAGATCATGATTTAATAAAACTTTTCAGCCACAATTATAATAAATATTAATTGAAACTTGTATTTATTAAAAGTGACTTTCTCACAACCTTAAGAAATAAGATAAAAACAAGTTGGAGCGCTATATTCGACTCTGGCGAATGTTTTATACCCTTCACCACTTTATCAATAAATAAAAAAATAGGAACCCTTAATATTTTCATATTTATGCTTAAAAAAAATATTTATTTCACAAGCAACGCTTGCTTAAAGAAAAAGAGAAAAAAACACAACAACAAAACAACAATCGCTTGTATTTTTCTAGTGTAAAAGCACTGCACATAATGCCAAAATGCTATGAAAAAAATGAGAAAATGAAGAAGAAGAGTAAATAAACGCGACAAAAAATGAATATAAAAAGAATTCGACTATTTCCGGCGGCATGTACAAGAAAAAATTGTAAATCAACTAGACTTACGAGGTCAATTTCTTATTATACTATGTGACTGCATATACAAAAAGCAATACCTAAAATCACTATAATATTTGTATTGTCAACTTAACTGCTTGCTTATACAAAAAACAACAACAACACCAATAGGCTTTGCAATGCTTAATATAAATGTTTGTGTATGTATAAAGATTAAAAGATTTTTTTCAGTTTTTGATTTATAGTTCGGTTGTTTATGAACCAATTTGGTTGATTCAGAAAACCGATATTTTATAAAAATACATATGACCGATCCGTATAAAAACGAAACAAGGGCTTCAGAAACTTAAAAATGCTTCTTAACCGATATCTCGGTTATTATTGGACTGATTTAGTTCACTTCTTCAGCAAAAAAATTCAGAAAAATATTTTCAAATCTTCTTTGCAAAAACAAAGTTTATAGCTTATATAAAGGCTTCAGAAAATCGAAAACCCGTTTAAATTCCGGTATAATCAAATTCTCGAAAGGATTTCCGATCGTGATGTATATATATATATATATATATATATATATATATATATACTTACAGTATCTGGAAAGAATGAGTTTCAAAAGTATTTTGTATTTTAATATTTTTCATTTCATTTTTTTATGAAATTAACTATCAACAAAAAATATATTTCATTATTGTTACGAGAAAAAAAAATACCGAAATTACCTCAAATAAAAATGTTTAAAAACCACATCCACCACATCGAAGGGACATTTTATAAAGTCTATCTTGTATGGCATCAATTAATTTTAAACAATCTTCTGAACTGATTTTATTCCTATTTGAAATGATGCACTCTTTCAGTTGGTTTACGTTTTTGGCGTTGCCTCAAGAATCCTAAGTTGTGATATAGCCCTAGGGTAAAAGTCTGGGCTTTGAGGTGGTCACTTTAAAAGTTCGACATTTTGATCTGCAAGGAATTCCACAACCTTTTTAGCTGCATGAATTGGAGCATAGCTCTGTTGGAATATGAAATGTTCATCTATTAAACGATATCCCTTTGGTATGGCTGCGTCTTTTAAAATATTTACGTACAAAGATACATTAACATCTCCTTATAAAATTATTTCATGACACCACTTTCAAACCGATTTTATAGGCGGCACTTTCTTACAAGTCCACATGTAAGAAAGTGCATCACCTGCCTTTCACCATGAGAGTTTTTTAATCTTATCATTAATTTGTCTGTCCATAAAATGTTATACCAAAATTTAGGCTTTAGAATGTGCTCTGCATAAAATTGCATTCGTTTTTCTCGTATTTATTTTTTTAACATATGGAATTTTTCGAGCCACACATCAGTGCTTACCACTTGCTCTAAGCCTATTTCATATTGTGTATATTGGTGATTCATTCCTCCCTTCATTTAACAGTTGCGACCGAAACTTTGCTACAAATGTTAATAGATTAGCCTTCGAAAATTCAAGGATTCTACACTTTCGCTGGTAATTTTAGAACAATATGGCCTTTTATTGGCAAAAATTCTTCTTTCGTTTTCAAAAGTAACAATAACTTTACGAATTTATGTATAAGATTTTCCAAAATTTTGTCCAATATATCGTAAATTGTGAACATCTTTTTAGAGACTAATAATAAATTTGCGTTCTTTCGTTGAAAGTTGTTTAAATTTGAAATATTTGTATTTTTTGCCAATAAAATTAAGTATCCCAGAAGTTTTACTTCCTCATAAAACTGTAAGCGAATTTAACTATAAAAACTTGATCTTTAAGCAAAAGTTATTAAATTCACCGACAACTTTTAATTTTATTGTACTCATAAGCAATTATCCGGTACATGTTTTCTTCTAGAAACTTTTGATTATCAAAAGTCATTAACATTTGTTTTTGGGTCACATGGTAAAATAATTTATATATTATTGTTACTTTCATATATAATCACTTTAATTTAAGAAATTATCCAGAAATAATTAATTTAGTCACTTTAAAATACCACTCCTAAGTCATAGTACTAAGAATAGCAATCATATGTAAGCAGCTGTAAGGTTTGATTATGTTTGTTAATATGAGTGATCGACACTATAAAAGATCTATGCGAGACCTGTACGGTTTTTTTCGTTGTATTCGTTAGAATAGAGTTTAAGTAATAACATGTTTTTAATTGTGTAACGAACCCTGGAAACCGAGAGTTCTGCCCCAGCATAAGGTGGAAACACGTCGTTACAAAGCTAATTTTGCAACGTACAAATAACAAGACTATTTATAATATGATTTACCGTCATTTCATATGAAGAACAAAATTTGTGAAATTTCTCTTACACGGCCTTCAACTTAAGTATTTTTTTAAATTATAATGATATGTTAGCAAACAGAAGTTTTCCATTGCTCACAGTTTCTTAATCCGCATAAACAATGTTGGAAACTTATTTTATCCACATACTTTATATAATTTCAGTTACATATTGCTATATCATTAAAGGGACATTCTTTGTAGGCTAGGTGAAATAATGGACTGATCTTCACAAATTTCAATAGACTTCGTCCTTGGACTATAACAGACATTCATTTATTTTCAAAATTGCGAAATGCAGTTTTATTACAAGGTTTATATAGACGGACAGACGAATAGATAGACATTGTCAAATCGACTCAGATTTTAAGCTGATTGGTATACATTAAAATGGGTCTTAGACCAATAATTTTGGATGTTACAAACATAAACACAAACGCATAATACCACAACCACCTATGTATGGTTGAGTAGCGTATAAATACATTGCAATGAATTGTGTACAAATCAATTTTCTGCCCAGAGAAAACTGACGATATTAAGAGTAACTTATATATTCTACATGCTTAAAAGTGACTGTGGTTATTTATTTACAACTCACCAGAGAAGTAAACAGTTTTTTAAGTACATTGATATCATGTAAAGAAGTTCATTCAGTCATTAGCTACTTTTCAAGCCAAAAGTCGATCAGTGAGAAACAGAGAAACAGTTTAATTTGTATCACGAACTGTAAGATAACTACTAGTATGCATAAATATGAAAGACCTACACCAGTCACATATATATATATATATATATATATATATACACATATATGTACTTGTCTTCCGGCCGACATCACACATTATGTATGTACTTTACAAAAGATCAAAATCAAATGCACTTTTTTAATTATTTTTACTACAACATTACACTTTAAACCTTTCAAAGTTTAAGATGGTAAGCTTTAATCATATTGCTCTCTTAATAAAGAATGAGATAAAATTTATAATTTTTTATATTTTCTTGATTGTAATTTCTTAACTTTCATAAAATGTTCTAAGATGAAGACGACGATAAAGAACATATATATAAAAAGAAATTATAAAAAGGACACATAATTGTAAGCACGTTGCTGTAAAGACCTTAAGCGATACTTTTAATTTAATCCCACTAGAGTATATACTTTTGGTACCTAATCACTTTTATCTATATATAATTGTGTAGGTGTAAGTTGTAACACACAATCAAACATATAAGTTATATTTTCAGACATACATATCTATCCCCTAGCGTGCGTATAAAACTATGATAATCTTTATTTTATTTCACATTTTTTCCTTGTGGAAATATACAAAGTTTCCTTTTTGTATAAGAGAATTCATAAGATGTTATGTTTCTGCTTTTTTTTTAGATTTTTTTTTTTTTTTTTTTTTAATGTAGACGGTTTACTAGAAGAGAATTTATAATAAGGGTATTCAAATGAATGTTGTATAAATTAAAGAAAATTCTTTGGAAGAGATTTCTAATTTAAATTAAATTTATTTTAAAATAATTTTATTTTTAAGCATGACGTAAATTACAATTTATTTCTGAAATTTCAAAACATTAAAAGGAAATTTTTGAACAGTTAAAGGATCGCTAATGACTTTTGATTTCCAGATAAATAGAAATTTATCAAATGATTTTTTGGAGTATAATTTCTTTCATAATAAAGTTTTATTAAAAATTATTTAATTATGATTGCAAAATTATTATCCTTAATATAACTGAGCTGTATCTTTGTGATTTTGTTAGTTTTTCTCCTTTCTATAGTCAAGGTCTCTTCCTTTACACACTTACTTATTCATTTACTTTACGCCTATCTTCACATATAATAACGTCCATCCGTTCATACATATAAATATCCATCCGTACCACAGTGGGGTAGAATCGCCAAAAATTGTGTATAGCGCTTTTTATAATTTTGTTGCAATAATTAGCTCCGGATATCGGAAAAAATACTTTTTGAATTTATAGTTTTTATTTTAACTAAACTTCTGTCCGTCCGGCTGTCCTTCATCAAAAACAATAATTTTTGATAATCTTTAGTTTCAGTTTTAAAGATAACTTTATAAAATTTTGTACTTAAGCCTATTTTGGGCCAATAATGTATCACAATAAAATTATTTAAAATTTAATGATTATTTCACTTAGACCGCATATCAAAATATTCACGAAAATAATTAAAATACTCATAAATATTTCAAATATATCCGTATTTAAATAACATTCATCCAACGTTACCGTTTGGCGACTTTAGCCGCCAATTGCTTTTTTTTCAATCATCTGGCCACTTTTTTGTTCCCTTTTTTATTAAATGGAACTAAATGACGTCTTTTTAAGACTGTATTATAAATGACGAGAAACTAAGTTGTTTGGCCCATTATATATAAATTCCAACTAAGAAATTAATTAATTTGAGATTGTTTCATAGTATAGTGATGTAAGAAAAGACTTTGAAGGATTTATAAATGAACTGAAATTGTTAAAAACTAAAACTAGTGATGAAGTTTACGAAATCTCTTTGGACCAGATTAGGATTAACAAATAGATTTGATGAATAATTATATCCTAATTGAAAATAAATTGTCTGGTAGACTTAAGGTCTGAACATGTTAATCTATCCTTTCTGTCCTAAATTTTTTAGGTGGGGATTTGTAAGACTAAAATCTTAATGAATATCTCGTACAAAAGTACAGAAGTTTAATTAATAAAAAAAGAATTTTATGCTAATTATTTTTATGAATAAATCCTTATTTTTACAATAATAAAAAAATTATTAAGGGTCTTCATGAAAACGAGCAAAACCCTAGCAAACTGTGCAATGTGCAAGTTTGCCTACTCGCATATGAACTGTCAAAAAAACTCATTTTAACAAAATTTTTCAATTTTTTTTATTATTATTTTTTTTTTCTATTTTTATTTTCCTCATTATCTTTATCTTTATTTTCCTTATCCTTAATCTTGCACAACACAAAACATGTCGCGTAAATTTACAAAATTGCACAAATGGAATACTTAAGCATTAAAATGAGTACCCTCATTATAAATAAATTATTTTGTTATTAATAAAAATTATTTCTTTTTTTTTTTTTTCAAATAAAAAAATTTTAATTAGTTTTTATGTATTGAAGCAGTTGGCTCCTTTTGCTGGAAATTGGACACTTTTAAAAAATGTTCAACAGTAATGCTGCATTCATCATGGATGAATTTTATTTATGCAAAGATCATACTACTAAATTTCATGACGATCAGTCCATAATTGATCATACTTCCCAAAACTAAACCCTTCCCGGAATTAATCTCTCCTTCATAATTCCTATTTTAATATAATAGAAATAAATCCCATTTAAATGTGTAAACACAACAAACCCGGTCCAGTAATTTCTATAAAAATTTGTGTAAAAAACGTGCCATGGGGCTCAGTTTAAAAATAAATTTTATTTTAAATTCTCTTCGGATTTTTTGTCGTTTTCATTTTCTCACAAAAAATGTTACCATATTTTGTTTTAATTTATATATTATGTTTATATTATGTTTTTTATTTATATATTTCGTAAACGAAGTGGTTTTATATGAGAGCTTTGATAAATTATGAACCGATTCTCATAAAATTTGGCAATGTTGTTTCTACTTGCATAAAACTTATTTATGTCGAACATTAACTTGATACTAATATTCCTATGGAATTTATTCACGTTAAAGTGATTTTCGGAAAAGGGGTTTATATATGAGCTATGGTCAATTGTGGACCGATCTTCATACAATTTAGTACAAAGATTGATACTTATACAGAACTTCTTTGCACTGAATTTCATTAAAATATTCTTAATTTTAAGGCATTTTTGAGTGTTTAAACTCTATTCCGGGGGACATTTGTCTGGGGGCTAGGTGAAATAATAGAGCGATCACAACCAATTTCAATAGGCTTTGTTCCTGCGGCATGAAAGTCCCATAGTAGATGGGTATACTTTCAGCTCAAACGCATAATACCTCAATCGCCTATGGTGGTGTGGGGTATTGTTAAAAGAAAGTATACGAAATTTTAGTTTATTTTAGTTAAGGAATCCGGACTTGCTGTTTATTTATTAAGTATTAATTTTTCAGCCAAATTTTAGAAGTATCGGTCCATAAATGACCATAAGTTCCATATAAAACCCAAACACGTTAAAGCGTATTCTCAATTACGTGAAAGTGACTTTTATACTTGTTTTAAATATTTTCCAATAGTTCTATATAATTCTTCTAAAATAATGCAAAAAATTAAGTAAATAAAATTTTTATTTAAAATTTTTATTACCTCAATTTTATTCATTTTACATTTTACCTTCAAAATTTTTGAAAATATTTTTTTTTTTTTCAAATCGGAAAAAATTAGCAAAATGTTTTTTTTTTTATTTTCATACTACATATTATAAATATTTTTATTTTTATCCAAATTCGTCTAGAAAATTAATTTTAACATAAAATACTAGAATATGTTTCTAAATATCTGTGCTTAATAACTCTATTGCTGAAAATCTACTTTTTATAAAATAAAACACAAAAATGTAAACTTGAAAAAAATATATTTTCAGTTTTTACCACTGTGATTAAAAATTGTAAATAATCTGTGCACTACAAGTGAAAAAATACTTTTTTAAGATTTTTTTTTAAGATAATGATAATTCATTTTATCTATTTTTACTTAGAAACAATTACTTTTTAAAAATATTAATTTTCGATTAATTGTCATTTATTCTCAATTTCACCCATCTGTGCGTCCGTCCTTTCTACTATCATGCTGTCATTCGTTTATATGTCTGTCTTTCTGTCTACCTATCAATCTGTCTTGGGTTATTTTTTTAATGAAAAAGTTTTATTTTATTATTACAATTTTGCCGCAAGTAGTTAAACAGGAGCATGAACAGCAGCAAAAGCAACAAAAATATACTACGCTATGTTCTTATGTGCTTGAGTATAAAAAAATAAAGGAAATGTCGATAGGGTTTGTATATATATTTTTTACAGACATAGAATATGATGAAATTTCATTCTTTTGAATGCTTCTAGCAACATATGGCATGTAACTCTTTAAACGTAATTATTGCTACAAATTGATTTTATTACAAAACTTCTGCACAACATTCTAAGCATGTTAAAACTGCTGAAAATAAATAAAATGAAGACGACGATTGCACAGTGGTATTTTTTAGAGAAAAGGTGGGACTAAACACGTTCCTAAAATTTAATGGACACTACAGATGTTTTTGAGCTGAATTTTTAAAGATCTGTATGGGTAGATCCCCTATGATCATTCAGTCTAAAATTTGCATCATTTTATTTTAAAGAATGCACACAAAAAATTTTGTGTATACAATTGACCTTATAAAAATGAAACCAATAGGTCAGTCTTTTTAAGATTATGATTTTTAAAGGCTATTAACTCGTGTTTGAAATTTAAAGGAAAAATTATTTTATTTTTTTATTAGTTATTGATAAAATATTTAATATTCTCTTGAATGCCTTTAATAAAAGTCTTATTGCATTTTCGGTTGTTATTTCGTTGGAATGGATTCACTTCATTTTAAACATATATTATTTTACTATAACCTGACTGATTTTTGGACAGTTTAATGAGTTAGCCTCCTCTGGTACATTTTGTTTTATTATTTTTATTTGCTATCTATTTTCAAGAGAAATATTAAACAACATTTTTTTTAAAATTACTAAATAACTTGGGTTTTTAAGTTCCAATGAACCAAAAAAAATGCAACTGTAATATGCTAACGTAAATTAACTTATATACGAATCACAGTAAATATAATTACTATTTTATTTTTTGAAGGGAAGGTCAAGTATGTGATATCTTTTTAGCCTTTTTATTTCATCGCTGTTATTTAGAAGGTCAATAGCTAAAATATTTGAGTAATCGCTTGGTCTATAGAGGTCTGCCACTGCATTTATTTATTTCGGTCTTAATTGTAGGTATAGCAATATCACGATGTATATTTTTTATTATAACCCAATATATTTCAAATGGACTGAGTTTTGGTTAGTTAAGTGGATTAATCTCCATTGGTGTATAGCAGCACTATTTATTTGATACCACTCAGCTGCTTTTTTGTTTGTTGGCCAAACAGATTCAAATTCATTACGTTTTCTAACGATAGGAAGGAATATTTTCTAACGATACTAAATTGGGTAAATTTTTCTGTTAAAAGTGTCATTTATTATAAATAAAGTGCCTTTTTCCCCACATGTAAAAATGTCTTGTCAGACTAAAATTTGATTCAAAAATTTTAATTTTTTTACATGATATTAATCTGATAAGTTTTCCATAACACTAGTGATGTGAAACTCTTGACCAGGATGTTATAAAAATTCCGCCAGTACGTATTTTTTCTTTTTTACCCTTTAGACAGGACTTATATTGCTGAAAAAAATTAGTCTCAGTAAATTGCGTCCCCCCTTTAGCTTCCACATTTTTTTAGCTTTACTATTAGAAACTTTCTTACCCCATGGGCCTTCAGGCTATCTTTTGTCTAATCTTTCTGATAAAAGATGTGAAGCAGTTTAAAGATTGAGTCACGTTCTTATCAGAAATGTAGGTATTTTCCTTAAAATTCATATTATTTTGACTGCGAGCTTATAGTCTGTAAATATACTCTTTTTCGAATACAGGAGCTCTTTTCGGTGGTCATGAACTCTTTGTATTTTTTTTTTCATGACTCGAAAAACTGAATTTCTCAACTCACCTGCACTTTTTTGTTATAAATTATACATTTAAATTATACATAAAATATATTATGCTAAACTTTAAATTTAAGAAAAATTTGTTGGCGTACAATAACAATTATAAACCTTAAAGTGTAAGCGGATTTTTCCCTGCGCAGTCCTTAATTCAACATATTCAAGATATATTTCAAAATTCCATTTTGGAAAAATACATGACTTGAGATATTATTTAAACAAAATATAAATTTTATAAAGGGAAAAACAAAACCATTATTTTTTGCTATATTTTTCGATAGTCAATATAATAATTTTCTTACGAATTGCAGATATATACCTTAGATAATTTAAAATTGTATATCTACAACCCTTTATTTAAATTTAAATCTGAAAACCGGTCTCCTGAAAAGCAATAACAATCAGTTATGTAGGTTTTCCTGTTGGCCACAGAATTGTTTTATATAGTCGACATATGTTTTGATTATAAATTATAATTATGCGTCTTCATGAATTTTGTTAAATTTTCATTTTAAGATAAACTAATTACGCTATTACAACAAAATTTAGCGCATAACTACTGAGAATAATAATAAATTTAAAGTAGTTAATTTTGCATGTATAATAAAAATCTATCAGCCTTAAATTGTAAACGAATTTTTAACTATTTTTTTTTTTAATGTACCACTGTGCAAAGTAATATAGAGATGTTAAAGTAAGAAAAAAAAAAGAAAAACTATTTCAAAACTCAAGTTGATTAGTGTTGGTCAACATATGAGTAGAATATAACAACTAACACATGCATCTTATATATCTATTCCTCTTTGAGTCTTCAACATGAAAAAAATCACTCGTATGAGTTTCCACAAAGCCTAGTAAAAATTTGAACTATGTAACGTTATGTTTGCCATGTTAAAGTTTAATTTCATCTTATATATATGTAACACAATGTTGACTAGTATTTCTACTTTGTTATAAAGTTTATGTGCGTGTGCGTGTTTTTGTAAAGTCATGGGTCACTTAAGTTGCACGTTAAATTACGTGCAAATATCTATGTCTAACTTTGTCAAAACCATGTTAAAACCTCTCAAACACACATGCACACATATTGTGTTCATATTTGTAATTGTCTTTAATACTATTCAACTTTAGTTCTAACAAAAACATATCACCTTGAAACATGACCGACCAAACGATCCCCTTAACCATTCTATTTCAAAGTAAACAATGACAAACAAGCTTCTAGTAAGATGTTTTATTATCTTTATCAATACTCGTTTCTCCCTTAATAGTAACACTCGCTTTCATATTCACCATATTACTCTACTTAAGACTTGAGCATCTACAACAATAATAATAGTATCAGTTTTCAAATTTACACATAGAAATTCGTAGTTTGAATTGTGTGTGTGTGTTAAGAATGATTTTCCACATATTTGCATTTCACATTGTATGCTAAACATTCAAATGCATGAAGACAACCGTGTTCAGCATGACTATATTGAATGAATTTCTTAATCATTCATTTTACTAGTTTAAATCCACATACGCCTCGTATAATGGCATGACAGAGTAGTATGTAGTTAAAGTGCAGTGGGTCATATAAACCACAACTACATACATAAAGGTTGAAAATACAACAACAGTAATGCTTAGAGTAATTACTTTATTAACTAATATTTAGTATAAATTATAATTTTACCATGAATAAAATGTTGACGAATATTATTAAACAATGTTAAAGGAAAAATATTATTATTTATGAGAAGCAAAATATTACAAATTAACATACAAAAACAACCTAACGTGTCTTCTTTTGAAAACATAACAATTTTCTAAACTTCCGAAATTCCTTTTAGGTTTTGAAATTCCTGCACTAAAGAAATTTTAGCATCCTAACATTTAAGCCAATTTTAGATTTATAAGTGGTTTTAGTAAGAAGTATCCATTTAACTAAGGACTGTGCACGAAAAAAATAATGTACGCAATTCACCTTATAAGTATTAAACCAATGGGGTAAACTTTTTGGAGTTATGTTTTATATAAGACCGTTATATCTAAAAAAATATTTCATATATTCTGGAATACCCTAATAATAATTTTATTGTGTTATCGGTTATTATTTTGTTGGAATAGGTCCATTTCTTTTTAAACTCTATTTTATTTATTTATTTTCACTGAACTTTAAGTGTTCTTTAAATATTTTTTACTATGACTAAATACATTTTAAATAGACAGGGTTTTGGACAGTTTGGTAGATTGGCCTCCCTAGTTACATATCAGATTCATTTGTTTAATATCACTCAATTTGTAATTTGTTGTAATGATAAGATTCGAGCTCAGACCAGAAAAATTTGAGTTCGTTGTGCTTTCTAATGACAGAAAGAAATATTTTCCAAAAGCACTCATTTGTGAACATTTCTCTGTTGAAAATGCCATTAGTTGTGAATAAAGTGTTTTTCCCCGCCCATACAAATCAGATCAAAAATTTGTTCGATAATTTTTAATTTGTTTACACAATATTTATCTGGTACATTCTGTGATATGGAATTCCTGACCAAGATGTTGTAAAAATTCGACAGTACATACATTATATTGGCCTTTAGATATATTCATATTTTTGGAAAAAAATTAGTCTCAGTAATTTTCGTCCTCTCTGTTGCCTTTACTTATTTTCAAGCGTTCCTATTAGGAACATTTTTTACTTTAACTTTTCTGATAAAGGATACAGAGTAATTTAAATAATAAGTCACACTACATCCGAAGATGTAGCGATTTTCTCTTAAGGTTAGTATTATATTGTATGCGGTGCTGCAGTCTGTCAATCAACTTTTTCTTTGGTTATAAGGGTGCTTTCGATGGTCGCGAACTCCTTGTATTTTTGACGATTCAAAAAACTGAATTTGATAACTCAACTGCACTTCTAGCAATTATTTCTTATGATCGACGTGTGTTTCGATAATAAATTTGAATTATTTGATTCAACGAATTTTGTTCAGTTTTCATTTTAAGAAAAACGAATTACGCTATTGCAAGCAAAATTAGCATATAGTTACTGAGAACAACAGTAAATGCGCAGTAAGGATTTATTCAACATTAAAATTTATTTATTTTTTTTATTTTGTTCAATATTTTAAATTTGAAATCATTATTTTAAAAATTTTCTTTAGAACTACTCGTAAGCACATTTGTATAGTTCTAAATGCTATTTTATTTAGAACAAAAAGAGATATCAATTTTCGAGAGCCTTACATTTTTTTCACATATATCATATATCTAAGTTAACAAGGGCTTCATATCAAATAATACGTGAGTGAAAATTCGGACATCATTATTTCTACTCCTCTTCCTATAAGGATCCAGAATATACATATATTCTGTTTTGGGGTCTTAGACGGAAAGTGTAGAAATTTCAAATGGAATGGTAAACTTACATACATTAAACAGCCTCACGAAAAAAAAACGAAGATAAGTCTGTTCTTATATGATTCCCAAAATATTAGGTCTGTATGTTTAAATTTACGTAATCGATCGTTCGTAATCGTTTACGATCATTTTCAATATCATTATCAAAATTTTCATTAAAAGAAATTTTAATAGAGGCATACTAAGGCCCGGAATATTCATTTAAATAATTGTCATGTCTTCTTTCAGTCGCACTATATTAAGATTTTACTAACTTTTTTTGTCATATTTTCCTTACTCAAATGCATAATTTTATATATATTTTGGGCATTTTACAATATATATTGGGTTTCAATGTACAATTTAAATGCTATAACCTGATACTATTAAAGATTACACGTAATTAACCCTTTAACAGAATTTTATGTATTTTGTTTCCAAAAAGTAAAATTAGCAAGTTTTGCAAATAAAGCATATGGAAGTATTCATTATATTTAAATATAAATGAATTTATGAAAAATAATAATAAGTTCCTTTGATTATAATCGAATTAAAGGAATTTTTGAAATTTAGTCACTATTTTCCACGAAATTATAGTTTTTATAATAAATGTATGCTTTTGGTTTCTTAACTGACCATTTGTCTGGACCGTAAATCCCAAAATATTACTTGTGCAACTAAAGGGTTAAATGAATACATGTATCAATAGTATTGAAAGAGACCTTTTCAAAATATAAATTACGATGGAAAATGGGCAAAATATTCAAACTTGAATATAATAGTATTTGATGTAAAATCATAGAAAATTTTAGTAAAATTTCGAAAAAAAATGACGAAAATGAAAATTAATTTTAGAATTTTGTTTACTAATTATGTATTAAACGTCATATTTCTATCACATGTTGTAATCACATGTTGTAATTTTTTTGACAAAAATTTTAAAAATTATGTGCACTGTTGATCGAAAACTATATTTTTGGAGGTACTTTAAAAATGATCTAGCTCACGTGAACGAAATAATTAAACCTAAATATTTTGCGGATTAGTTTAAAACATATCAATCTTTAATTTTAGGGGGCTACATTTCCAAAATTTTTTGTTGCAAATTTACCCCTCTACAAATAAAGGAAGGTAAGTTCTCAAAATGTTAAAACAGCAATTTTTGCAAATAATTTGTATGCAAATATTTTTTACACTGTGTGAAAATTTCCTAAAAAAAATTCAAACATTGAAAAATCGATATAAGGCAATCTAGATAATAAAACGTGTGCACATTTTTTTCCAGGACGTCAAATTTTTTCTCAATAGGACTTCATAAACTTCGAAAAATACACAATTTAAGAAAAACATATATAAAATATTTAGCAAAATTATATCAACCCAATATGGATGTCAAATGAAAGCTGTGAATTCCTAAAATATAACAAAAGTTTTTATTTATTATCTCCTTTACTGGAACTTTCGTCAGAAGTTAAGATTTTCTTCTAATAATTTAATATTCTGTACATCACATTCATATGTACATTTATTTCTTATATAATTACATAGATTACACATATTTAATTTACACATTTTATTGTAAAGTATTTGTAATTTTACAATAAATAATTTAAATGCGATTCTTGTATTTTTATCGGAGAGCGTATATCTGTACAACATCAAATTTTTAATCATAAATGTAATTAATTTTATTAAAAAATTTAACTAAAATTTTCGAAAAAATCTATTAGTTTTACTTTATTAATAGTAGTATTTGATGATTGCAGAAAAATCAATCAAAATTTTAATTGATACACAGAAAAGAAAATTCATATATTTGAAAATTTTTTTCATAAACATTATGAATCGAACATGACTTTTTTTCCCAAAATTTTTCATAAAAAATAAAATTTTGTTCATAGATATTATTAAATTGTTCATAATAAAAATTTTGAGAGAAAGCGCTTCTCTTCTATTCCTATAATGTAGCTAAAAATTATTAAAAACCTAAAATTTTCCGAAGAAAATTTCAAACATTTTTTTACAAATTGAAAATATAAATGAAAATTTAAACAATTTATTTTAAGTCTTCTTGACTTTAGATTCATTTCAAAAAATGTAAAAAAGTGTTAATATTTAAGACATTATGCTTAAATATTATGAACTAAAAACAATGTAAGTAAATTCTTATATTTATGCACAAACTTTTTTCTTTTTTTTTTCAATGAAATATCATAATCTAATTTTGAACAAGGTCGACATTTAAGCAAAGATTTTAATAAAATATATCTCGTTTCAATTGAAACATATACGGTTTTATGATAAAATAGAAAAATTAGCATTGTTGGTAGTTTTCGATATTTTATAAAACAAATGGATTTTTAAAATTTGTTAAAAAATTAATTTTTTCGACACTATTTATTTAATATCTCTGAAACTATTAAGCGGATTAAAGTATAATGTGAGCATGACTTAAATATAATTTGGACTAAAAATTTTTGGTATTCTATTAAACCAAATAAAACAGAGATATATTGCAATATGTGCTGCAAATTCATTAATATTCAGTGTTTTTATCTCGAAAACTAGATTCAGTACAAACAAGTAAGAATGTTATATTCTGCTTGGTCGAATTTATTATATCGACCATTTCCAACTTTTTGTGCCACCCTAATTTAAAATTTCACCTTACAAGGGAGGTGGGTGAATTAGGTAATTTTTTTATTTTATTTTATTTTTTTTTTTTTTTTTTGGTTTCCGGTTTCTTAAACTATTTGTAAAAAATTTTGTTTTCGTAATTACTTTTGTTGAAGAAACATTGGCGAAAAAGTATATATTTGAATTACGGTGGACACTAAGTTTTTCTTGCATTTGTTCCATAACTGTTTTGTTTATTAACCAATTTTGCCCAAATGAACCTTATATGAGAGGAATGTTTGAGCCATATTTCTCTCCCCTAGGCGACCCCGAGCCCTAACCTGCTTTTAACAGACTGATGGACAAATGAACACACAGTGATTCCAAAAATATTTTTTAATAATTTTGTAACATGGCAACTGTTCGAAGTATCTCAATAAAGTTTAACCCGACTAGTGCAGAAGCACAGATTGCTAGCAGGTCAGCAGGGAAGTGGGTAGACCTCCAAAGTTAATCATCTTGAGTATGCAATTAGAGAAAACAAAAACGCAAAAAATGAATTTAAGATTTGATAGAAAAAAATACATATAGATAGTAAGTACCTACAAAAAAATACCCTTACATGTGTATGTTATCTCTCTTAGTTTAAGATATATTTAGATCCAAACAATTTTTTCACTCATTTTTAGCTTAGTTTTTAGGTTTTTTAAACTTGGCGGGCTCAATATTGTCCCCAAATTTTTTTAAATATTCAACGGATTTCCTATAAAGTTCTAAATAATGTTGCAGTAAGAATCATATTAATATATATACTAGATAAAAAGTTATATTGATCTGAGGTTGGAACTTCAAAAAAATTTCATATTTTTGCGTTTTTTTCAAAAAAGGAGGCAACATTTTTTCCGAAGGCCATTGCGGTAACAGTCTCTCTTCAAGCCCTATCTATAGTTTTTTAGTTTTCTATTTTTTTTTTTTTAATTTCATCATCAGATCACGTATATGCAAATTAACTGAGAAAATCTTGATGTTTGTAATTATTTCATTTTTAAATCAATCTTTAAAACTTTATTTTATTTATTTTAGTTTATTGACCCAACAATTAAAAACCTTTTTTAAACAACTTAATAGACCTAAGAATAAAAAACAATTAGAAAAAGTATTTATTACTTTAGGGGGAAAAAATCCATTAAATTTAAATACACACATACGTATACACACACTCAACAGGCCAATTTTATTTTAATTAGTAAATATTTTTCAATTATTGTTAAAAACTAATTTTCCCAAGTGTTTATAATTTTAATTAGTCAGTTTATCGGTTCATTGCTCACAATATTGCCTTAACAGCAACAAAAAACAACAACAATTCTTTATATTTGTTCATTCATTTAAATTATGACTCTAATAGTACTTAGTCTCTCACAAAATCAGTATAAATATAAATACCAGGACAAAAATGGAGAAATAAATAAAAATTTATACTTGTTGTTGTGCTGGTTGATGTTGATGTTGATTTTGTTTGAATTTGGTTTGAATTTTTGCAATAAAAATGTAATCTGCACTTAGAGCCATTCATTAGTGGCTGAAGGCAATTTTTGTATGAAAAAATAAAAGAATTAAGAAAATATTTTTCTTATATTTCTTATTTTGTACGTCTATATGATTGTTTGTTTGCTTGTTGGTAATGAAAATTGATTTGTGTTAAAATGTGATTTTTCAATAGAAAATACTAAATAGAATAAGTTAGAGTGCTATACTCGTTTGTGATGAATCTCATATACACTTCATCCGTGTTGAGATGTGTTATATGAAAGGTAGATATATTATATTACAAATATATATTTGTATAAAGATGAAATAAAATCAAGATTTTGTAAATTCTTATATCCTTATATATATATTATAAAAATGAGGTGAAAGTTTATTTATTTGTTTGTGTATCAATAACGCCTAAATGGCTAAACCGATCTTCACGAAATTCTACGCGTAAGACAGCACGAGCGTAACTGCACAGAAAAAACGTATTGCATTCTGCTGGTGTCTAATTATAGTCCACAAACTCTGCTTTGGAACTGAAAAACAGAGTAGCAAACTTGTTATACATATATATATATATATATATATATATATATATATATATATATATATATATATATATATATATGACAGTTATCGGTAGGTTGTATGAACGCCATTTCAAGCGGACAGACTAACGGATATCGTTCTATCGACATCGTCTCTTATAAGGATCCAGAAAATATAAACTTTACTCTTCAATAAAAATTGTGGAGATTACAAACGGAATGACAAAGTTATTTATATCCTTTACACCTGTGATGAAGGGTATAAGAAGAAAAAAAAAACATTAGTTGTAGTGTTTAATTGATGTATAAGTGCTGTTTTATTGATTTAAATGTGTATGTATAATGACTGTTTGTATTTCAATGATTTGAGTTCATCATGGCGCTCTGACGATGCTGATGACGATGATGAATGTGCAATAAACTTTTGTTTGTTATTTTGAGAATAGAAATAACTATAATTGAAAAATTGATTTTATATTTATGTAGTAAAGAATTTTTATATTTATATATATATTTCTTTAAAATAATGAAAATTTAAAGACTGAAGGAAATATATATTTTTTTTTTTAACTTATGATCCAGAAAACAAGACCATAAATCTTTAAAATTGATTTCTTTCCCAAAACAGAAATTGTGTTAATAAACTAATAAAATTAAAAAAAAATCACCCATAAACTTCACAAGAAAATTATTTGCACTAAAAAAAAGCTTAAAATTATGGGGTTTTCCTTTTTTTCATTATAGGATATTTTCCCTCTTTAAAACCTGACTGCTGCATTTGTTTGACATTTTTTTAGTGGTAATAGTTGTAGCTGCCACTGTCGTCGTATATTCTGGGTCTGTGTGTACACGCGTAAATCACCATTAAATCAGTGACAAATGCTGCCATAAAAATTTGTAGCCATTAATTTTCACTTCAGGACATTGCAAAACCCACAAATATACACAAACGTTACAATATAGTACACAAGTACGTACATATATATATATATATATATATATATATATATATATATATATATATACAAACATATTTACAAATACAAAATAACTAACAAATATATTTACTCTTACAATGAGTACAAATTTATTAACCGATATACAAGTATATACTATATTCTACATACATATATATATATATATATATATATATATATATATATATATATATATAATTTTACCAATTCTACTACCCCCTCCTTTTAGTTGCTTGTAAGTTTAACAGTTACATTAAATTATTTGCTCGTTTTGACTAGCCATATTCTTGCTGCAATCCAAAGAACACTATCGTGACAAAAAAAATTACTCATACTTACGCAAATAAATGTTTAAAAATATAAAAAGAAAGTTGTAGTAGAAGTCGAATAGAAGAAGAATGAGTTAATAAAAAATTCACTTGTTTGGTTACGTTGTATTTTATTTTTTCCTAAATACACCAAGGAATTTTGTTCATTTTTTAATATTATACCATAACCAATATTAATGTTTTTTATGTGCTAGAGCTGGGCATTCACAAAAAAAAAAAAAAAAATAATAAATAACTCAGTAAAAAATAAAAAGTCTTAATGGAGAGTTAAGCCCATAAACTAAATTTTGTTCATTTTAAAGTGTTATTTAGCTGCGAGTAGTATTTTTTAACGCTTTACAAATTAAATAAAGAATGCTTTCATATTTGCTATATTAAATGGTGGAAAAAGTATATTATACATTTATATTTTGTGCTCTAATATATAATGAAGCATTAATTACCAACTAAAGTCATTTGTCATAGTACTGATTTGTTTCGTTTCAGATTTTTATATCTACCATCGAAAAAAAAAATTGTCATTCCGTTCGTTACATATTGAAGTATTCATCTGAGACCCCATAAGGATTATACAGTTACGGGCAAAGAAAATAGTTTCGAGTATAAATATTTTACATTTTTTGAGTTTTCGAAGAAACTTTTAGTTTCAAATCATTGCAAATACATTGAGTTACAAACATGTAAAAATATAATACCCTTTAATGTTGTTTCAACAATGATACGTCGTTTCAAACGCAAATAATCATTTTTCAGTGCGGACAAAATAATAGGAGCAGCAGTAAATTCGTCATGACTTTTTAAAATTTTGTGTAAAATTTTTTTTAAACTTTATTTTTTTAAATCTCGATAATGATATTAATAATTAAAAATTTAAAAAAAGTTAAGGATCTTTAATTTCGAGAAATATTCTTATCGAAAATGATCTATAAATTAAAGACTTTTTAAATATTGACAAAATCGAAGGTCTAACCAAATACTAATTTCAAAAGTTGATCAATATAGTCAGACAATTTCATTTTCAATTAACAGACTGCACTTTTAAGCAATTTGAAAAGGTTCTGGTTAAAAAAAAAAGAAAACTTCTTCGGGGGAAAAAAATTACCTAAAAATTTTATCAAACCGGGAGCTTTAATGCCCTTAATGCCCGTAATTTCAACAAATAGGTAACTAAAGGTGTAAATACCTATTAGATATCTCAACTTATCTGATGAAATGGAATCGATAATCTCAAAACTTTTTTTAAGTAGATGTTCCTACCAAATGAATTTAATAGAAAATTTGGTAACATTCAATAATTTAAATGTCTCAAATCCATATTAATATTATAAAATCATGTGTGTGTTTGTTTATTTGTTTGTGAAACAATCACGCCTAAGTCGCTGAATTGATTTTAATGAAATTTTAAATATAGATGTATTTTAAGGTGAAAGGAACTTTGCATATTGCTAAAAATGGCGACTATATTTCAGTTTTTCGCACTTGAATTTTTTCTTAATATTTCGATAAAAATGAAGATTGTGCATTTTTTTATCTCGACAAAGTTGTTCTTTTTAATTTTTTTTTCTAAAGTTTCACATTCCATTCAGCTAGTTATTTATAAAATTTTATTTGTATTTATTTTTTAAACATTTACGCAAAATAAATTTTCATTTACTGTTTTTATACGTAATTTTCTTCATAAAAATAATGAAGTACATTTAGGAAGCGGCAAATCAATTATTAAGATGTACGATCTATCGTTAACATGGGTTTTCATTTTTTCAAATCTTAACATTTACTTGTTAAGGATCATAAAAGACCGCACAAACATTTTTAAATATACCGGTCCACTCAGACATACATATGTATGATAATGCACACATATTATTATAGAACAGCGACAAATTTTTTTTTTTTTTTTTTTTTTGAAATTGGTTATAAGTTATTTATTATTTTACCTAGACCCCATAAAAAGCGTTCCCGCCAACAAATGTTTTCATTCTGTCAATAATTTTGTAAATAAATTAAGATCAGTCCATTGTAGACAATACTCTCAATCAATCCAGAAAATATTTTTAACGTGAATGAATTCTATACAAATTTTAAAGCAGAAATTACAGTATCCATTTTTCTGAGAATCCGTCCATAACTGACCATATTTTACAAAAGTATAAGTCATAATTTTACAATTAACCACGAATCCTCATTCGCTAAGTATGTATGTCCCCACAAGCAGAAAAAAAATATGGTTGCCAGAACTATAATCGAACAGCAACATATTATGATTGAACTATATGGTCATAAATAATGGTAAATATGAATAATATAATCATAAAATAATCTAATTTTTCATATTATGATCCGAGTTTTTGCATTTAAATATTTTATAACGTTATAACCTAATTTTATAAAATTATGCTATGCTTTTCTCTTATTATTTACCATATTATTATTATTTGTTCATTAATTAATTTTATTTATTTTATTTAAATATGTTGTGCAAGATAATATGAGATACTTTTTATTAACTAACAGTAGTTGATCAATATCTTATAATGCTCATCACAACAAATATAACAAAACCATGTATAAACTAAATGAGAATTATATTGAAGTTGAAAACAAACATTAGAAACGAAATATATCCAAAATCACACAAGTTATGTGTTTTATAACCATATTTGTAAAAAGCATACATATTATAATTATTTGTAACATTCTACTGTTATGAGAATAATAACATTAATTTGATTTAAGAAAAAGGATAAAGATTGAAAATATTTAATGATTGTAAAAATGATATTTTTTCATATTAATAAAATTTTGTTTCTGGTAAAAATATTCCAAAACACAAAATTTTTGCAGACAACTATATTAAAATTTTTATTGAATGTAAACATTGAATGATGAAGTGGCTACCGGTGGATCTTATGGCCAAACAGATCGCCATTATGACGGCATCAAGGCTCGAGACTATATGTGCATGGAGCGATAGCAGTTTCGACCAAGCGACCACTCCTTAATAGCATTCCTAACAATATCGATTATTGTATCCCCACACCCTTTCTTGGCAGAGACAATATCAACTACCCCAGAGAATTAAGGGCTGGTTCAGTTGAGGTTTATACTGATGGGTCCAAATCTGCTGATGGGGTTGGGGGGTGTCTATATTCCCTCTTATAGGAAAAACATTTCCTTTAATTGTCAGATCACTGCCACATTCTTCCAGCAGATATCTTGGCCATATTGAGGGCGGCGAACTGGTTAATGTACTGTAGGGTATCCGGAGTGGATATCCAAATCGGTATAGACAGTCAGGCCGCGATCAAAACGCTCTCGGGTGTCTTTTCGATATCCAGATTAGTACATGAATGCCCGACATATCTGAACTAGATGGCGAGACATTCTAACCTAGAGCTGGTCTGTATTAGGGGTTATTCAAGAACCCCGGGCAATTTTATTGCGGATACACTAGCCAAAGATGGATCCCTTCTTTGAGGTGAAGATACGGACCAACTGGTTGGAGTACCGCTTTCGGCCTGCAGATCAATAATTCTGCGGGATTGCACAGAATAGGTGGAAAAATGAATCCACATGTTCAACCTCGAGTCAATTATGGCCCCATTATGATAAATGTCGATCTAACTTCATCATGCTACTATCGAGGCATCGGCTAAGAACTCTGGTAGCCGTGGTTACAGGGCACTGGATTGCTGGTGAGCACGCTAACAGACTAGAGCTCCATTTTAACGACTTTTGCACAAATTGTCGGGATGAGGAAGAGGAGGAGACGGTTGATCATCTTTTTTGTCACTGTCCCACTCTTGCCGAAATTAGGACTTCTATCTGATATCGATGTCAGATGGATCAGCTCTTACATATATGTGTTGGGTTGGCTCGCTTCGAACGTTGGAATGGACATGTGAGGTAGAAATACATGATCCGTCAGGGTTTCACAACGGGACCAAATTGGACCCAAGTGTGCTGTCTCTGGACAGCTGCCCGAATAACTTAACCTAACATAACATTGAGTGAGGAAACTGAAACAAAAACTTTCTTATCATGAACACAGTATAATAAAAATTAATGAAAATTAACATGAAGACATAATATTGTTGTAGTGATAATGTCATAACTATGTTTTGTCTCAGTTTGCAACAAAAAAAAAAGATTACTATTCATTAGTAAATTCACTAATGCTAATGAACTCGAACTAGTTTAAATTTTGATGAAACATTAGTAAATTTAACACGTGGTTGTCATAGGAAGGTAGTGATCCAAATTACTGAATATCAATTTATGAAAGATTTTCTTTTGCTGTTAAATTTCCTTAGTGAAATGATATAATTTAACATTTATCAGTGACGATCAAAGGGATTTTTAATAAGTCCATAGGCACTGCTTCATTAAAAAGTTTACAAAGATAAATTTGTTCAATGCTTGTGAAAATTAAATTCAAACGACTTTATCATAGACACTTTTATTTAATATTTTTATAATTTGCCCAAAAGAACTGATTTGAAATAATTAATTCAGAACAATAGCTTCTTGGTATTCAATGAAAGTTTTGTGAATTGTTAATAATTTCCAATATATTTTGTTGCGGTATTTTATATCATTATTTCATTTTCAACTTCATTTAATTTTAATTTTTTTCTCAAATTTCTTCAAAATATGATTTATTATTTACGTAACACATTAACTGAAAAAAATGAATGATGTAAGAAATATCACAGTTATCTATTCGGTGAGTCACACCTTCGGATTGAAATTAATAAATTTTATTTACAACATAGATTTTAGGGAGACTTACCGAAAGCTTATTTGTTATTTCTTTCTGTTGTTGTCTGAATAAAGTCATAATTCTTGAGTGCATATTCAGTTCCCCTAAAAATCGCGGACCTAGTAAATTTGACTTAAAAAATATTTCGAATTTTCACCCTAATGGGTGTCAAAAAATTCATAACTTAGATATATATATATATATATATATATATATATATATATATATAAATGGAGATTATCAAAATAGATAATTTTCTGAAGAACAAACTTTCATATTTTGTTCCCTTCATGATTCAGGACAAAGTTCTAAACTAAACTGATATAAAATGTTCTTCAGAAAATTATCTATATTGCTAATCTCCATTTACTGTAGACTGTCTCAGATGTCACACCAGTAATTCTCTTGATCATTATTCTAACGATCATCTTATTTAAGAAAAATAGTCAAGAAAACATACAAATATTATTATTATAAAATTGAGGATTATGATAAAATTAAAGGCCAAAAATTGCATCAGAAACAAATTTTAATGTTAAGCTTTGAAATCTACAATAAATAAATTCTTTAAAATAATTCTAAAGAAAATATCTCAAAAAAGTAGAAAAAAGAAAAACACATCTTTAATATTTCTACAGGAAAGCAATTTTTCCTTAAGCCAATTAATTATCTGCGCTCTTCTTAGAGGATGCGTGTGTGTAAGTTTATCGTTGTTTAAAAATAACTGCCTAAAGATATTTATGGCAGTGATTGGATGTTTTACACACAAAAGGAGACTAGTAGATAAAGGTTAGATCTAAAACCATGACCAAGTGAGAGACAAAAAATAAAATAAAATAAAATAAAATGAAATAAAACTACTCTACCTATACATTGACATTTGTGTAAAATAAAATAATACATAAACAGCCAAGGTATTTAAATATATATGTGATAAAAAACTTGCACAGAAACAAAATATATTTATTCAGTTATATATTAAAAAAAAATATTACATTAAAACCGACTCCATTCATTTAATTTATTGCCACAAATTGTAATGTTGATAACCTGTCTGCTATTCATTTTGATAAGGGGCGGTTGAAACAGACCCATTTACATATAATTTTAAGGTGCTTGATGATGTTTTTCCGGATTTAGTTCATAACTTAATCCTTTTTAAATCATGGCTCTAAGGCAGACAATTTTCATACACCTTGGAATTTAAGAGATTTATAGAACAAAAATATTGCAATAATTTGTTTGTGTTTGTTTCTATACATTAACTCAAGCACGGCTACAAGTTTGCAGAAATTAGGTTTAATTTGTTATTAAATTGGATGTTTGAAAATAAATTTTGCAAAAAGCAAGTATGTATATTTATATGTAGATATGGATGTATGTATAAATGGAACCAATACGCAAATATCTAGATAGTAAATCATAAATTTCAATTTAGTACAATAAACGTGACATGTCTGTGCTTAACCGTTTGAAAAGTAGGTTAATTTAAAATATATTAAAAGCAACGACATATTTTGCTAACTAATAGTAATTTCAATATCTTAGCCGACATTTAAGATAATGATTATTATCTGTTATATTAATTTAAGGTAATTAAGATTATATTAAAATATACGAGGGTGCTATTTATGTTTTATGAAGCAGCAAAACTACTGATACCGGAATCATAAAATGTGGTATTTTAAGGGGCTTGCGTTCTCAGCAAAAAATATAATATGGTGGTTATTTCTGTTTCCTTAAGTAACACAAAAAATCGTCTTCGTCAAAAAATTTATTCCTAAACCAAACAATTTTCATATAATGATCCATGGAACCATATATTTTTTTTTTTTTTACTTTAGTCAATCTTTAGAAAAAAACATAGTTATAGAGACCATAATCTAAGAGCAATATATTATTATTTGGAATATATGGTCACAGCTATATATATATATATATATATATATATATATAGATGTGACCATATATATGTGACCATATATATATATAACACCAAATACTATAAAACCTTGTCTACTTTCATTAATTCATGTATAATCTAATGAGAATTATTATTAAGGTGGAAAACAAACGTTAAAAGATAAATATATCCAAAACAAACAAGTTGTGAATTTTTCAACCATGTTTATAAAAACCATATATATTTACAACATTTTATTTTTATGGGAATAATATTAATATAGATTGAAAACGAAATATGGTTTAAGAACAAAGAAAAATATACATAACATGTAATGGTTGTAAATATAATAATATTTTTTATATTAATAAAATTTTGTTTCTGGTAAAAATATTCAGAAACATAAAATTTTTGTAATCAACTATTTTAAACTTTTTATTGAATGTAAACATTGAATGATAAAACTGAAACAAAAACATTAATATCATGAACACAGTATTATTAAAATTAATGCATACTAATAATGAGAACATGATTTTGTTGTTGTGACAATGTCGTAAACATGCTTTCTCTCTGCGAGTAGTCACCTTATATCACTAGCATGCGGAATTCATTTTCTGAGTGATAGTTTATTAAAAAATAATTATATAATGCATCCACTTAAAAAAAATATTTTTTGTATTTCTTATTTCTACATAATAAAAGAATGATTGCTTTAAAAGAAAAACAATGAATGCTAATATTTAATAAAATAAAAATAAAGTGTAACTTTGAAGGTAATTGCAATCGTATTTGATCATAAGACTTATTTACTACAGTATTATATGACTTCATGACTTCCTGTATCAATTAAAATCTCTTAAGAATAAAATCAAATCATTATGCTTATCTCCATCGGCCCAACCTATTTTCTAAAACTTGCTTATCTTGATATTCTAGAAAAAAGTAGAAAACAAAACAGATTAAATTATGTTTCCAAAAACAAGTAAACTCTAAATTTTTTTATTTCCTCTTTCTTTTTTCTATGTCATTACTATTATTCTCGTTCTGTTTTCCCCTACTTTTGTGTACATTTACCAAAAAAAAAGACACTAACACCATTGTTGTCACTTTGATGATGTTAAATTGAAACAAATGCAGTCAGTGGTACAAAATATCTTTGGCCACAATGGCTATCATCTAACAAATGCAATGAACCTTCTTGTGGTTTATCACGTAAAATTTCTATTTAGCTGGAACAAAAATTTAGGCAAGAAAAAAAAGAGAGGGACAGAGAGGAAGAAAAAACACACACATTAAAAAGCTTAAAGGAAGTAAAGAACAATGTGTAGGCTATATAAAGAGACAGAAACATAAAACATAAACAAGAAAATAACAACAGAAAAGCCGCAAATGTCTAAAACTGTGAGATAATCACAAATTACATAAATCATGGTGCCAAAAGCGGGCAGTAATGCGGTTGCTACTTAATTTTCGTTTTTGCTTTTAATTTTCCGTTTTTGTGCAGAAATGTAGTTTTTTTCTATTTCAACGCTACGAGAGAGTAAATATAACATAGATGTGATTTTATTTTTTAGAAAACCTAAAACAGAAAATGTGTAACTCAATTAAAATTAGTTTAGATTTTGTTGGACTTTTTCAATTGGTTATTATCATAAAAATAACGATATGAATTTCAAAGGTGTGCTAAAGAAGTAAGAAAACTATAGTCGATCAATCTCGACAATATTATACAATACACCATTGTATTGGTACCTTAAAATGATTTTCGAGACATTCAAGTATGGAGCTAATATGGGGTCTACGGCTAATTATGATCCGATCCTTTGACAATGTAACAATTTTCGATTTTTTTTTATTGCATCATTTTGAAACTTTATTGCTCCCACATGCGCATACCAAACTCTTTTACCATATTTAAATTGGATTAGAAGTTAGCAAAATCAGCTATGTGTTAGACATACATGAAACGTTATTACGAAAGGACTTAAGTATAAAACTTAACATAATTATATATATAATAATAATAAGTTTTCTTTAAATCTTTTGTCAAAATTTTAATAGAATATAAAACCACTTACAGAAAAATACTCGAAATAGTCAATAACTACGTTAAACTAAAACGAGATATAAAGATTTAGTTGTTCAAGGCCAAAAATTTATGATATCCTACACCATTGTTTACGAACATAAAAATTCGATAAGGGGACTTATATTATACCAACGGCCAATTTTACTAAATGTAAAATAAAATATACAAAAACAGAATAATGCGTTGAATCTAACATTTAAATGATTTTATGCACTTTAGGGGATTTATGCATGTTAAAGCGATTTTAGGAAGAGGGGTTTGTATGGGAGCTATGGTCAATTCTGGACCGATCTACATAAAATTTGGTACAAATATTGGTACTTGTACAGAACTTCTATGCACCAAACTTCATTAAAATATTCTTATTTTTAAGGCATTTTTGAGTGTTTAAACTCTATTCCGGGGGGCATTTGTTTGGGGGCTAGGTGAAAAAATGGACCGGTCACAACTAATTTCAATATGCTTCGTGCTGCATTATAAAGGTCTTACGTGCCAAATTTCATTGAATTATCCTTAAAATTGTGACCCGTACTTTGTGCACAAGGTTTACATGGACGGCCAGCCAGCCAGACGGACGGACCTATTTAAAATGTGTAGTAGATGAGTAGATTTTTTTCTATGCGTTACAAACATCAGCACAAACGCATAATACCCCAACCTCCTATAGTGGTGTACAGTATAAAAAGATATTTAGAGATTTTATGAAAGGGTCATTCCACATCAAAACATCTCCGATTCAATGAAATTCATCTCCGATTTCAATGAACTTTACTATAGGTATTGGCTATTGGAAGTGTTTCTTAAATATAAACTTTTAGAATAAGGGTCTTTTCCGATCCAAAAATTTAACGTTTTGAAAATTGAAATAATGCTAAAAAAAATTTACTTTTTTAATTGCTAATAACTTCTAAAGTATAGATTGCAGACAAAGTTATTGCCTTTACAACTATATTTACACAATTTATTTTTATTAAAAGTCCAAAGGTTAAGTTATATATATACAAAATCGGTATTTTTGAATTCTTAATAAAATTATATAAAGTTGAGTCACATAGCGCTTCTCCCTACTCTTGTAAAATTTCAGGGTGGACACTCATTCAGTTTAGAAGTTATGGAACAAAATTAAAAAAGAATTACAATAAAAAAGAACAAACATAATAAGTATAGTAATACTATACAAATTTCAATTCAATAAGATCTGGTAAAAGTTGTGAAGTACGCGTTGTGAACAGTATTAGAGGAATTTAATGTTAAGAAAATGTAACAATATACAGAGAACTGGAGACTATTACCACAAAAAAGAAATAAAAAATTCCTCAAATAAAATTGTATCTTTCTATGTAGCAAAAATCAAAATAAAGGAAGCAAAATTTAACAATTTACATTCTTAAAACAATATGCGAATATACACTGCCATGCATGTTGTGAAAATGTAAATCACTAACTTATACATTTTTAATTAATATTTATTCAATTAAAAAAATTACTTAATTTTTTGCGTTATAAACTTTCTTATTTATATAAAAACATCTCTAGTACAAAAACAAAATTGTTTTATTGGAGTAAATTTAATTAAAAAAATAACATATACCAGTCGACTTTTATGCAACAATTTACAATTAGCTGATTATATTATATCCTTATAATGTTCAAAAATTATTTCTGTTACTTTACATTTATTAATATTAAGGACATCACTAGAAAAAACGTAATAGATTGAAGACAAAATTAATAATTTCTTAAGAATCAATGTCTACATTCAATAAGTTTTTTTTTGAAAAATTTATAAAATTTTCAAAGTAAAATTTTACAAACCATACAGATGTGTAAAAAATATTCCATATCAAAGTAATAATTTTATTAAAAATATTCTAAAAAAATTAGTTATTTGTATTTGAATATTCTTGTATCTAATCATCCAGATTTTTATTTATGTAATATTTGCAGTAATTTTCCAACTAATCGTATAAGTTTCAAAGAAATTTGACAAATTGCAAAATAACACATTTTTTCGATCTTCTGAAAACCTAACCAAAAACACATAACTGTTTTGTCGGTGCAGCGACAATATATTAGACTTATTTGTTTCAAATATTGTCTAAATGTGTTATCTTGTGTGTGTAAAAGTGATTTTCAAAAGTGGGCTCTGCCTAATTGTGGACCGATATTCCTAAAATATAACATTGCAATTCATTCTAATATAAAACTATTCGTACCATAAATATGACATTTGTAAGTATTAAAACTCTATTTTGGTTAGTATTTGTATGGGGGAAAGTTGAAATTAGTGTTGCCAGTTTAGTCCTTTTAAGACTAAATCTAGCCTTTTTATTTTGCTTTTAGCCTCAAAATTTTGATTTTAGCTTCTAGTTTTTTCTGGCTATTTTTGATTCTTAAAATTGCCTTAAAAAGGCTAACATTTTAGTATTTCAACAAATAAGAATACTTCTTATTTAATTTTATTAATTTTATTTTTACAGAATCATCCATTTAAGAATTGTGGTGTGTAAATTCGCAAAAAAAATTTCGCCTGCGGCACTTCATCCTCCAAATTAAATATTAGCTCATGATATGGACTTAATTAATTATTATAATTATTTTTTAATACATCATTAACCATAGAAACTAAAATAATATAAAAATAAATATAATTTTAAAAAATTCTTATAAAAGCGAAAAATCATCGCAAAATTTTAAAATTATTAATAAAAATTAATTAAAGTTCAAAAATGATGAATCCCTTCAAAACATTGGGACATTTTTCGTATTTAATATATAAATATATTTTTTTTAATAATAATTCGTTTTTGAATAAAAAAAAATATTAGCTTTTTTCTCGCCTTATTTTTTTTTTTTTTTTTTTTTTGTTTTGCGCATTTAACCTTTCCTGACCTTTTTTAAATTACAATTTAGCTTCTTTTGTCTCACCTCCTGGCAACACTAAAAATGATGGACCGACCATAATCAATTTCAAAAGAATTCGTTGTTCTCACAAAATAAACTCATATATGGCAAATTTCATTAAATTATCTTTAAAATTGCGACTTGTTCATTGTGCACAATGTTTACATGGACAGATAACCAGCCAACCTGTCAGCCATGTTTAAATTGATACAGAAAGTGATTCTGATTGGTATACTTTAAGGTGGGTATTACAATATTTTTTCTGTGCGTTACAAACATCAATGCAATATTTTGTGTATAAAACTCAAAATATCGAAATAAAACTGAAGAAAACATGTAATTATAATGTAATTTTACAATATATTTATGCGGTCAGAGGAGGAGGTTTCTTCCTCTGACCGCACATTTGTACACCTTTAGAAAGTTTTAGTTTCAAACTAACAATTTATATAAAAAAAGCAGTAATTTCTATATAATAACCTCTGTTGTCATCAACGATGAGATTGTAAGTATTTTTATCGTCAACCAATATTCGGTTGATAGGACCATAAACATGTTGTAATCGGCCATTTTTGGACATACCAAAATACAGTTTGGCCTTCATCAGCATTCATTGTTACCTCTAAATGGGTGTCGTTGAAACCTAAATAAATTATATATTTTCTTAAATTATATATTTCTTAAATCCAAGATAAATATCACAACTGTTAACTTATTTTTAGTACTCAAATTTTATTTTAAATTATTATTACTTGTGACAAACACATGAGAGAGATTTGCATACATTTTCTTGAGACTCCTTTTGTAATCTTTCATAAGACCAGTAATTTGAAAGCAGCTAAAACCAATCTAAATTATGAAATGTTAGTTCATTTGTTTTTGAAACATGTCAGTTATAATTTAGAATATGATATTTTTTCTTTTTCAAAACATTTTATGCAAATTATAAATTTTAGCCTTCTGTCTTCAACAACTACAGCAAAATTAAGAAAAGTAGAAATGTAAAAAAGAAGTACTATATATATTTAGAACAGGCACTAAAGAAAAACACAAAAAACATAAACAGTTATAGCAGCCAAAACCAAGTGGGGCGATTCAAAGCAAATTTACTCAAGTGCAATGTTAATGCAACTTAAAAAACTTATACAAACACACACTTAAACATAGACACTAAGCCAAAGTGCAACATGAGCTGGTGTCATTACTTCTTAAGTACCATTGAGCCTGCTTAACACAATTGTTTTTGATGATTTGCGCTTCACGTATACAAGAGTATATAATACATAGATATACATATGTATGTATATCTGTGTATGTACGAGAAAAGAGTCTTTTGCATATGAATCTATTATATACATATGTATGTATATTTATAGACAGACATAGCCGAACCTACATTTATTTATACTATACATATGCAGAATTTCCAAGTATGAATAACCACTCAAGCGGAAATGAAAGTTTTGCATGTGTAAAGACAAGAAAATGAAGAATGTAGAGGGTCGCGCGAATATGTTGCACATTTACACACATTTTAAAAACCAAATTATATGCCAACAAAACCAACTTCTTGTTTTGTTTTTCTATTTTTGCATTTCTTCATTTTCATATTGTTAAAATAAATATACACTAACATATCAGTAATTTAAATGCACTGAAAAAACTAATTCATTATAAAAATATTAAGGTCTGCATACAAAAAGAATGATTTCTGACGAAAAGTAGTAGTGATCAGGGAATAATGTTAGAATTCCATTTATATGTTTTTTAACGAAGATATAGTCAATTTAAAATATTCATATAAAAAATCGACTACTGAAGAAACCCAGCAAAAACTTTGTTTTCTTGGTAAGAAAACAGGTATATTTGGAAACAAAAATAAACTACTTATTTTTTGCCTGAATAATTAGTTATTTTTGTTCGAGTTTTCCACAAATTCATGTAGTTAATATTAGATTCTAAGTGTACTAAAAAATATATCTAAACGAAAATAAAAAAAAAAAAAAAATTGCAGTCAGTGAGATTTGAACCTGGGCACAATTGTTTTTAATGACTAATATCTTACTCAGTACACCATTTCGCATTTAATTTTCTAAGTGACAAAAACTTTGTTTTAGTATAAAATATTTTTTTAGACATTTTTTAAAAAGAAACTAACAACATCAGAATGGGGTTGAACCAACAACCTACTGGTTGTTAATCCAGCAATATTACTGTGCTATTATACTATTGAGTACTTATTTATGCAATATAAAGTAGGCAATAATAACGGCCCATTACTAAGAAACTACTTTAATAAGTAGTTGCCATTACCGAGAACCTTGCTGGGAAAATATTAGTGATTTCGAAATAATATAAGAATTCTCCTTAAACGCTTTTTGACGAAAATAGAGGTATTTAAGATTTTTCTATAAAAAATCAATTTCTAATGAAAAATATAAATGAGCAAAATTTATCAATAGAATTCTATTCAAACGCTTTTTAGTTAAAATACAGCCAATATAAAAGATCGAATTTTTGTGAAGAGTATTAGTGATCACAAAATAACGTTGGAATTCCAGCCAATTTAAGATTTTTATATAATAAAATCGATTTATGACGAAAAATATTAGTTGTCACAAAATAACGTTAGAATTCAATCTAAATGCTTTTTAACGAAAATACAGCCAATTTATGATTTGTATATAAAAAATAAAATTCCGATAAAAAAAATATTAGTGATCACAACATAGAATTTCATTTAAACGATTTTTAACAATAACACAGCCAATTTAAAATTTGTATATAAAAAATCGATTTTTAACGAAAAATATTAATGATCACGAAATAAGTAAAGCTTTTTAATAAAGATACAGTCGTTTTGAAATGTTCAAACAAAAATCGATTTTTTATTGAAATAATGATATATTTGAAGTGCACTTTTTTTATTTTATTTATTTATTTGCTTATTGCTATTACTATTAATATTATTTTGTCTTTTACTAAATTCTTAAAATTTTCTATTTTCAGTGTATTGCAAAATCCTGAACCATATGGCCTGACCCATAGCAACTGAATATTCACATATATGTAACCATTTGAAACAAAAAAAGGTGGCTGTCAGCAAAAGATGAAATTGGAAAAAAACGCAAGAAATTTCAAAGTAAGAGAGCGTGCAATAAGAAGTCAAAGTTGGTCGTCTGTGTAAATAGTGCCAAAAACTTTTCTGCACTTTAACTATATAACTATGGCGTGTAAGTTTTTTTTTAAAAACGTAGCGAAAACTTCAAGTGGATTATGGTTACATAAAACGTTCATATAATTTTAAATGTGTTAAATGAGAATATTTACTTGATATTTTGTTTTATTTTCCTTCTAGTTTTCTATATCTCAAAAAAAAAACAGGAAACGGAAACTTCTCATCTTTTCCAATCGCCTAGTGCATTACAATTAGTGATAGAGCGAGAGAGATATTCAAACAGCGTACAAAACTTTAACAATAACAAATTCGTATGAACTCATTTCAGCAAACGCACCTTAAACAAAGAAAAAAAAACGAAATAAAAGATAATAAAACTCTTAAGTTAAGGAACACACCACTACGGATGGGGGTTTCGCGTGGTATTTCTTTTCCCGGTAAATGCGAATTATAAATTCAATTTCCCGGGAATTTCCGTGATTCCGTGAATTCCCCCAACAATATAAATCATAATTATTTAACAAATAATAAAATAATATTAAAGTATGATGCAACTTTCAAGATTTGAACGATTTGAAATACACTGCCTGCCACTTGAATAAGGAATCACATTTTTTTAACTTTAATTAAGTATATCTCCTAAACCAAAGTTCAGAAAACAAATTATTTTTTGAGCAACCAAATTTCAAAATTTTGGCTCTAGTTTCCTGAAGAAATAAAAAATATACATATTTTTTTATACTAAAATTATGCATTTATTTAAAGACATGTATTTCTGTGGTACTTTTTCGTGTGTCACTTGAATAAAGAATATTTTAAAACTAAGAAAACTGTAATTTATTTTTAAATTTTAGGTTATAAAAACGAAAGTTATTATCTTCTAGCATTCAATTTGTAATGAAATAACCTCAAAAATGCGATTTGGCATCGACTTGTATAATGACTCTAAGTGATTTAGCGAAATTGAATTCCATGCTTTCGTTATTGCATCCTTTAAGGATTCTATCATCTCAAATTGCGCAAAAAGCAATTTGTTTTAGTTTAGGAGATATACTTAATTAAAGTTAAAAAAAAATGTGATTCTTTATTCAAGTGGCAGGCAGTGTATTTCATACAATAAAAAAAATAAGTACCTATTGTAAGCTATATTAAAGATTGTATATCACAGACTTTTAGGTTAATTAGTTTTTCATGCAAAAGTTGAAATAAATAAATAAATAAAACAAATGGTTTTTCTTATCGTTTTATTTCCATTTATATCCTTCTTACATTATTAATTAATTCTTTCTAATTTAGACATATAAAACAAAATTCAGGAAAATATTTCAAGTTATGTGTCTTTTGTGTCTCAAAGGAACTGAAATATGTTGTGTTTTCAGTGAAAACAATCTCAACTTAATATATATGTATATATATATTTTTTTTTATAATAGTGTATTTTTCGAAGCGCAACTTATTTAGTATTTATTTCCACAAACCAATAATACACTTAAAAAATCAAAAATTTAACCTGCCAAAAGTAAAATTGTTTTGAAATTTCATTAAATTCTTAAGACATTCTATAAAGAGAAATATTACTACTTTTGGCAAATAAAATATTTTTATTTATTATTTAACTTTCGTTTTTTTACCTTTTTAAAACTACTTTGATAATGTAGAAAAAATACTATATATATATATTATATATATATATATATATATATATATATATATATATATATATATATTAATTCCTTTAGTTGCTATTAGAAGCATAGGACTTCAACAAATTTCCAATCGCTTCTGTTCGATACTAGGTTTTTAATTTCCTTCCAGCTTTTTCCTGCTCACGCAGCCTCTATATCTAACTGTCTTCGTCAAGTGTTGGCAGGCCGACCTCTTCTTCCACTACCTTGCAGATTCCAGTCAATGACATTGCTGGTTACTTCTCCGGGTGGTCTATGTAATGCGTGGTCATTTCCTTCTAAAAACTTCGGAATGAATTTGGCTTTGTTTGGCCATCATATTTTTAATATTCTTCTTAGGTATTTGTTGGTAAAAACTTGCAAAGTATTTACATCTCTAGCAGTTATATTCCTTGTTTTACAGCCATAGAGCAGCACAGATTTCACACATGCACTGAAAATTTATATCTTAGTGCGGGTGGAGATTGATGGCGATTTCCATACTGTGTTTAGTTGGCCGAAAGCTTGTCGAGCTCTCATGGTGCGATTCGAGACATCATCGGTAGAGCCTCCAGTCGATATTGTGATACGAGGGCGGTTCAATAAGTCCGTGACTTTCCTCGTATTTATATGAAATGCAATACTATTCCCATCAAATAGCACCTGTTATTAGACTACTGTCAAATTTTGAGCAATGTACCATTTTCGATGAGGCGTTGAAAACACTAATATTTTTGCTCTAGTATTTTAAAACTATATATTAATATTAAATTTTCAGTTTTTCCGGGAAAATTTAAAAAAATCCCGACAATTTCCAAAGATATTTTGCGGAGAAATCTCGGGATTTCCCAGACCTCAAACCCTATACACCACCCAAAAAGATGGGAAAGCAAATGAATATTTACTTTTTTCTTGCTGGAAAAATAAACAAAACATCTTTGTTTTTTTTTTTTAGAAAATAATAGTTAAAGTGAAATCGAAGCAAAAATCTTGAAAATTGAAAGATGAAGAGAATATGCCAATTCTTCACATTTAAAAGACAAACAAATCAAAAAAAGATTTAAGGAAATTTAAGTAAGAAATCGAATATATAACACAAGGTGTAGATGGTGGGCACACATATTGTGTAATGTAATAAAATGCTATATTTAATGCTTTATTTGTAATATAAACTGAAAAAACAATTATAAATAATCTTTGTTGTATAATATTTATAAAGACACGTTTAAAGATTCCTTAATTTTGTAAAAAATAGGTTGACATACTTTAAGAAATGTCCCTGTAAAAATAATTCATTAGGACATTTAACAAATTCATAACAATTATTTAGTGGTTACATAAAGCAAAAGGGTAAAAAAGATTTTTATATTGTGAAAAGTAAACACATTAATTAGGCAAATATATGAGTATATGTTATAACTCGAGAATGAGTTTTCCGATTTAGTTAATTTAGGAACACCAAAAGATACACACGAAAATTATATTTAAGTCATCTTTTATATTATTTTTTTATCTGCTTACCAGTTTCAGAGTCATTCAGAAAATAGTGCCGTATAAAATTGAGGATCTTTTTTTTTCTAGAAAATTTCTTTTACAATATGAATCTGATTAAAAATGTGCCATGTATCATCAAAATTAATACATAAATATTGATTTTATTTACAGTTAAGTAAAAATTACTATGTATGTATACCTACAATTAAGTAAAGACACACGGTAGGCAAAAAAGAAAAAAAATCTTCTTTATATATAAAAATAGGTGGAATTTGGCTGAATACGAATTTGAACATTTTTATGTGTCCTTTATTATGAACAATATTGCCATATTTTATTTTTAAAAATCTTACATTTTTTTCAAAAATCTTGTTTTTGAAGAAAATCTTTTTCTTAAGTATACTCGTATAATTTTCATGCAATTTATGTATTCAAAATGAAATTTCAAAAGCAAAATGTCAACAGATTAATAAAATAACCAATAACGGTAAAATAAAATCAATAAAAATATTTACATTGATAGATTTTATGAACAATTTCACATAAAAATTTACTCCTTTTCAGAAGATATTCCGAAAACAAAGCAAAAAAAAGTTTCGGACAAATATAAGTTATATTTATATACCTAAGCTGTATTATTGGGCAAAAATTACAAAATAACAGTTAAAAAAAAACCTTAATTTGTACTAAAAACTATTAAATCTTTCCACGGTCTTTAAGAAATGTTTTTCCCCACAAGTACAAATGTGTTGCCAGACCAAAAATTTATTCTACAGTTTCGATTTTTTTACACTATAATTATCTGCTACATTTTCCGTAATCGGAGTTACCACTGAGAACTTTTAAAAAGTGTTCAAAAAAGGGAATTTCAGGAAATAAAGTTCCCAAAAAAGGTTAATTTTTGAAAAAAGGGATCAACTGCTTTTATACCTAAAAAAAAATCTTTAAATTTTGTGTATTTGCAACAAAAGCAAAAAATATTGTATTTTAAACTACTAAACTCAGTTTTATTAATAACAAAATTCTTTATTTATAATAATTTTCATTATGACAAAAATAAAGATTTATTTATAAAAATAGCTAAAATAAAATTCTTTTTTTTATTAATTAAACTTCTGCACTCTTGTACGAAGTCTTCACTTGGACTCCAGTCTTACAAATTTAGGACTAAAAGTATAGATTCACAAGTGTTGACCTTAAGTCTGTTCGTTAGTTTTCATTAGTGATAATTTAGAAAAAAGACGTTCCACCTTGGCAATGCTTTGAGCCAAAGTAAAATTAGGATATAATTTTTAATTTTCCCAATCCGGTTCAAAAATAGTTTCACATTTCTTCATTAGAAGTAATATAAAGTAGGCCGAGATATTTCAAATAACTTAGTTTTTCGTTATTTATAACATAGTCTTAAGTCGTCGCCATTTAGTTCCATTTTGAAAATGGAATAAGCGACTAAAGTCGCCAAACGGTAACATTGCCCATAATATCAGTGATATGAAATTCATGACTAGTGTGTTGTAAAAAGTACGTCAATACTTAGTTTTTATCACTTTTTAGGCAGCACACTGTTTTTTCTAAAGCACTTATTTTTGGAAATAATTATGTAGCTTGTTAGATATATCTAAACAAAATGTCATATGATCAGAGCTGAGATGATTTAGAGGAGCATAAGTTCCCTGACGGTCACAGAGGTGGAGGTTATTTAAATTTGGTCACCTTGGATATGTAACTTTTTTAAAAATTAGCTAAAAATTAATTTATGACTTGAATGTAATAAAATTGACGTATAGATAGTTCTTATAAATCTCAAGCTTACATGTGTAGGTTATCTATTTTAATTTAAGAAATATTTAGACCGAAGTAAATTTTACCCTCATTTTTTACCCAGTTTTTTTTTTTGAGTTTTTTTAGCTTTTATATATTTAACCAAAATTTAGGGGTACATATCCAATATATTTTTTTTTTATCTCTACTTTGACGAATTAAAAAAAAATAACAAAATACTTATTCAAAATTGACAAAGTTTGGATAGGGCTTAAGGGAAACCGTTGCCCGAAGCGCCTCAGATTTTACTTTATACCTATTTACGTTAAGATTTATTTTGAAAACACTACGAAAATTCTATAGTCCGGAACAAAAAAAAATATTTTAAAAGTTGAAGGATATTACAACCTTTTTGGAAATATGAATTTTTTTAAAGTTTAAATATTAGATTAATATAACTTATTATCCGATAGATATACTTATATGATTTTTGCATTAATATTATTTAGAATTTTGTAGGAAACTAGTGGATATTTTCAAAGAATTTTAGGGCCCAAATTAAAGCTAGGCCAAAAAAAATTTGCTTTGATCTAAATATATCTTAAACTAAAAGAGACAACTTGCATATGTGGTCATATCTTTGTAGAGATATATGAGGACTACGTTTATGTAATTATTTTTACATTCAACTCATAAATGAATTTTTGGTAAATTTGTAAAAAAAAATACATATCCGAGGTAAGAAAATTTGGGGGTCTACCCTCTTCATATATAACCTGCTAAGAACCTGTGCTCCTTCAAATCAACTCAAAAAAACCTCAGCTCTGACCATGACAAATTTTATTTAGATATTTGCAACGATTTAGAAGTTATAGAATTATTTCCAAAAAACTCGATTTGAGATCACCGTAACTTTCATCCATTCGTTTGCTCTCACATTTTTTCTAGCGTTCCTGTTAGGAACCTTTTTACTTCATGGATCTTAGGTTAGTTTTTTCATAAGAAATACAAAGCAATTTAAACAATGAGTCACATTTCATACAGAAATATAGAGAATTTCTCTTAGAATTCATATTGTTTTGTCTGCGATCCTAAAAACTGTAAATCAAATTTTTCTTCTGTTATCAGAGTTCCTTTCGGTAATCATGAACCCTTTATATTTCCTGTGACTCAAAAAAAAAAAAAATGACACCTTCGTTCCTATCAATTTTTTTATATGGTCGACATGTGTTTTAATTATAAATTTTATTTGTTTGCATGAATTTTGTCAAATTTTCACTATAAGGAATTGTGAAATTATGCTACTACAACAAAATTTAGTACACAGTTGATGAAAATTATAACGAATGTAAGCAAAGTTAATGGTACTATTTTTTTACGTATAATAAAAGGTTTTTTTACGTATAATAAAAGCTAAAAGTGTGTGAATTTTTTCACGCTCAGTCCTTATAGACGCGAAAAAAAGTGGTGTATTTTTCTAAAAATGGAAAAAAATGAATTTCGAGTGCTCATTAAACATTATTTTTTGCGAAAAAAAAACCGACAATCAAACCAAAAAAAAGCTCGATAAATACTATGGACACTATCGATATCAATGGTAAAAAAGTGGTTTACTGACTTTCGTTGTGGTCGCACAAGTACAAATGACGCTGTACGTTCTGGACGGCCAATTGATGTTAGTACACCCGAAAATGTCGAAAAAATCCACGATATGGTGTTGGTCAGCCGAAGAGTAAAAGTGCGTGAGATTGTTGATGCCATAGGCATTTCATATGGTAGTGTGGTTTCGATTTGAAATGATCAGCTGGGTTTAGAAAAGTTGTCTCAATGGCAAAATTCTATGAATTGGGATACGAATTGGTACCTCATCCGCCATATTCTCCGGATTTAGCCCCTAGTGACTGGCTCGGTGGAAAGAGATTCAGCTCCAACGATGAAATTATTGACCAAACAAATGCCTATTTTAAGGACCTCGAGAAACGCAAAGTAAACGACGACACTTGCTCAAAATTTGACAGAAGTCTACTAACAGGTGGTACTTGATGGGAATATTATTGCATTTCATATAACTACGGGGGAAGTTCGAAAAATCACGGACTTATTGATCCGCCCTCGTAAATAAATAACTAAAAATATATTGCACTTAAAATATATTTAACAAATCCACCTCAATTTTACATCAAAAATAAAGGAATTTCAACTTAAATCAAATGTATCCAATTTTTATGTCTTTAAAATCTCAGCACAATATTCCTGACAAGACATTTTGTTCTCTTTCATTCTTCGCTGCCCCTTGGAGAGACATAAACAATCAGACATGAAATAAACATTTACTATTTTCTTCATGCCATCCATATCCAATGATTTGGTTTTGTTTTCTCCAGTATTATTGACATAACAGTAAAATAAACTGATTGATGTACTCTAAAGATGGCTGACAATATACGGCCACAATTATATTGTGCAACAGCAATACACAATGACACAACAGCACAAGGCAATATTGCAACCGAGACACATAGGAAGCAAAATCCATTTACCACCATATTACGAGACAAATAAATATAAATCTAATATAGAAGATAAAACTCAAAGCAACTAAAAGCAAGGCATTAGAAAAAAATAGCTGAATCTTTAAGAATCAAGTCGTAAAACAAATACTTTCTTTTCTTAAATCAGTCATGCAAGTACTTCAATCAGTGAGCCAGTGAGAGAAAAATCCTTTAACTAAAACATGGCGGCATTTGGGTAGTTGCATTAGTAAAAAAGATAACTAAATTTATAAACTTTGTAAAAAAGATTGAAGAAAACAATTACTTTCAATACATAGAAGTGAAATGTTTCAAATTAAATCGTTTCCTGTAGTATGCTAAACACGTGGCAATTATTAGTTTTGAGAGGTGCAATATCATCTGATGAAAGTGGTTGTTAGCAAATGCCAATAGCATTTACATAAACGTCTACTCTATTAACTGATGTTGGCCAGAATTGTTGCTGCATACAAACTACGGCAACAATGACAACATCAACAACAATGTGCGAAAACAGCAACATTAACAACCTTTAGCGATTCGGCACGTTACAGTTTGTGGGTGAAAACAACCATCATCTAAGATAAATGCAACCAGCCACTAGAGTAGTGATGTCAAATGGAGGGAATTTTTCCCTTTTTGATGGAATTTTTCAATGAAATTCAAAGCGATCGAAAAAAGGGAGGTATTTTTTTTTTAATTTTTATCAGAATAAGGGGAATTTTTTAAATGTTTAAATTTTTTCTCAAAATTCAACTAAAAGTTGGAATAATAAAAAATATTTCTTAGTGTTCCTATTATTCTCGTTTAAAATGTTTTTTGGTATTTCTTTATTGAATTATAAACAAAAATAACACTTTTGTTAATGTTATTATTAAAAATAGCGATTTTAATGTGAAAAAAATTTTTTTTTTTTTTAATAGGGAAAAAAGGGAATTTTTATACAATACAGAAAGATTTTTCCTAAATTGTATCTGACATCACTTCATGTAAGAGGAAAAGTAAAAAATTAAAGCAACCTTAAAACAGCAGCAACACCTAGCAAACTCCACAGCCACTAGTGCTCAATCCTGGCTAAAATATGAATAGCGGTGAGTACACAAAACAATAGAGGCAATAGCTACAGTTTACAAGATACACTATGCAGACATACATATATATCGCTCATTTACTTCAAGAACGCTATAACTCAAAAAAGCTAGTTTTGCAGAAATATTATTTAAAGTCCTCAAATGCCATTTATCATAATAGAAAAACTGACGTCAAATTCTATTATTAAATGATCGCTATAAAAGATATGTACACAATATTTTTACAGAAGATAAAGCATAATATAAAGCATATTTCTACATCATTAACCCAAAAATCTAATTTTTTCAGTTATGACGTTCTTGAAGTAAATGAGCGATATGTATATACAAATACTTATGAATATAAACGGCTTATACACAATGCGAGTGTTGTATTTTACATACGTACATTAAGTACATTTGACAATCTTGGAATAAGTAGACGAATTATAAAGATTTTTAAATTATCTGATATTAGATTTTTAAAAACATTGAGGTCAGCGTCAATTGCTTCAATGCCTAAAAAGCTCCTTAAAATTTATTTATTTGATAAAAATAAAAACAAGAAATGTTGTATTTTAAGAAAAACTATTAAATTCAAATTTATAAATAAAAAAAAATAATTTATTTATTTTTTTTTTTTTTTTTTGTTGTTGCAAACCTTAAGATTAATTCATAAAAATAGTCATAATAAAATACTCCTTTTATTAATCAAATTTCTGTACTTTTATAAGAGTTCTTAACACGGACCCCAGTCTTCCAAATCCCCGCCTAACAAATTTATGACTGAAAGCATGGACTCCTTCCGCTGAGGAACTGCTATTAGGTAAAATAAAAATATAAATGAAATATTCATCGGATCTGTGTTTTAATATTTCCAATCCAATCAAAAGAGATTACACATTTGACGTTTTAAATAGTTGTTCATAAAATGTATCATTAGCTTCAATTTCTAAGAGACTTAGTTCGTTTACAAATTATCTGGGCTTTTTTATAATATTGGGAAACAATCTCAAAATAATTAATTTCTTCTTTGGAATTAATATATGATAGATTGAGATATTTCAAACAACATAGTTTTTCGTCATTTAGCATATAGTCTTAAAAAGTCGTCAATTAATTTCATTTAAAAAAAGGGCCAAAAAAATGGTCAGGTGGTTTAAAAAGGGTTTAAAAAGGACTAAAGTTGCCAAACGGTAACGCTGATTGAGACTTTCAAGAAGTTATAAAAAAATGGTTTCAATTTCATTAATTACTGGCGTTTAGCCAGCTACTGCATTAGTGGACTTGCGGGAATCCTACGTAAACCATTATTTATTTAGAAAGAAAACAAAATTTACTTTCAAAATTAAAAAAAAAAACGACAAATTTAACTATGACTCCTAAATCCCATGGGAACAGTTATTTTGGAGTCTTCAGAAAATTAATAACATACATATCATTTGCATGCCTTCAGGTTTAAATTTAAATAAGGAATATTCAAGGACTGGGATATCATTTGCACCTTCTAATGATTCTAGTTTCATGCCTTTAGGTTTAAATTTAAATAAGGAATATTCAAGGATGGGATATCATACCACTTCGTTATGAGTTCCACATTAAATAAGACAGGGGACCAAAAATTAATTTAATTAATTATTTAATTCATTAGTTAGTTAATTAATGAATTAGTTAATTAAAAAATCGAATTTTATATTATTTAAAGCTATTTTTATTCTTTTATTTGAAAATAAAACTATTTAAATTTTGTTCTTAAATTTTACAGTCTAGAAAATATAAAAGTACATTTACTAAACTTTTACTCCCCAAAACTTAAAATTTCTAAAAATAATGGGGGACAGATATCTTTATTACAATTTCTAAAGGCTGGCACTAACAACAATAAAATTTTTAAATATCTTAGTTAAAAAAAGTATCAAAAATTAAAATATGTAAAATATTCATGAAGCATTATGATGAGGATAGAATAAGATTTAAATTTATTTCTATGTTTATTTATTTATTTTTTTTTTTTTTTTTTTGGTTTCGAAGATTAGTAGGATACCAATAAAATACCAAAATAACGTTCCAAGGTTCAAAAAGTACCAAATGATTTCTATTTTTTAGTAAAGAAATCATTTGGTACTTTTGTCAAAGTGTGAAATTTTTTCCCTGTATTTGTTGGCTTAAAATATACATAGGAATTGTGGTTTCTCAATTTCATGTCACTAGATTAATTATTGCTAAAAAAAAAAATTCAAAAATACCACTAGAAAATCAAAAAAGTACCATAAAGTCTCATTCACTTAGGACCATATATTTCGTTCAAGTTTCTAGGTTCCATATTATAGAAAATTCATAAAGTACCATTCGAAGAACGAAAAACTACTTCTACAAATTTCCCTCTGTGAATTCGTACCCATATATGCATCTTTAATTTCATGTTTCTAGGTTCAATATTATAGAAAATTCAAATTAATAATTTGTCTATAAAACTGTTAACTTTTGAAAATTTCTGATGCGCCTCTATATTTATAATAAGCATTACATATACCTACTAATTATACCAATTATATTTAATTTGGTGCTGCACAAGCGATGTGCCTTAGCAAATATGTTTTGACAAAAGTGTCCCATTTTCAACTATCAACGATATTTGACTTAAATTTATGATGCCGATCAATTATGTTTATTGCCGTGCTTATATCTATATATCCAAGGTTTGTACAAGTTGTAATTTGCTATATAAAAATACAAAAACAAAAGGTGCAATTCTTGCGTAATTTTCAAAAATTTTATTAAATTTTTTTATTAAATTTTTTAATCCTGCGATTTTATTGTGTAAAATAACAAAAAAAACTAAGTGCAGTAACCCATGCTCTTTCATTAAAAATTGTGAATGTATCTCGCGAAAAAATGATTTAATTTTCACTCCTATTTTCCAAACTTTCAGACTATTGAGACAGAATTACAGGCATCAATTCCTGTTTCAAACTTTATATTTCGCACAGACGCTGCCTAAAAAGCTAAAAAGTGTTAAAAATTAAAAATTTTTTTCATCCTGAAAGTCTGCACAATAAAAAAGGTGTGGAACTTATACACAAAGTTCGATTAGTTTATATAAGATCAAATGAGATCAAAAAGTATAAACGTGCGAACCAAAAGTTTAGAAGTATGGGAAGAACTTAATTAATTTCAAGCCCTTTCTCCAAGTTTTTGAATTTTGAACAACAATCATGATTATAAAATGAAACCTGTGGTGCTAAAATTTTGAACCCTATTCGTTTCAAGTCTTGTGCGTTCAGATCTGTAATCCGTTTGTTTAAAATAATATTACCACAAAACGTATTAAGTTTTAAAGTCAGTTTGAGCCATGTTACACAATTTTTGATAATGGCTCATATATAGATTTATAGATTTTGCCAAAGTTAAACTTTTTATTTTATTGTTTTCTAGTGCTCATAAATAACATTAATTCCAAAAAATGTGTACATCTATTTAATATGTTACAAAACCACAAATTATCTGCTAAATAAATCGAAACCTGTAATTAGTTAAAGATTAACTTTTATCACAAGAACAAAAGAAAAGAAAATAATTACTCAGTTATTAACTTTTACAAATGATGAATTTCAGTTTCCACCCTTAAAAATGTCGACAACCTTATTGCTTCTGCTGACAGTGTTGCCAAAAAATATATTTTATTTTACATAGTTTTCCATACTAACATAAACTATAGTAGATATTTTACCAACCAGCAGCAGCTTGTTTTCATTTTCATTCAACTACATAAAGCACAACAACATTTAGCAACAACTGGCTAATAACTTATTATCGCTACGAAAACATTCCTGCGGCATCAGTGTACAAGATAGTGGAACTATATATATATGTATGAAACAATGTGTATGCAACAACATAATTGTTGCTACTAAACTAATTTCACCCCAACCCAGTAGCACTCAAGCATGATAATGGTGTTTGTAAAGAAGGTAAAAGAGGACTAACTACTACTTACATACAATCATCGTGTATTTTATTTGGACCGAAAAAATCTATGTATTAAAATAGAAGTAAATATTATTTCGTGTATGAGCCATCCACATCAGCAGCAGCATCATTGGTATATTAAACATCGTTGTAGCAAAAGTTTGTTATAGCGCAAAAACTTTCGACGTGCACGAAAGAGTTTTCGTAAATGAAAATAAAACAAAAAAAAAAAAAGTCAAACAAATAATTGTAGGAAATTAAAGGCATGATTAGATTTGAAGTTATGACGGTAAATTGAGATGAGAAAAGAGAAATTAGTTTTCTTTTAGGCATAAGTTGGCTAATAAATAATTGTATAGAAAATAAAAAAAATATTTATATAATTACTTTGTAAATATGTCAACAGAACTAATAATGACGAAATATAAGTTACATACTTGATAAAAACGTGGAAATGTAGGTCATTATTTCTCTTAAAGGTTTTTAAATAACGTGAATAATATGTTATAAGGTTTATCTTTCGTATTAGCTATAATGCGTCTTTTGAACTATTTTGACTATTTTGAACTTTGGACAAATTTGATTCATTCGTATCAAAAGGTTTATTTTTATAAAATAGAATATTAACAGTTTGATTTTATGCAAAAAAAAAAAAACCAAAAAAATTCTCAGTTTTTTTTTCGTTTTATAAAATGAGGTATTTTATTAAAAAAAAAAAAATTTAACTTGGAAAAAATCGTTTCAAAACATTTCAATTTTGCAAAATGAGACTGTAAATTTTTACAAGCAAATTGTTTTTGGTTTTCTACTCAAAAACTGTCAAATGAAGTCCTCATTTTGTAAAACGAAACCAGCGTTACTGTTCAGAATTTTTAAAAAGTCACCAAAAAAGGGATTTTTTGAAAAAAGGGGCCAACTACTTAAAAAAAAAAAAAAAATATTGAATTTTAAGAAAAACCACAAAACTCAATTTTATTAATAACAAAATAAATTCATTTATAACAATCATTATTATGGCATAAATAAAATCTTACTCATAATAGTAGTTAAAATAAAATTCTCTTTTTATTAATTAAACTTCAGTACTTTTGTGCGAAGTCTTCACTCGAACTCTAAACTAACAAATCCCCGTCTAACAAATTTTGGACTGAAAGCATAGATTCACATAGATTGGATGATTTATTTTTCATTAGTGATAATTTAGAAAAAAAGACGTTCCGCCGAGGCAATGCTATGAGCCAAAGTAAAAATATAAATTAGGATATAAGTGTTCATCAAATCTATTTTTTTTAATTTTTCCAATTCGGTTCAAAAAGATTCGGCATTTGATATTTCAAATAGTTGTTCACAAACTTTATCACAAGCTTTAGTTTTTAACAGTTTCAATTCATTTATAAATTCTTCACTGTACTGTGAAACAATTTCAAAATAATTAATTTCTTATTCCAGTTGTCGCCGTCGATGTCGGTGTTTATTTTAAGTCAACATCACTTTGTGTCGACATCAACATCACTTCGACGCTAATGTGGTAATGTAAAAACTACAAAATTTAATATCGTAAAAGTTTCTGACGGAATTCTAATCCAAACAAGAAATGGGATTGAAATATGTGCTGAAACCAATATAAAATTAAAAAGCGGATAGTATCATCCTAAAAGAAAAACAAAACTCTTTTAAAAGCTCTCTAAAACTTATTTGTAGTAATATTAAGACTTTTACGTCAAGAGATTGCAACAGTAGTCGTTTTCAAAATTTTTCTGGCACTGCGGACGCATTGAGTGACAATTTGTGTCCAATGGATAAAGATTTTGCATTCTACAATCGTTCCGATAATTAATAGTTGTTGTGGTTTTTATAATGACTATCTATAATTTATAATTGTACCTATAAGATTTCATATCTTGTAACATTAGGACTATCGATAAAATAAATAAATTAAATAAAGAAATTGGAACGAATTTTCTTCTTATGATTTCTATTCATTGATTTTAAAGTTGCTCTCCATGTCATTTTTAGAAAGTGATTTTTATTGTATGAATACTGTTTATTAAATTTTATTTACCTTTTAATTTTTTAGAAATAATTTAAAATATCTTCAATAAATTTCGTAAATAAACGTCCTTTATTTAATTATTTATTTATTTTTGTCACTTATATACTTTATTATTTTAAACTCTTATAGTTGTCACCAAATTTAACGATGACACTATAAGAGTCGTTTCAATACAATATCGACTTCGTTATTTCTAATAGAATACCGAAAATAATTCAACATTCATAGATAGGTGTCGATATCGACAACGATAGTAACAATTTGTTTCAGACGACGCAAGACGACATTGTTTTGTGCCGACAACGACAACTAGAATAAGGGTGATTATATAATGGGTCGAGATATGTCAAACAACTTAATTCTTCGTCATTTATCACAGTCTTAAAAAGTCGCCATTTAGTCCCATTTTAAAAAAGAGGCCGAAAAAGTGGTGAGGTGGTCGAAAAAGGGGCAATTGGCGACTAAAGTTGACAAATGCTAACGCTGATCGAAACGTTTGAAATTTTTATGAATTTTGAATATTGGGATTTTTTTAAATTTTAAGGCTTCATTTTGTAAAACGAAACGTTTTAAAATGATAGAAATTTATATGGAAAAAATTCAAATTTCAAAAAATTTCCCAGTTTTCTTAATACAAATTTGAAACGTTTGAAAACGTTTCGTTTTACAAAATGAGGACAGACCTTGAGATTTCCATAAAAATTTCTGCTGTTTGAAACGTTTCGTTTTACAAAGAAAGTGAGGCCTTAAAAAATTAATTTTCCTTATAAACTTTTTTACCATTTTAAAATGCTTAATTTCACAAAATTCCCTAGTATAGAGATCTGTTTTTTATTCCAACTTCTAATGGTTTAGTTGTAGACTTGAAAGTTTTTCAAGGAGTTGGAACTTCTCTAAGTAGTGTTTTTGGCCATGGACTATCGATATATATCGGGTGGCAGTCATATATTTTTTTTATAAATGGAAAGTCATTAAAACTTTCCATTTGTGGAAAATGGAAAGCTAATTACTAAGTATTTCCAACTCCTAATGTAGAGTGTGAACCTTTGCAATCCATCAAAACAACATACAAGGTTTCTACAACAAGTTATACAATATTCACTGTTTTTTTATTTAAGAAAATTAAAAATTTTGTTTATCAGTAAAATAAAATGCTTCACAAAATTAAGAATATACCATTGGCTGTTAAGTTTTGCCCAAAACGCATAATTGTGACAAGTCCTTTTTATACCCTCCACCACAGGTGTAAAGCGCATATATAAGTTTGTCATTCCGTTTGTTACGATGTCCGTCTGTCCGTCCGCCCGTCGGTTTAAATGGCATTTATGAAGTCCACTTATATATAATACACATATAAATATGAAACGATTGGAAATCCTTTCGAGAATTTTGCTATTGAAATTTAGCAAGATGGGTTCATAAATGGCGAAGATATATGTGTAAAAAAAATTTTTTTTGAGATTTTAATAATGGTTTAAATGGCGTTTGTGAAGCCTTCCGAAAACATATATAGTTCCGGTATTTATTCTTAAAATAAATTCTTGCTATATACTATATATTTTCTAAAATTACCCCGATTTATTTATGTTAATTTATATATATGCAATCCTATTGATTTATGTTTTTGTTAGAATTGTTTTTGTAAAATTAATCTGCTGTATTATTAGACATTATTAGTATTTATGATACTAACCAGCAGTGTTGCCAGGAGTGAGAAAAAAGAAAAAATTGAATTTTAAAAAAGATCAAAAAAGGCTAAATTGCTCCAAAAAAAAAAAAATAAGGCCAGAAAAAAGAACATATTTTTAAAAAAATTTGAAAATAATTTTTTCTCACTTTTTGATATTTTTCCAAAGAAATTATAATAAATTTATAAATAATACCCTGTAAAATGAAAAATCACAAAAAAAATCCCATACAAATTTGGGTCATATTTCACATGAAAAATTATTCATGTTTTGAGTGATTTTTCGTGATTTTTGAACTATAATTCCGTTTTGACTAAGCATTTCCAAATTTTGTGGAGATTTTTCGCATTAATAATTTTTTAAATTATTTTCATACTTAGTTTCTATGAATGATGAAATATAAAAAAAACTAATTATAATAATAATCGCTCTACGAAATTTGTCAAAGTACTTTTTATTTGGAGAATGAAGCGCCGCAGGCGAAATTTTATAAAACATAAATAAGCTCGATTTAAATAGATGATTAACAATAGCAAATAAGAAATTATTTTTTACTTTGTTGAAATAATAACATTTTAGCCTTTTTAAGGCAGTTTTGAGAAAAATAAGGCTAGGAAAAAAGTTAGAAGCTAAAACGAAAATTTTGAGACTAAAGGCAAAATAAAAAAGTTAAATTTAACCTTAAAAAGGCTAAACTGGCTACACTGCTAACCACATCTCATAGCCATGAGGAAATCGACTTTGTTATTATTGCATCCTGAAACCTTCTGTACTAAAAAGCTTTTGTTACTTACCAAAAGCTTTGCATTACCACTATTTATTATATTTAACCACTATTACAAGGGTTGCTGTATACCCTTGTAATGATGGTTAAATTATATTAGTAAAGACATCAACCCTAATTATTTTGGGGGTAATTTTAAAAAGTATCTATTACATAACAATGTGATGCCAAGTTATCGATTTATTGTCATCGCTAGATAGGGACTTCTTAATAGCGTAACATCTTAATTCCTTTAAAAGCTTTTTCATACAACTCCAATTTGTGTGTAGAGGGCTTCTTTATAAAATTTGATTTTCATTGTGAAAAATTAAATTATATAATGAAAAATTAAATAAATTTAACACCAAAGTAAACCGACCTTGTTCGATATTAAATAAACTACCATTTAATCGCATTTAGTATGAAAGACTTTTAAATTAAAAAAACACTTTACTATGGGATATATTTAAAATGCTTGATAATACAAGATCTCAAATTTTCGAAAAGTTCTTGCCTAAAATTTCTCAAGTGAAAGTTAAATTCGTACCACAAAAAATGCTGATAATGGATGAAAAGTTTACAAAATGCTTCAAAACAAATCGTAAGCGATATTAGATCAGATAAGTATGCATTAGTGGAAACGAAATAGGCGATTGAAAAGAATCATCAATAGGCGAAACAGAATCTCAGACGGACGTCCTTAAATTGGATATGATCGAATATATAAGTTAAGTTATTTTATTTATTCCTTAAAAAAAAGAAAAAAAATATTTTTTTTATTTTATTATTATTATTCTTATTATTTGTTTATTTATTTATTTTATTATTTTTTATTTTTTTTTTTTTTTTTTTGATGTTCTCTATTAAAAGTAAGCGAAAATTATTGCAATTTTATTTAAACATTATACTTAACAATAACAAAAAGTAATTGCTGACATAACATATTTCGAAATAGTTTCACAATAATAATTTAAATTACTTATTAGAAAATTTTAATTAATTCTATTTTATTAAATAGGTTACCAAAAAAATTTTTAAAATATTACAAAATTTAGTTTAGTTAATTGGTAATGTTCATAAACTTTTGATTATTAACGGTGTTACTTATATATTACCTACGTAGGTGGTCAACATTTACTAGTCCTCTGAACTCTGATTTACAAAAGTAGTAATTTTTTTTCGGGTTATGGAGAACAAATGCAAGCAAAGGAAACGATAACATACTATTTTTAGTGCGAAACAAGAATATTATTCAATATTAAGAAATGCTGCCATTTCTGCAGTTATATTAAAAGAAGCTCTGTAAAAAATCTGTTGTAAATCTCTAGACCTTTTAACATCTAAAAATTATTTCTCACAATTTAGCAAATTTCTTGAGAAACTTTTCCATAATATTATTTTCATATGAGTTTTATTTATTTATTATCTGAGCATTAGCATTCATTAATTAAATTTAAAACTTTTTTTACATTTATTTGTTCTGTTAAATCTGCCTTTAACAGAATTCACATAAGTATTTATATCTTGAAAATAAAACTTAAGGCATCATTTTGTAAAACGAAACGTTTTCAACCGTTTAAAATTTGCATAAAGAATACTGGGAAATTTAAATTATTTACATAATTTTTTTTAACGCTTGTCGTTTTGTTTTACAAAACGAGGCCTTTAGGAAATGCAAATTATCATGGTGGTATATATCGGCTCGACGAAGCCTTGAACTTGTTTGGGCTTCAGCAAGAAGTCTGGCGAGCTGGTAGGAATGACTGTGTAGTTTCAGGATATATTTTTCACTGAATTTCCTAAACTCGTGCTTTACTAATGGTGTCGCTAAGTCCCAATGGATATGGAATTTCCAACAAATGTATATTGTTTGCTGGATTGAATAGTTGAAGCACAGACGGTATATAGGAACTTTTTATTATATTAAATATTTTTACATTTCTGAGTTCTACTAAGCAAGATGAAGAAAAAACATATACCACATTATCTGTTTGCATTAAATCTGTCATTTTGGCCCATAACTTTCAAAAAAAAAATAAATTAAAAAGAAAGTATATGTAGCGAAACTTCTGATCATTTTATTAATAATCCTTATATATATTATAAAAATAAGATGTAAGTTTGTTTGTGTATCAATCACGATTAAATGACTGAACCGATTTTCACGAAATTTGACACATGGATAGCACCAGTGCTAGAGGTGTAGTCTTGGGCTTTATCGTTTATTTTACTGATTGTTTATTTCTGTTCAGAATAATTAAGTGAACAAGTTCGTTTGTTCAGTTGTTTAATAGGCTATGTCTGATCTTATTGAATGTCATGCCCACATTTTACGCCTACCTTATAAAAAGAAAACAATTTTTTTTAAAATTTGCACGTTATTAATGAAGCAATTTACATAAAATTTAACACGCAGGGCTTGTATTAGAGAATGTTATAGGCTATCTTGAATCTTGATCGAATGCCACGCCTACATTTTACGCCTAGTTTTTAAAAATTCTCAAACTTCTGAACCGATTTGTTCGAAATTTTCACCGTATAATCCTATTTTCTAATATGATATTTCATTTTTTTCGGAACGGGGCAATGGTACCCCCCCCCCATATAAATCAAATATTCTTAATGGCATATCTAAAAAACTGTGAAAATACGATCACCACACAAAGTAAATATTAATTTCCGCATATCTAAAGGATTATTCCAGCGAAAGTCTTAAAAAGTCAATGAAACAATTTTCATATGTAATTTTAAATAGGGCGGAAAGATTCAGGGGGAGTAGTGGCTCCTATATAAAGTAAATGTTAATTCTAGCTAGTGTAAAAATAAAAGATTCAATTTTATGGCGAAAAAAATCCATTTAATCAAGATTTTGAAATATTGTTCAGTTTTCAACGAAACCAAAATTATAAGACATCACGGATGCTGATGAAGTATGTAGCGGCACAAAAAATACGTATTCCATTCTGCTGGTGTCTAATTATAGCCCACAAACACTGTTTTGGTACTGCCAAAAAGAAACAACAAGACAATTTATGATTGCAAACATGTTTATGGTCTTTCGAACCGGATGTTGGCTTACGACGTTACTGCAGCCACATCTATAACAGCGTTTACGACGCTAGGTTCAATCTCTCTTTTGCTTGCCCCAAACGCTTGGTGCTGCTAACTAAGTCCCTCAAAATTGCATCCAGTGCTAGTCGGGCTTCATGTTTGGGTTTCTACGAAACCAAAATGGATAAAACACCACGAATGTTGATGAAGTGTATAGCAGCGCAGAAAATATGTATTTCATTCTGCTGGTGTCTAATTATAGTCCACAAACTCTGCTTTGGTACTGCAGAACAGAAACAACAAGGCAATTTACGATTGAAAACTTGTTCAGGTATAGTATAAATCGCTATTTTTTGTTTTTCTTTTTTTTTCCACAAAAAGTTAATTTTTTTAATTTTATTTTAAAAATTTAAATGCTTTTAAACATTTTCTGAATAATTAGACTTTCGGAAAGCGTTTTGTAAAATTTTCCAGTCTGTAAAAAAAATTGTCAAAACTTTTCCAATTGAATCACATAGAATATTACGTTTTTAAAGTTTTAACAAAAACCTATGACAACCTAGCGGTAAATTTTTCCACGTGAGCTGATTTTGTAAAAAAAAAACAAATTTTGATAACAGCAAACATCTGCATAAATTAAATGTAACTTGAGATGTATTTATAAATAGCATCGACTTGATGGGACAGTCATGTGAAAGATTAGGTGTTCAAATTTCTTTAAATTTTCGTTTTCCTAAAATTTAAATATGTATGTATAGAATTTTTGTAATTATTCCGTAAAACCACATATATATTCAAATAATTTTTCAAAACTCAATCAAATATTTAACATCTATGCTTTAAATAAAAACATATTACCCACAAACATTATTAAATCCTATTAACTTTAATAATGTGCTGATATCCACCACTAAATTGTCAAAGCAACTAACATCCTCTACTCCCTCCTAGCCACAACAAGATTACGAAAAATAATTAATTATAAATTTATGTCAAAACATTGTGAAAGAACAAGAAAAAAAATATAATTACATTTTTCCTAAAACACGAGTATAATTCGAAAAACTACGAACCAAAAACCTACAATTACTTGTAAATTTTCACACTTACACAACCTAGTGTCCGCATGTCTGTACCAACGAAAACAGAAAACAAATATTGAACGTACGAGCTAACAGTGCAACTGACATGCCAAAGTAATTAACGTCCCATTACTGGTTAGATTATCCATAAATAATTGGTGTTTACACAAAAACTTCTTGGAGAAACAGGAAAAATGCTAAAGAAACAAAAAATTGGTTCCTTTAGTTCAACTCATTGAAATAAATTTTTATGGGACGGTCGGTTGGGTTTATATTTCTACCTAGATACTTTGTAATTACATGTTGTTTTTGGTCAGTAATGGAGTTTAAATGTTACAAGCTGTAGCAGAAACGGTGGGAGTGTCTTGTTAATAGTTTTTATTTAGTTTGTTCAGCCTCCCAATTAAAGGATACTTAAAAGAAGAAAACAAAAATATATATATTTTTTTCTTTATTTACTAAATAGAAAATATTATAGAAAAAAATTTTAATTTAGGGTTTAGTCAGCAAAATTGGCAAAAAAATAAATAATATTTTGTCGAATAAAATTTTAATAATTAATTTCAATTTTGTTATGAAGATATTTTAAATAGGATAAATAGGTACCAATTTATCATTATTATTTGTTAAACAAAATGAATATTAGAATTCAATTAGTCTAAAATACTCAAAGCTAATTTTAAATAACAGAGCACTCTCAACCCTCAATACTTCAAACATCCATTCACAAAAAAGAAAAAAAAAATAAAAAATGATACATAAAATCTTGATTTATTTGTATCATTTTTTACTAAAAAAAAAAATAAATACATAAATCATTTATTACCAACAAATTGAATTCTAGCTCAGCTGTCATAAGAAATTTTCTCATAGACCAATGGATAACGGTCAATTTCAATTTGTAAATTTTAACCCTTTTCCTTTTTAACCAAATGTCCCAACTCCACACTTGCTCTTCACACTATCCAGAGCCACATAAATAAAAGGAAGAAAATAAGAATAATATTAAATTTTGATATTGAAAAATTTTTCATATTCAAAATAAAAACATCTATCATAAGATTATGTAGAACGACAAAAAAACTTAAATGCATAAATAAAAGTAAAGAAAAATGGTTTCCTTTAGCCTTTACTGTCCTATGTCTTCTCACTCTTTTTATTTTGCCTCTTTGGTAACCCAAAGGAGGCAAATGTCATTTTGTGGTCATTTGAATGAATAAACGAAATTAAATGTAAAGTTAACTGAGAGTTAAACAAAACAACGTACTTATATTCATACTAATATGTACAAGAAAAAAAGTTTGAAGTTTTTCTAAATAAAAGAAGAATTTACTATTTTTCTATAGATTGAATAGATAAATAAATGAATGTCCAACCAAAATTAGAAATAAAGAAATTTCAAAAACGAACACCACATGGGATTTCCTGTCATTTCTCGAATACATCAATAAGTCACAAATTTTCTTGCAATTGAAACTCTTGCAAACATAAAAGATAACAAGTGAACGAACATCATCTTTTTTTCATACAATGTCAGCTATTGGACCCATTTGCTGGAAGAAGTATTGATGAGGGTTTGTTAACATTTATATGATGCCTGAATTCATATGTGTTTGTTATTAGAGTTATTTAGGTATTTTATATAGATTTGACTATAAATACAATTAGAAATTGTTAGATTCTTTTTTTTTTTTAATAAGCAAAATAAGTATAATAAATAAATAAAGCACGTCTTTTTCTTAGTCATTAGTGTCCTTAAAGTTCATTTTCTGTGGAAATATAGGAAGTTGGCAGGATAATTAATCAAAATTGTATATTTTTATAGAAAAAATATTTATGTATACCTAGCTTAATGCTAAATTAATGGATATAATGTATAAATTTTTTATTCTTTTAACTCCAAAATTAGCAGAGAGCAAGTTTTTTAACAGACACACAAAAATATGAATTATGCCTTCATACTTGAGACATAGGTTTTGAAAATTATACGTAAAATAAATTAAGGTAATCATGGTTCTATATCTGCAAATCTAAAACTACTTACTTTGAATATTATTTATCATGTCGACGGAAAATTATATCCTGTTGGGTTCCCGTAATTCGCAGGTCCATGGCAATAAGCCTCGAAGAACCAGTATTCTGAATGTTCATAAGCCTTGTCGTCGCTGAAATTCTGTTTAATTTATTTGTCTGAGTTATATGCAAACCGATCTCTTGATTGCTAGCCTCCGATATGTTATTTCCTAGATGTTATATCTGATATCTTCATGTTTCCACAACAAGGAATGGAAATAGTTTTACATGTCTATTCACAGAAAAAGGTCATATAAAAGTCACAATTTTTATTAAAACAGAACGTTGAAAAACACTTTTACATGAAAAAAAAAAAAATTAATTTTTAAGCATTTATTGAGCTTTTTTTAAGTTTTAAATTTTTGCTTCTGATCATGTATTCGGCAAGGGGCTACTACTTACCCTGCCTACCCAGTCTATTCTGATCACAACTGCGAAATGTAAGAAGATTGTTTCAATAAAATGTTAAGATAAAATGTTAATAATTATGCAATAATTATTATTTACTTAGTATGGAAGCCACTACTCCCACTAGATCAGCCCGCCCTATTTTTATCTAAATTGTGTAATAACTTGTTAAGAAAATTATTTCCATAAAATTGTAAGACTTTCAATGTAATAATTCTTTAGATTTGCTATAATTAAGATTTACTTTGTTTGTGGGTCTCTACTTTCCGCAGATTAAATTATTCTATTTTCATCTGAATTATGAAACCTGCAAAAAAAATATTCCCACAAAATCTTAAGATTTCCTGCATAGTAGTTCTTTGGATATGCTATGCTTAATATTTGCTTTGTATGGGAGTTACATTTCATCCAAGACTCGGTCGTCATATCTTCATCTCAATTGCGGTACTTGATAAAGAAATTATTCTCACAAAATCTTAAGACTTTCGCTGTTTTAGTTTTTTAGTTATGCGATATCGGTAAGGTGTATGAAATGTAGTTCAGTGTTTTCCCCAATTCAATACAACCTGAAGTCGTTGCTGTGATAATATGCCCGCAAAGAATAAGGAAGCATCTGGATAGAATTTTTAATTCCTCTATAGAATTTTTAATACGCTAAGGATGTAATTATAATGGACTTTAAAATCTAATAGAAAATCATGCAAAAATATTCAGACTCTATCATTCCATAGAAATTGGTTACCAATTTTTAAAGGAAATAAACCAACGTTTTTTGAAATTCAAAAACTTAACAATATCATTCGTTCATAATAATAAAACTACATGTATAAAAGGTAATTTTCTATCTTCCTTAAATTTCATATAAATATGAAAAATATAAAGCAAAAGCTTTTTTATATCTTTCCATCTTATATAAATTTAATGTAAACATATGTGATTTATTTCGCAACAACGGTAACACCGGCAGAGTGAAAGAGTAAAAAATTAAAAAGCTTTTGAGATTCCGTTTTGAAAATAAAATAGATTTTAATTTCGAACGGAATCCGTTATGCTGTTTTAGTTGCCAAATCTTCAAATAAAAAAAATAATAATCCACGAGCAGGTGTTTCAGCACTTATGTCGTGATGTCATCGGGCATCTGATGACTACTAAATTATAATTTTGTATATAGATACATGCTTATATAAAAAAAAACACCGAGTAATTCAAGTCCTTCTATTTCCAACTAAAAAACGTCCAAACATACATAAAAAATGATTGTGTGTATTAGAGAACTGCATAAATATATTTGTATATGTAGAGTACACGAGTACTGGGGAAGCATGTTACACTTACTCGAAGCGTCGCAAACAAAAAATGTACACATATTTGTGAACAACAAAATTGTAGAATATCTACTTGTTGTTATTTGCCTGTGTTCGCTAATGATGAACACTGCCAAAATATTCTTTTTGGTAGGAAAAAAAAACGTTTTTAATTTCATTTATATTATCGGCATTTGGTTTTCAACGAAATGGATACTGCTGAAGTAAGTTATACGTTTTCAAATAAAAAATTGCGATTGGTTTAAAATATATTTTTTAATTTTAATGAATAATAAATAATAATATAATAAAATAGAAAAGTAAAAGATATGGGAGTTATATGTAGGAATTTTAGATTAAAACGGAATAGACATGCAAAATAATGCAATACTATTTATACCCTACACCACCATAGTGCTGATGTTTGTAACGCATAGCAACAGTTATCCAACACCCACCCTAAAGTATACCAACTGACTCAGAATCACTTTTTAAATCGATCTAACGATGTCCATCCGTCTGGCTGGCTGTCCATGTGCACAAAGTACGGGTCGTAATTTTAAAGATATTTAAAATTTGATATAATGGGTGATTCAAGTAGAGATACTTTTTTTAATAGCCTTTTTTTGACAGATCACGTGTAAGTCATGTCTTGCTGTCATGTTATTTTTGTTTAGTATTTTTTGGCATAATGGAAAGACTTACGCCTGAACAACGTTTACAAATCGTACAACTTTATTACGAAAATTCACGTTCTGTGAGGAAAGTGTTTCGTGCAATTCTCTTAACTTATGGTCAACATAATCGGCCTACTGAGCGTACTATTCGCAACACCATCACCTATTTTGAGACCCAGCATTCATTATTGTATAATATTCGACCGAATAGACCACGTCCAGCACACTGTGAAGAAAATATAGCGACCATAGCTGAGATTGTACACGAAGACCGTGGAGAGTCGATTGGGCGTCGTTCGCAGCAACTCGTACTGACGTATGGAACGACTTGGCGCATTTTACTTCAAGATTCTAAATTGAAAGCGCACAAAATACAGCTTGTGCAACAACTGAAGCCGCTCGACCTTCCCAAGCGACATCGCTTCGCTCTATGGGCTCTTGAAAAGTTCCAAGAAGATCCGACATTTTCGAGGCAAATTTTGTTCAGCGATGAGGTCCACTTCTGGCTCAATGGGTATGTAAACAAACAAAATTGCCGCATTTGGAACGAAGAGCAACCTGAAGAGATTCAAGAGCTGCCACTTCATCCAGAAAAAACAACGGTTTGATGCGGTTTGTGGGCCGGTGGAATCATCGGTCCATATTTCTTTAAAAATGATGCCGGTGCGAACGTAACCATCAATGCCGACCGTTATCGTGCCATGATAACCGACTATTTGATGCCTGAAATTGAAGCTTGTGATCTCGGCGACATTTGGTTTCAGTAAGACGACGCCACTCCCACACATCGCATCAATCAATGGATTTATTGAGAGAATACTTCGGTGAGCACATAATTTCACGTTTTGGGCCGGTCGATTGGCCACCAAGATTGTGTGATATCACATCGTTAGACTTTTTCCTGTGGGGATATGTAAAGTCTAAAGTTTATGCGGACAAACCTGCTTCGATTCAGGCCTTGGAGGAAAACATCACGCGTGTCATTCGCTAGTTACCAGTCGAAATGCTCGAACGAGTTATCGAAAATTTGACTCAATGGATGGACCATCTGCGACGTAGCAACGTCCAACATTTTATAGATATAATCTTCAATAAATAAATGCCAAAGAATGTTCTTTCAAATGATAATAAACATTCCCCATTAAATTTGAATTTTCTGTGTTTTTTTCTTTAAAAAAAAGTAGGGAATCTCGAAATGGATCACGCTTTACAAGGACGAAGCCTATTTAAATTGGCTGTGACCGGTTCATTATTTCACCAAGCCACCTTACAAATGTCCCCCCGGAATATAGTTTAAACACTCAAAATGCCTTAAAAATAATAATATTTCAACGAAATTCGGTGGGAAGAAGTTTTGTACAAGTATGAATTTTCTTACCAAATTTTATAAAGATCAGTCGACAATTCACCACAGCTCTCATATAAACCCCTCTTTCGAAAATCAATTTAACGTGTATGAATCCCACATGAATGTTTGTATCAAGTTAATATTCGACACAAATAAGTTCTATGTAAATAGAAACAACATTGCCAAATTTTATAAGCTTGCAGAATTCGTCGTAAAGTGCATAAAAATTATCTAGATGTTTTATTTTACCTTTTATAAAATTGGCCACAGGTATAATATAAGTCCCCTTCCTGAATTTTTATACTCATACACAATGGTGGACCGAATATACCTTTCTTTCTCGCTTGATATTAAATAAGGAAAAAAAATATATAAATATATATTCTCATTTAAATGCATATTTAGGAAGTTGTGAGGGTTTAAAGATTTTTTGCAAATTTCGTATAAAAAAATTGATTTGAAAAGAAATCGATTTTTGGTCAAAAAAACCTGGTGATCACAAATAAACGCCCGTTTCTCATTTAAATGCATATTTACGAAGTTATGAGGGTTTAAAGATTTTTTACAAATTTCGTATAAAAAAAATCGATTTTTCGTCAAAAATATTGGTGATCACAAATAAACGCCCGTTTCTCATTTAAATGCATATTTACGAAGTTATGAGGGTTTAAAGATTTTATGCAAATTTCGTATGAAAAGAAATCGATTTTTGTTCAAAAATATTGGTGATCACAAATAAACGCCCGTTTCTCATTTAAATGCATATTTACGAAGTTATGAGTGTTTAATGTTTTTTTACAAATTTTGTATAAAAAAATTGATTTTTACTCAAAAATACTGGTGATCACTAATAAACGCCCGTTTCTCATTTAAATACATATTTACGAAGTTATGAGCGTTTAATGTTTTTTTACAAATTTTGTATAAAAAAAATTGATTTTTGTTCAAAAATGCTGGTGATCACAAATAAACGCCCGTTTCTCATCTAAATGCATATTTACGAAGATAGGAGGGTTTGAAGATTTTTTACAAATTTCACATAAAAAAATCGATTTTTGGTCAAAAATATTGGCGGTCACAAATAAACGCCCGTTTCTCATTTAAATGCATATTTCCGAAGTTATGAGCGTTTAATGTTTTTTTACAAATTTTGTATAAAAAAATTGATTTTTGTTCAAAAATGCTGGTGATCACAAATAAACGCCCGTTTCTCATTTAAGTGCATATTTACGAAGTTATGAGGGTTTAAAGATTTTTTACAAATTTCACATAAAAAAATCGATTTTTGGTCAAAAATATTGGCGATCACAAATAAACGCCCGTTTCTCATTTAAATGCATATTTCCGAAGTTATGAGCGTTTAATGTTTTTTTACTAATTTTGTATAAAAAAATTGATTTTTGTTCAAAAATGCTGGTGATCACAAATAAACGCCCGTTTCTCATTTAAGTGCATATTTACGAAGTTATGAGGTTTTAAAGATTTTTTACAAATTTCACATAAAAAAATCGATTTTTAGTCAATATTTGGTAAATGCTGGTGATCACAAATAAACGAAGTTATGAGTGTAATGTTTTTTTAAAAATTTTGTATAAAAAATCGATTTTTGCTCAAAAATACTGTTGATCACAAATAAACGCCCGTTTCTCATTTAAATTCATATTTACGAAATTATGAGGGCTTAAAGATTTTTACAAATTTCACATAAAATAATTCGATTTTTGGTCAAAAATACTGGTGATCACAAATAAACGGCCATTTCTCATTTAAAATCATATTTACGAAGTTATGAGTGTTTAAAGATTTTTTAAAAATTTCATATATAAAAATCTATTTTAGGTCAAAAATAATAGTGCTCACAAATAAAGGTCATTTTTTTTTATTTAAACGCATATTTAGGAAGATATGAAGTTTTAAAAACTTTTTATAATATCATATAAAAAATCGATTTTTGGTTAAAAATATTAGTGATTACATATAAAGTTATTTTGCTCATTTAAATGCATATTCACGAAATTATTAGGGTTTAAAAATTTTTTACATGTTTTATGTCAAAATCGATTACAATAACTACGTGTCTTTTTGCTATATTCTAAAAATGGAAAAAAAAAGAACTATTGTATTTTTTTTTTCGATTATTTTCATATTTATCCCATACACAATTATTTTTATTATTACTGATTTGTCTATGAGAGCCAGAGAAATTTTTTTGGCGATAGATTTGAACCCATTAAAAATGACGATACAAAAATTCTGGCCAGAGGTTTTTCAAAGAAGAAGTTTTTATGGGTTTGAAGTAAATTTTTGTGAAGAATTTTTTTGGAAGTTTTCTAAAAACTGATTTTATTGCATTCTTTGGTTAATATATTGAGCTGTTAAAAAAATTGAATTATTTCATAAAAATAAATATCCACATGATAATTATACGACAATTAATGTGGTAATTACAACTCAAAATATTATATTTCAAAAATGAAAAACGCATACCAATCGTTCCTAAATTTCCATTCAAATATTAGAATTTATACATATTTTAAAAACAAAAAAAAATTATTTTAAAACCTTCTTTTTTGTTTAAAAAACCGGTCTATTCGAAATTCGAAAAATAAAGATTTTGTAGAAACCGCCACTACTTCACTCGTGTAATTTCCTAATTAATAAGGAAATATTAGACATACAAAATCAAGACTTGATAGAATAAATCTGAAAGCAGATCTTTTTTCATTTCGAAAATTTCAAACTCTAAATTTTTAAATAAAAAATGTTTTTTTTTTTTTTAAAGTAACCTGCAGGCATGAATTATAAATAGAAGACTGTGGATATTCTGGGAAATCATTTATAGTTATTTCATCTACAACCCTCGTAAATCTACAGTCAAACACATACATATGCACACACTAATTGCACAATATTTAAGCATTGTTCTTTTATTCTCCTACCATTTAATAGTGATAAAACTCATCAATGCCATTAATGAATAATGGCAAATCATTTAGAATTTGACACTTTGTATGTGACGGGCAAAAAATTAGGGATGTTAATTGCGATTTCTCTTTTTATATCAAATTAAATAGTAAATTTTCTTTCAATACAGCTATATTAAAACGCAGTATTTTTGTTACTGAAAATATAAATATGTTGAAGCTGGGATATTTGCAACACTTTCCACACATGTGTCAACAACAATGCCAATGTACAAGTGAAATGGAAAAAGTTTAGGCTGCTAATGAGCAACATTAATGAGAGTAATTTTTTAAGCTATACATACAACATATTCTAAGAAAGGGAGGGAGTAAAATTCTCTAAGGAATTTGTTTAACAATTAGTTTATTAAATTCGATAAATGTTGTGGAAAAGTCCTTAAACATTAGTCACTTTTGTAAAAGACAAACGTACAGACGCACTGTTGCAAGATTTAAATCATAAATAAAGTACAACTAACCAACAACCAACTCCTTAGTGAAAAAATATACTCTTCCGGTTTTTGTGGTAAGTATGAGTTTCGTTGTTCTTTTTTTGGCTTTTCTTTCAATATACCAATTGTTGCAAGTTAATTTATGAGTTCGTGTGTAATTAAATTTTTCATCTTTTAATGGTAAAGGGAACAGAAAAAAAATTAAAACATGACCAAACAAAAAAAAAAATAATAATAAGTAACGAAACATGTATGTATTTTAAGTTTTTTTAATATGTATTTTTATTTCCTCCAAAGACAAAGTATTATCCAATGTTTTTTGTTATTAAAACAAGTATTTTTTTATTTATGAGTACAAAGTATGCCATGACAAACTGGTGGTTAAAATAGCAGCAATTATTTAAAATTGAAATTTTATAATTAATTTATGAAGATGTACGGGACGACAGACAGACTGAATTCCGGTTTTTTGCATTTTATACCCTTGAATACCTTAAATACATTAATAAAGCAAAAGTAGTAAAATGAGATTTGGCTCTTTATAAAGGATTTTTAAAATTTTGCGTTTCGTATTACAAAGTGAGAAAGTATTGGTAAGAAATCTAAATGATCAAATAACAGAAAAATATGTTTATTACAAGAAATCACAGACTTATAAAGTGAACGCACATCTATAAAAGAACGTTTGCTTGTATTTGTTAGTGTAAAACGGCGACACAAAATGTCAACATACTATAAACAAAAAATTGACTAAATGAAGAAGAAGAGTAAATAATCGCAGTAAAAAAATATTATATACAAATACAAAAACAATTTGACAGTTTCGTGCGGTACGTACATAAAAAAATTATAAATCAGTTGGGCTTTCGAGGTCACTTTCTTATTACACTATGGACTTATTTATTAAACTTAGTAGTCTAGATTTGATATTTATGATTACGTCTTTATGTAAGTAAGGTCGAGAAGTTATTATTTTTTTAGAGGAATTTTAGAAGAAAAATATTATTTTTTAAGATTAAGATATATTAAATATGAACCTAAGGTATAATTTTGTTAAGTCCTATGCCAGCGATTTTTGTACTTTCTTACTTGAAATGTATGAAAAGGCGCTGCAAAACATGGTCTCTAAGCTGCTTAAAAAAAGGAAAAAAAAATAAATAGTTATATAAATATAAACGTTAAAGTCTTTTTAACTACAAGAAATTATGTGAAAAGTATACAATAAAAAAATTTAAAAAAAATATTTTCACTTTTAGGATTTTTTGATTTATTGTGCTTTAGCTCTAATAACACTGGTAGGCAAAAATATATGGATTTTAGTGTGCTAAACACGAATCTGCTTTTAGTTTTGTTCCATCAGGTATGGATTTTTTCTGGGCTTGTCAATATTTCGCCCATAATAAAGCCATTACGCGGCATATTTCACTATAACACAAGAACGGTTTGTACGGTTTATATAAATGATACATCAAAAGATACGGACTAAAAGTGTCTTCAAGCTATCCTAACATATATGCTTAATATCTTATGTTCTTTTAAAAAGTAAAAATGGTGAAAATGTTTCTGCTTTTTATTTTTTAAATAAAGCTGGAAGTGGTAAGAATAAAATGTGATATCAAAATTTATGAACAAATCTTGATTTTATTCAAATTTTGGTGGGCAAAACAAAGTTTTTTTCTTCGTTGAGGAAAATAGATAGACTATATGGAATTTGAGGAGGTGAACAAGAATCTTTTTTTACTTTTTTTTCTATCATGTACTGATTTTTTTATTGGGGTGATTATTATAACCACCTTAATCAGCGGTCAAACTTTAAATTGAGAATGGTTTGTCAAATTTAGATAGGTAAAACTCCAATAGATGCCGATTAAAATGATCTTCAGGTTATTATTTTTTTTTATTTTCGGATTTTAAGGGGCAAAATTCTTAAAATTTTTCATGAAAAGTTTATATATTTCTTTCGCCACTTATTTTTGAATAACTCCGAAAATATTGAGCGGAAAAAAAATGTCAAAATGACTTTTATAAAATTTGTCTGCATCTTTTGGTGTTTCAAATTCTATTTACTGTTGTTTAAAGAAGAAAAAACAATTCTTTTTCGCCCACCATGTATCTCCTCTTGATTAGATGTACATGGGTATTTTCACTTAATTGTGGATAAAATCAAGATTTGTATATCAATTTAGATGATACAGGGCTTATTGAATTCATCTCTACATGAGAATTTGTTTTCCACACTAATTTCTGAATAACTCTGAAACTGGTGGGCATATAAAAAAATAATATTAAAATGACTTAAATATTTTTGTCTAAATAGGACAATCCGTTCTAGAGTTATGGTAAAATATACTAGTGTATTTCTAAAGGGAAATATTAGACAATAGAAAAAAAAACTGAACGCAGATTTGTGTTGGGCAGGTCAAATTGCATCTAGTGCATATATTTTATTTATTATTGTTTTTTTTTTTTCTTTTTTGCCGACCAGTGTAATTTACCCCTTTCAGGTTCATGAATCAATCGGATGATATGACTAAAGAAATTCATGTACTGTTTAACTAATTTTTATAATACTTTGTGATAAATAGTTATTCGATAATGGAAAACGCTACTGAATTTCGTCTTTTTATAAATAAAAAATATATATTGCGCGACTGAAATTTTTAGTCTATTAATATTTCTTAGTATTTATATAAAAATATTGTTTTGCCTTGAATTTTAAAGCTATTATTATGTAAATAACATTTTAAATTAATTTCTATTTATATTAATTTTTATATTTATACAGAATTTTTTCAGTTCTATTAAACTTAAAACTTGTGTTATTTAAAAGTTCTAGAAAATTTTATTATTTTTTTTTAATAAAAATAGTATCGCTCTTGATGATTAGTTTTTTTTTTCTTTGACTACTCTATATCTAAACTGGTCTAATAATTTCAAATCTAAATCAGATTTTTAAAATTATTTAAATTTATTCCGATAAATAGAAAATAAATTTCCAAAATCTCTACATAAGTGAATTCTTGTGATATAAGTGAAATAAATTCGGAGACTTTCCTAAAGTTGTTTTTTTATAAATAAATAAGTAAAAACATAAATAAATAAATAAATTAAAGGCAGCATAAAACGAAAAGTTTTCAAACGTTTAAAATTTGTATGAAAAATTCTAGGAATCTTTTTTAAATTTGAGTTTTTTCCATACAAATTTCTGTCGTTTGAGAACATTTCGTTTACAGAACGAAGCCTTAAATTCGAGATAATTAAAAAAAATATTAAAACTGACAATATTCAAAAAAAGTTTAAATTTGTAGAAAATATTCTATAAATTCTATATAGTTAAATACCTAGCAAAAAAAGCTGAAAAGGAGCTGAAAGAGTATGATTTTAACATTGTGCTATCATTGGAAAGTATTGTGCTGAAAAAGAAAAAGAAGTTATATTTTTAATCCATTATCATTGGTAGGATGTTCTTCTTCTCTGCTTCTCGTTCATTGCTTTTTATTTACTGCTTTTAAAACTATATTTCTAAAATTTTTTAATAAAAATATGGTTTTAGCTTTGTTAAAAGATAATAATGATACTTTTTAGTTTGTGAAATTTTTATTTTCTTAAAAATTATTCACCTTTTTCACTGCTAAAAATACATTTATTTTCACTTTTTTTTTGAAGTAATTTGTATTAACTTCCAAAAAAGTGCAAAATACGCATCTAGTTCTACTTTCGAAGTGGTGAAAAAGTTAATTTTTGCAAACACTCGCTCGCTTTTTTTTTTTTTTGGTATTCTAAATATTTATAAAAAATTTCTCTAATGTTGTTTTTATAGAAAATTTGCGATACTTTTTTTTATTTATGGAAAATTTACAAATTCAATTTACAAAAAACAAAAAAAAAAAGAAAAAGAAAGAAAAAATAGTTATGAATTTTCAATTTATAGAATTTATAGAAATTTTGTAGAAAATTTTTGTTAAATTCTATTTTTTGTTTTTTTTTTTTTTTTGATAAGGAATTTTCTTTTTTAGGAAATTTTTGATAAATTGTTATATTAAAAAAAAAAAAAAAATAATAAAATTTTTTATCATAAAGAAAAACCAAAATTTTATATTAAGCAATTTTGGTGTCTACATTTTATTTTATATATAAAAATTGCAAATTTATAGAGATACAGAGCATTAAATTTGGGGATTTGAGGCAAAATATTTCTGGTAACACTTTTGCCTACGTTCGAGAAAAATTAATAAAAATAAGTTAGAGCGCTATATTCTGTTGTGCCAAAGAGTATAAAAGCCTTCATCACTTTACCATCAAATATTGAAAATAATACCTTAAAGTTTGCATTACTATTTTCACATTAATACTTTAAAAAATAATCTAAATATATATGTATGTAGGTGTATAGAAACCAAGCAATTACTGCTTGCGTATACAAAAAAACAACACTAACTATAGTGTTCCAATGCTTCAGTCGTAAATGTATATAAATGTTTGTGTGTGTTTATTTTTTTTTTTTTCAGTTTTGTTACCAATAACTCGATTGTTTATAGACCTATTTGATTAAAAAAAACTGAAATTTTTAGAAAAATTTGTGTGACTGTAGTATATAAAAACGAAGTCCGTAGCTTATATGAGGGCTTCAAAAAAGAACAAAAACACGTTTTAGCCGATATCTCGAATATTTATTTTTTTATTTTATTTTATTTTATTTTATTATTTTAATTTATTTTTTTTTTTTGCAAAAAATTTTGAAAAAAGTTTAATAAATTTTCTATAAAAGAACGAAGTCCCTAGATTACATAGGGGCTTCAAAAAGTCGAAAAACCTATAAAAAACGGGTTTTTAAGATGTCTCCTTCTTTTTTGAACTGATTAATTTCAATAGCAAATTTCTCGAAAGTATTACCGATCGTTTGCTATAAATATCATATAGGCACGATATTGTGTGCCTTCATAAAGACCATTTCAACCGACAGAAGGTTGATCGTTTCTTATGAGGATCCAGAAAATCCAGAAAATATAAATGTTTGTTCTGTCTGACATAAATTTAACACCTGTGGTGAAAAGTATAAAGACTAAAGATATTAGTTTTAATTTAAAGTTAAAATTAAAAAAAAAAATGTGTGAAAAATTAATTGAAGTATAAAATACAATTAAGTTCAAAATAAGGAATTTAAATTATTTGCATATAAACAAATTTATAGGTTAAAACTGTTTCAAAAAAATTGGAAAACAGTTGATGAATTTTAGTAGAAACTGCAAAATTCAAAATTCTAAGACATACACCTAAAATCTTCAAAAAATTTAACCAATCAAATTTAGGAATAGAAATTAATTATATGTATTTATGCTGTAATAATTTATATCTTTTCAATTCAAATCATTAATCAATCGCTTTACAAGACTTATAAAATTCATATAGAGAAGAAATAAAATGTATAATATTTTTTGATATTTTTACTAAAAAATTTCATAATTTAAATTTTTTTTCATACTTTCATTAAAATAATAAATACTTACCATTATAATTTACCCCTTTAAAAGCTTATATTACATTTAATTTTTATTTTATTGTTTTATTATATTTTTAGTATATTTAGTCGAAAATCGAAACATATCCGTTGATACATACGAAAGAAAAATACCGTTTAATACCGCTACCGTATTATCAATTAAGTCCGTAACCATTATTTCCGTAATAGTTATTAAAAATATCGCAACCGAAAATTTCAAATATTTTATTTACTTTTTTAGTATGCTTTTATTTTCACTTATTAAATTTAATGCAACACTTTTGATTTACTTTTTTTTCTCTATTAAATACATTTTAGTATTTCATGCATTTAAAAAAAAATAAATGTGACTGTGCTGCTTCTTCTAATTTTCAAGCATGTCTTAGCAATATACATGGCATATTTTTGCATATTTTAAGGAACATAATTTTTCATATTTTATACTTAAAGAAATTTTGCACATTTTGCAACCTATAGATTCTTTTTATAAAATTTGCCATTTGGTAAAATTTTTTTAACTGTCCCGTTGCGTTTTCTAAATCCTATTCCCTAATAACTTTCATCCCATGAATTTATCGAAGTTTTGTAATTTCCTAATAAAATTTATTAGCTTTAAGTGTTTTTAAGTACATAATAAAATTTATTTTTGCTAATTGTTAATAAAAATCAAGTTATTTTTATTAGGAATAGTACTTAATTTAAAATTTGGGCAGAAAAATTATATTATATATTATATTTTAAGAGCACATTTCTTATGGTTTTCGATTTTAAGAGTTTTTATGCTCATAAAACAGTTTCTTTTAGAGCATTGGTCGGCACCCAAGGGCATGGAATATTCGCTCTTTTCACATACACAACACGAACGTCAACAAAAAATGCAAAAATTCGAAATAAATGGACAAATCTCACACAAAGATGCTAAGAAAATAAAAATTTTCAAATTCTGTTCTAAACAAACCAACCAATGAATTTGTGTGTCCCTTCTTGTGCCTATCAATATTTTAGAACACATTTTTAATTACCCTAGTAATGAAATTTTCAATTACAAACTCTTTTACCTCTGTTGTATTATGTTACAATCAGAAATAAAAATACTTTTAAGTACACTTTAGTAAAAATGTAAAAATTACTTATAAACAACAACTAAATATTGCATAGTTAAAGCTTGAAAGCTTTATGTTAATTTAACAACATACACTGCAATAACATTTTATTTCTCATTAACATCTAACAAAAAAGATTGATTGAACCAAATTTTCTAGGCTATTAAAAGTTTACTGCGCATAACAATTAAAATTAAATGCATGGCAAATATTAGAGCTTTTAAAGCGAAATATATGCAATGAAATTAAAATATTACTAACTTTAAGTTGTTTACGTGACATCACTAACATATAGAAACAAAGAAGAAAGTGAAAGTGACGAAACACATAAATAAACTTAAAAAAAATGCAATACTTGTAGGGCAAAGACAACTTGATAAACTGCGCATGTCAATAATATTTAAAAGCGAAACTTTTTAAGGCGAATATTTAATGCATGTACATACAAAATAGAGCAAAGTAACTCTCCTTTAACTAGTCATCATGACGTCACTTAAAATTTTATGTATACCTTAAGAAAAGGACAATTGAAAAAAATGAAAGCAGCGCAGCCTATATAATTTATTATTCTATTAATTTGATAAAAACGTTATCAAATATAAAAAATGTTATACTTTTGTTAATTAAAGACGTACTAATTAATATACATTTACAAAAAAAAAAAAAAAAATATATATATACAATTTCCTATGGAAACTGAAATTATAAGATGAAGGAAGCAGCGCACTTGTATTATTTTTATTTGCACTAAAAAAAACTAACTTTATTCTAGAGCACTTAAACAAATTTCACTTTTTTTACTAGATTGAACAAAGGAACTTATTTTATATGATTTATAACACTTTAACACATTTTAACTAATATTAATTATTATTTGTAATATTGACACTTTAAACGAACGTTAAACACATGCCCACGGAAAGACACCGGATTTAGAACTAAACAGGAGAAATTAAGAAGATCTTAGTTAAAGTTAGTAAGAGCTTTTTAACGAAAATTCTAAGTCAAAGTGCACATGTCAGTTATTATGAATTGCAAGGCGAATTTAGAAGAGGTCAATGGAAGAGAGTGGTTAATTGCAGTATGCATACATATACACTTACTAATAATAAGTAAATGAAATAAGGAGTTAGAAAAACTAAGTAAACAGCGCAGTCGCTATATAATCTTTGTTAGTGGGTTTATTTCAAATAAGAAAAAAGATCTATAAAAGAACATAATAAAAATGTTAAGCAAGCAACGTGTAGTAAATTTTCAAAAAAACAATTTTTTTATTTAATGGCAAATTTAACTTTTCTTAATTACTATTAAAAATTATTTTAATAACAAATTAACACTATTACTAACATGTATTATAAATTTTTTGTGAAATTTTAAATTTAAGTGATAATAAGATATGTATATGTTAGGCGACCGCAGGGTTCCCAGATTTTTTTTCCAGCCTTATCCCCAATTAGCTAAATTTTATCCACCAAAAATCTCTACTAAAATAATACCTTTACTTTAGAGATTAGTATAAACTACATTACTTTCTAATCGTACTGAAATCCATATCCTTGGTAGATATGCAGGTTTGGATAGATAAATTACCTTTATAGTCAATATTGGAAAAGAAAGTTTCCTATAGTTTTTCAAAAAAATGAGATTATATTATAAATAATTTATGTCATTTTTATAGTTAATACAAATTCCTAAGATTAAATTTTTATTTCTTCAAATGTCTTAAAGCATGATAAATTAAGTTCCATTGATTCAATTATATTTCATAAATTTTATTAAACTTTTAAATACTAATTATAAAATACTAGCTGATCACAGAGATTGAATGGAATCCTAAAAATTTATAAAAAAAACTAATTGAGGAAAACGTAAATACAACTTTGTTGAGTTAAAACTTCCAATTTCATCGAAAAAGTGCGAACTATACCGACATTTTGGCTATTTTCATCATGCATTTTATTTATATTCTATAGTTCCTTCCATCTAAAAATTAATCTATACAAAATTTCATTAAAATTTCTTCAGCGGTTTAGGCGATATTGCATCACAAACAAACACACATTTGATTTTATAACAATAATATGGATAATTATTAGAGGCTTCAATATTATTATTAGAGTAACAATAATAGAGTATCAATTGATCAAACATTATCTTCACAGCCAATCAATAAATAATCATCTTGTTGTAGAGATTGGAACTAATTTTTTAACTTTATGGTATTATATTCAGGATTCCCAGATTTTTTCGAGTCATATTCTCAAACGGCAAATATTCATCGCCAAAATTCAGCAAACACCTTTGTTTTAGAGATGGTATAAACTATATTTTTTTTGTTTGTATTTTAATCAATTTCCTTTTTAGATATGCAAATTTGGGCAGGTAAATTTACTTAGTCAGTAGTGAAAAAGAAAATTTCCTATTGATTTTCAAAAAAAAAAAGAAAATGAGATTTTATGGAAATCTTAACATTTGTATCAATAAATAATTTGTGTTATTTTTATGATTAATTAATTATTTTTGATACACTTTCTTCAGCTTTTAAATCACTACTTATTGAAGGCTTTTAAATTCTGGTTTACTATTGTGGGAAAAATAATGAAGCAACAATTACTCGAACATTGTCCTCATAGCCAATCCTTACAAAAATTTTATTTAATTTTTAATAAATTTTTTTATTTTGTTTATTCAATATATTTTTCATTGGACTGTTATTGAAACAAATATCTTACTAAAAACTTTATATTCGGCTTAAAATTGTTTTTTCTTTTTTAATTTTTCTTAAGTTAAAAAAAGGAATTATAAAAATAAAATAAAATTCCCCAAAATCTTCCAAAAATCCATAAACCTTAAGAAACATCCCCAATAAATCCACTAATTTACAAACCAAATTTTTCATTCCCATTTCCAAAAAGAAATCCAAAACTTGGGAATAAATCTCCTAGTCTGTCATCACTGCGCGACCGAGTTAGAATTAAAGAGGCGAATTGAAGGTAAAGTTAGTAGAAGCTTTATTTTGGGCGAACTGATTAAATAATCAGGGTCGCCATTACATTTTTAATGGATTAATAAACGGAAGTGAATCAACCATGGAATCAACATAAAATTAGTAGGAGTTAAAAATATACAGACTTTCCACGAAATAAATCAAAATTTTATTTTTGCTAAATCCACATTACCTTAAAATATAAATTTTATTTTTTCCGTACAATAAAAAATGTTTTAAAAGCTCTTTGAAACGAAAATTTGAAAATACTTTTCAATAAATAGAAATAATAAAAAGAAATTTTAAAATTATAAAAAATTCTGGTATTTTGAATACTTAAATTTCACATTAATCAACTATGTGATAAAATCAACAATTTGATTAATTATATGTATGATTAATCAATTTATTGTGACTTCAATTATTAAAAATTATGATTAATCAATTAATCATAATTTCGAATAATTAAAATCATGAATAAGTGAAAACTTTTAAATTTATTTGACTGGTTTTTATTTTTTATTTTTTTTTTTTATAATTTAAATAATTTAAAAACTATGTTATGTATCATCTTTAAAAAATATAAAATAAAAAGTTTTTAGCTTTTTTCGTTTCATTTATTTAACTGTAAAATAATTTTGAAAACTTTCAACAAAACTTATTCAAATTTGATTAAAATAATTTTAAAATAATCAATTAGTCTGAATTTAGATTAAATAGAATTTTTGATTAATCGATTAACTTTTTAATCCGTATACAAATTAATCAAAATTTTCAATAACCGATTTAATTTTTTAAATAAAATTAAAAACATAATTTTAAATTTTGTATTAAAAAATGTTTTATGGTAAGAAATTTACAATAATAGCTGACATTTTGAAAACGTAATTTTTAGTTTATTTATTTTTTCGTCATAACTTCTGAAGATCTGTTCCAGTACTCGTCAAATCTATAAGTTTTAGTTAGAATTAGTCAGGAAAAAAAAACAAAATACACATAAATTGTTAGTACGGGAATGCATTCCTGTAAATTCTGACTAAAACTTGTACTGGAACAGAGCTATACATAGTGAAATTTAAAAGATACATTTTAAAGATAAATGTATAAATATATATTGTCTTTGAAACCTTTGAACTATCGAAATAAATAATCTTCCATAATGCATAGATTTCAAAAGTTCAAAGGTTAGAAAAATTTATGCATTTTGTCCTAATAGCAAATTAATTTTTCTTAAATGGAAATTGTACAGAACTCATGCAAAAATAATTAAATTTTCAATGAAAACCCATGGCAACTAAATCTTAAATAAAAAAATTGCAGGTGTTTCGAGAAATACATACTGTAGTCTTAAACAAAATATAAAGAGCTTATAACCAATGAAAGGAGACCAATGAAGATTTTCAGATTATAAAATCACAGATAAAATAATACGAATTTTATGAGAAAATCCCAATATATCTGGAAGGAGAACGGCTGCCAAAATCGTGAAAGAAACTAACCTACAAAATTCAAAATGTTCATGAAAAAAAAAAAAAAAAAATTCTAGATATGAATTTATTTTACAGTTTTTAATGCAATGAAATATGAATGAGTGCGTTCGGAAAAGACTTTATCTTTTCCTAGTCTCTCTAAGAAAAAATAACCGAGTGATATGAATCAAATATTATGTATCTACCAAACTGTCTAGAACTTCGCCCATTTGAAAGAAGTTTTGCCATAGCAAAAAAGGATTATTTAAAGGACACTGAAAGCTCAAAAATTAGATTTTAAAAAATAGTAAACACATTTTAGCTAAAAAGTAAGTGTGTAAAAAGTAAAAAAAAAAATTAAAGTATAACTAATTATTTATGAAAACATTTAAAATTTTACTAAAAACTGATAAAAATTATTCTTCTAAACAGTGTTGCCAGGAAGTGAGCAAAAAAAAAGCTAAATTGAACTTTAGAAAAGGTTGAAAAATGCTAAATGCCTCAAAAAAGAAGGCCAGAAAAAGAGTCAAAATTTTTGTATTTATTTTTATTATTTTTTAATATTTTTTTTTAAAGATAGTGTAATAAATCTATAAATAAAACGTAGAATGGCTGCCAAGAAAATGAAAGAAATAATTCCCCTACAAACTTGAGTTATATTTCATATGAAAATTGAGTCAATGTTTTGAAACGATTTTTGGTAATTTTTGAACTACAATTGCTTTTATATTAAGCATATTAAGTATAGCTTTTATAAGGATGTTTTAAAATTATAGTAATAAATAATTTCTATGAAGTATATTTAAAATAATTCTATAATAGATTTTGTAAGTCCATAAAATTAGTTATTTTTCTATTTATTTTTTTACTTTTATTATTTTTTTTTTTTTTTTTTTTGATATTAAAAGAAGCGCCCAAGGCGAACAGTTTTGGATAGATGTAAATAATCTTACTTTTTATAAATACAAGAAAATTCTTAAATGCATGACTCTGTAAAATTAAATTAGTAATAGTAACTTGTTGTTGAAGTTCTAACATTTTAACCTTTTAAAGCAATTTTAAAAATGAGGAAAAGCTAGAAAAAAGCTAGACCGAAAAGTGCAAGGCTAAAAGCAAAAAATAAAGGCTAGATTTCGCTTAAAAAGGTTAAACTGGCAACACTGCTTCTGAATTGAAAATACAATCATTAACAGAGATTTAATGTAAAAAAACATTCATTTATTGCTTTAATTTTTATAACCAAATTGTATTCACCACTTTGTTTTTCTTGTGTACACCTTAATTAAACTAAGAACATAACTAAGCCTTCCTTTTTATTACAAATAATGTTATAATGACATAATAAAATAATAAATCTGATATCTCGATTTACTTAATACTATAAACCTGAAATTTAATATTACGAAAAGTTAATATTTAGAAATTATATTTTTGCAAAAAATTGTTCATGGCTATTTTTTAATTTTATTTTTAAGTCAAGTAATAAAATATTATAATAAAACATTATTTAGTTTTATAATCAATAATTTGAGTTTTACTGTCTAAACGTTCAATTTTAAATCGTAATACTTTAACTTTTAATCATTGATGAATAGTATAATTAATTGATAATATATTTTCTGTAAAGTATAAATAAATTATGATCTAATTTTTAGTGTTATTTAGTAATTAAGTGATCATTTAATACAAGAAAAATGCACTTAATAAAACGATTTTAATATGAGGAAATTTCTATATTTAAAATTACCTCATGTTTAAATTATTTTAACAACTTTTTTGTTCGACTTTATTAATTATTTAGAAAAATTTTTAGAAATTTCAATTTATGAGTTTTCAGCATATTTTCTACATCTTATAGACAGTTTTTACTACTCGCCCCACTTTTAATACTCATCCTAAATATGTGTTGAGTATAAACACAATTAGCAAAAAGAAAAATGTGTCCTTTTTACACATTTCAAAATATAGGAGGGTGAATTTACCATTAAAAGAAATGTTATATAAAAATGTATGTAATAAATCTTTAATGTACACATGAATATGAGAGAACATGTAAAAAGGAAATGTACATATGCAAAGTCAAAAAAGAGGGTTAGAACAAGTTTAAACTGATTTGAATATTGGGTAGTAAGTACTTAAAATAAAAAATCTAAATATGGTAGTATAGAATTAAAAATACTCTTTATAATACAAATAGTTTCTAGTAGTTTAAATCTTCATCTTTTTTAAGACTAACAAAAAAATCAATGTTTATGTTTGTTGTCCTTTCAAAACAATTTTTGGAAAATGGAAATGTTCAAATCATTTCCTTTTTTCCTAGTGATGTCCATTTTCAATTCGTAAAATGTCCCACCACATTAAAGGTAACTATACAAATATTTGTGGTAACAAAACAAACAATATACAATTCTTTGAACCCTGACCACTGGCTACCACTATTACATATTCTTGATTTTAAAAATTTTAGATGCTGTGAAAACCCTTTAAATGATATGGATGCTTCTGTATTTATGGCTGTTGATATGGTAACCACATATAAACTGTTGGAAAATATTTGAGTTCTTTTGAACATTTAAAATTTACTTGGTATTAGTGCCCGGCATTTAGTTAGTGCTAGTATGATTTAATTGCTTTTGAGTAAACGTTTTCTAAGCATATTAAATTCTCTTACTATTTTTATATACGTAATTTCTATTTCAGAGCAATTATCTTTTAACAAAAAACCAAAAGAGAGTGTATCTGTTTTAATGGTCTAATATACAATTGTATATTTGGCATAATAGTTTTTCCTTAAAAAAATTGTAGGAATGCTTAATGAAGCCACAATAAATCAAGTTAAGTACTAGTAAAATAATATTATGTAACTATTTTACATGATTTATTTATACAAGATTGGAAAGTATGATGAATGAAGAGTTTGAATTTTCAGAGAATTTAAATTTAAAAATTTAATTTTAAAATTTAAATTTTTTTTAACTCCTTAGCCGTAAATGATATTTTTCTCCCAATAGTTGTTAATGTTTTTAATAAATTTTAAAAATAAATTTATGTTTACACTTGAAAAATATTTGATTTAACGTTTGTGACTACTTGCTTTAAATAACCAGTTTTTTATCTTGAGATTATTTTGTTATAATAAATATCAAATAAAATGATATATGAATCGGCTGTGGTTTATTTATATATATCTATTTATTTAGTTTATTTTATTCAAAAGGTACTACTTTGTCTCACTTCATCCTCAGTCATTTGTGACCTGGTAGTATAATTATAACCAATAAAATAATTATTTATCGATTAACTCAGATTCGAGTATGCATATTTTTAGATTCACTGACTAATTTAGGAAAAAATAAAAAAGCCTATGTCAAAAGTGTACTCATTTATTTTCTAATTTTTTTTACTAATAAAAACCTTCACTTTTATTTAAAGAATATACAGTGATTTCCAAAAATATAAAATTATTGGCTTGTTTCATAAAGCCCAATTATAAAACCTTAACGTGGTTATTATTTTCGATAAATTCACTACATAGTGATAAATTGAATAAGTAAAAAACAATTAAATAAAGTTGAATATTCTTGACAAAAGTTATAAAAATTCTTTTTTTTTTTTTTTTGTACAATTTTCGTTATTTTGGATTTTCTGTAAAGTTATTTCAGTATTTATTGTGCAAAATTTTAGCTTTAATGACAAGTATAAGTCTTCTCTGTATACTTTTTGATCAATTTCTTGGTAATACCAGTCCAAAGCTTCTCTAGATTTAAGGGGTTGGATTTTGTTTTTGTTGACCTATAGATACTTATACTATTGAATAAACAGGGTATTTCCTAGTTTACGCCAAAATATTTCCAAATTATACCAATAAGAATATTATAATATGTCAATATGCTTCCATTACTTCTCCAATTTTTTGGAGAATTTTTCCTAAAATTTCTTCTGGAAAATATCAAATATCACACAAATATATAGGAAATTCTCTTTTTAAGTTTATCTTTATGAAACCGAGCTTAAACCTCTAATATTATATTATATTAACCACACTTGGTGAAAAAAAACAACAAAAATTTATGACCTAAAATGGTTCGATATGTTAGCGGTAAGCACTCATATTTAAAAAATCCCAAAAATTTTTTTTCTTTCTTTTGATTGCTGTAAAAGCGGATTTTAGCATATGTATCCAACTCCTCTAATGTAAAGTACAAACAGTTGTAGGCAAATAGCCAACTTATATTGAATCAGTCTGTCATTGACCAGTGTTGAATTATATCGTGGACAAGTGGTGAAACCAAAATTTTCAAAATTTTTATGTTTTTAGAAAATTTGCGATGCTTCGAGTATTGCAAAATAAAGAATGGAGGTTTATTGCTCTTGTAATTATGAATTGAGTGAGATACATCTCGTTAATGTCACCTCAATAGCAGCGATATAGGTGATGCCCTATAGCTCTGATGAAAAAAAAACGTGCCTTTTTTGCGAGGCACAATAACAGCGTAATCTTAATGAAGATAAAGTATCTCGTGATCAAAAAAAAAATTTTCCATATTACATATTAAAATCGTTGTGGCGCTATAAAATACTAATTCACTCTTTAAAAAATTTTTCATACTTTTTTTTACATTTCATGCGAAATTATATTTATAATAGTACAGCTATTCAGTTTTAGTTATTTCAACAAAAAAGTTGCATAAAAATTACTCATGACCTAAGATCGCGATGCCTTTAATATTTCAGAAATCGTCGAGACACACCCAAGGTACTAAATGAAATCGGTGAAAATGTATAATAATTTATAAGTGTTATTATAGCTTATATCGGAATCAAGTGGCACTAAAAAATCAAATTTTTTTACCATTTTTGGGTGTATGTTTTTGTCACTGAAAAATTTATTTTATAGTCATAAAATTAATATTTAAAACTTTTTATTTATTAACATCGTTTGAAGATTTTCTATGATTAGATGTGAAAAATACCTCAGTGAATTAAATGCAATTAAAAAATATCAAAAATATATGTACACTTTGTTTTTACTCAATATTATAAGATAGGTTAAATCAGAATTGTGGTGGCAATTATGTTCACTATTATAAGGTATGTCGATCTTCCTTTAGTTTGTATTTTGTGTATCTTTCCGTAGGTGACATATGTGTATTTATTTTTGTTATCGGTCTTAAATTAGAATTTTTAAAATTTTCTAAAATTTTTGACTTTTTACTACAATAACATAAACGGTCATTTATTGTCCATTAATATCATTTAACAAATACTTTTTGGTTGTCAGATATTGAAAATATATCAGCAAATATTATAAAATTAAAAAAAAATATTTTATACTTTATAGATTAATTTTTTTTTTTTTTTTAAGAAATGTTAAAAATTACTATGATCGCTATTATCTTCGGCGACATCAATCATATCCCTTTTAATTTGTATTTTAGACGTATTTATGTAGGTAATACACATATGATAAGTTTTGTATATTGTTGAATACAGAATTTTTCTATTTTTTATTTTTATTATTATTTTTTTTTTTGTCTTAAACCTCCATACCACTGATGCCGTTCGCGAAAAGTTATTCACGCAAACAGATTTGTGTTTCCTTAAAGCCAGCTAATACAAACAAAATAGAATTGATGTATCATTAAAATTTTTTCATTTTTTTTTTTTTTTAACATCAAAAAATCCCCATATATATTTAATTTTAAAATTAAAATAAGGTCAATTTTGCTTATTTTTAGCGAATAAATAATTACATTAGTTTTAAGTTATAAAAAAAAATCGTTAAAAAAACTAATCTTTTCTGGAAGAAAATTTCACAGCAAATATTATAAAGTTAAAATAATTTAAAAATTTTTGTTATGAATATGATTTAAAACTTAGAGCCATAATAACAGAGCTGGAATCAAAAACTTAGAGCCTGTTTTAAATGTCCCAATTTGTTTTTCATTATTTTACAATACAACCTATTAAAGAAAAAAAAAAAAAAAAAATGTTCGTATTACTGCATAATTACACTGAAAATAATCATTATTATATTATTACTAAACTAACAAATTTTTGACGTTTATGCAAAATTTATTTTATTACTATTTTTTTTCATTAATAATTTTATACATCTTAAAAATTAAAATTTTTTTGTAATTATATTTTATATCCTTCAAAACTGTAGAATCCTTATTTTTTCTAAATCCCACAAATATCCTTCCATTTAATCCATTGGTAACTCTTCGCTTGTCCAGTTTAAATTAGCTTTTTGTCTCCTAAATTCGCCTTCATTAGATTAGTATAACTCCGGGTGGCTTTACTTTCGTACGTAATTACCAAACAGTGAACATTTTAATAGTAAAAAAATCGTTAAAATAAGTGTTAAACCTATATAAAAAAGTGTAAAATAATTAATAAGAAACTTAAATACTTATTATAAATACAACTACTATTTTTACAATTAGTTTTAAAAATAAAAGAAAATTTTGATAAATAAAGACTGCGCCGCATACTTTATACATATTAATTGTATTAGTGTTCTCCTTTATTATTTCTTGTACTCTTTATTAAACAAGCTTTTACTCTTACTAAAGCCATTAAATGATGTGTAGTTGTTAACATTGATTGCGTTTATACTCGCAATTAAAAATATTACGATATGAAAATTTTTCCGTATAAACGTTAAGTTAAAAAACTAATTGCAAATAAAGCGTACGGTATTGATACTACCTTTTACGTTCGTAGAATTTTCGATGGTAATTGTTGTATTTTTCCTTCCGGCACAATATATTACTTTATGCAATTTACCGTATAAACGGTGAATTATTGATTTGGAAGTAATTTTTATTTTTATTTGTAAATTATTTTATTTGCAAATAAAGGACGTATAAACGTAATAATCGATGTTGTTAAATTCACTTTTGTGTTCTTAGATTTAGTAGGTGTTTATTTGTTTTCTCTTAAATCGAGTTATTGTTTTTCATGATTGTAAGCATTTGTTGTAAATGAGATTAAACAACGTGAGTAAAAGTGAAGCGAATAGAAATGCAAAAAAAATTAGAGTAGAATATTTTGGAAAAATAGCACTGCATTAACATACCAACAAAACAATTATATTGAAACAAATTATAAGCAGCAATGTCTAGGTTAAGTTCGACTTTGAAAATTTGTTTTTATTAAAATGTAGGCAGCGCAGCTTTAATTCTGTTGATGTGTTGTTTTTATCTATATTAATAGTTAAAATGGCCATTGTGCAACACGCTTATAGGGTTGTAAGTTAATAATTATAATTATTGAGTTATTTGTGATAAAAATTAAATATTTGAAAACACAATAGGTATTAAGTAAAAATAAGATGAAAAATTTAATTTAAAATAAAGTGTTTAAAAAATATGTGTAAAATTTATAAAAAAAAAAAAAATTGCATCTCAAAGTACAATGCAAAAGATGAGAACAAAGTGAGCAAGGTAAGTGCTTAAATTTCTTTTTTATAATTAATAACATCAATTAATTTATTTATGAATATTTGAAATATGTACATATCGCTCATTTACTTCAAGAATGTCATAACTCAAAAACAAAAAAACACAAAAAATTTTTGCATTAATATGTACATATCGCTCATTTACTTCAAGAATGTCATAACTCAAAAACAAAAAAACACAAAAAAATTTTTGCATTAATCACATTCAAAATTTTCAAAAGCCATTTATTTATCTTAATAGAAATATTAATAACACATTCTTCTCTCAATCGATGACCATATGTGCGCGATATTTTTAGAGAAGATAAATCATTAACCTGAACATTTCGTTTTTTGAGTTATGACTTTTTGGAAGTAATTGAGCATTATGTTCCTAACCTTTAATAGTTAATATCTTGTTAAATAAGAGTTTAAGTTAAAAAAAAAATTGCCTTAATCTATTACACCTCATATTTTTGATCAACAATTTATTCTTTTTAAAAAAAAATTGGTAATATTTTTAAGGAAAAAGAAAGAAGACACCTTCTAAGTTTCATACAAAATTCTTGTACTAAAACCTTGTAGCTCTCTACATTTTATATCAATTTTCAGCTTTCAAATTGATATAGAAAGCAGTGGAATGTAGCTTTTTAACCACATGAAAATCTTTTATCTATTTTTGATTTTTTCTTTTATTTTTCACAAAATTTTCTTGATTCCTTTTTTCCTTAAGACTTAATATATTTGTAAATACAACGTATTTATAAAAAAAAGTTTTAAATAATATTTTGATATATCTTTCTTTAAAATCATTTTAAAACACAAAAAGCTATTGAACAATTTCCTATGTTTGTTAATAACTTGTTCTTAAATTTTAAGAAAAATATTTTATGTTTTAATTGGGCCAAAAATCATAGATATATAGCAAGTTAAATAAATTATTTCTATACATATATAAAAATGTAACATTACTGAGTGACTCACTAAAATTTGTTCTGTAGGCACATTTCCCTGTACATCCACTAAGGACGGATTTTTAAAAATTCTAATATTTGGGGGGAAATAACGGGTAAAATTGATAACTTAATATATTTCAAAATATATATATTAGGGAAAAAATTAATGCAAATCATTTTCTATTCAAATAATTTGCTTACACGTATTTTGTACTTTTTTGAATTTGAAACAATTAGGGTACTTTTTTTTGTACCCTAAGTAAATCACAAGCCAACAAAGATAGAAACTAAGTTTTTATCGTATACTATTCTCATCTAAAAAAAGTATCAGATACATCTTTGGTACTTTTTGGAAATTTGTTCCATTTTGATGCCTTTTTTCAAATAAATGTAAGAAGCTTATTATTACTAAACACCATATATGTAAGTCAGTAATATGAAGTTTTTACCGTGAACTTTTCTCCTCCAACATTTTTGGAAAGTTGGACTATTTGTGGTTAGAAAAGAATTTAAAACATGTAAAACAGGTAATTTTTAAATATCAAATGAAAGAATAAATTTTTAATTATATAGTTTTTTTCTAACGGAGAAAAGAAAATATTTATTTCGTACTTTTTGAAAATTCGAAAGTTTAGCGGGTAAAAATGGATATAAATCAGTGTGATGGTACTTCTTGAGATTGTTCATAATTGTTTATGATCATACGACCATAAACATAGAAGAATATAATTGAGCACATCCTTCTCTACCGGAAAAAAAACAGAAATTAATCTGCAATTATAGTACTTTCTTATCACAAAGGTGTAAAATATGCGGTTGGTACTTTTTGGAAATTTAAACTTCAAACTTTGAAGATATAAGGTTTAAAAAGTTTACATTTTTAACACTTTTTAGTCTATAAATATAATAAGAGTAATGTTACCAATATAAGCAACATTGTATATACAATTTATAATCCAGAGTTCTTACCCTCTGCATTTTTAAAAATATGATAAGTTTGGTGGGTAAAAAGGATAAAAAACGGGTAAGGTATTTCTTACATCTTTTAGTTTTTCAAGTGTGGAAATAAAACACAAATTGTATCCCTTAAAAAAAATGAGGCAGATAATTATTTTAAAGTTTTAGGGTGACTAGGCAAAATCATTGTTGTGGTACTTTTGGTACTATTCATTTCTTTTAAGCCCATAATAGTAGACAAATAAATTTAATTACATTATTCTCTAACCAAAAAAGAACAAGTAGGGATTTGGTACTTTTTAAAATTCTGAAACTTTATTTTAAGTCAGTAAACGGAAATAACATTTCTATCGTAGACTTTTCGCAGAAATTTGTAAAATCAGTGTCATCATACTACGGTAATCTTTATGTCTTCTTAGACATCAAACAGTCTTCTTTACTAAACAGATGATTTAGGGATAAGCAGCTATATTTTGGAACCCTTTGAATCTTCCAAACCACAAAACATATCACAAATATATCAAAAATATCTTTGGTAGTTTTTGAAAATGCTAATATTCATAACAATAATGTAACAATTTTTTTAATACCGTGAGTAGATATTCAAAAGCAATTTTAATTTATATTTAAATATTTGTATTGAGTCAGTATAAAGGAGTTGTGCTATATATTTTATTTATTTCTTCAAATAGTAATTGCAAATTTTAAAAGCTGTATTCCTATTGTGCCGACATATTCCATATAGGATACATATAAAAAATAAAAGATATTTTGCTGAAGTCGATTGTTTTTTTTTTTTTTTTTTTTTTTGGAATCAAGTTCGTTTTTAGTAATGTCTAGTTAGATCACAATTCGAATTTAACAACCTTACCGCTAACGCAGTAGCGAGTTGAATGCTAGTATAATATATCGTTAGATATCTTTTGAGGAACAAAGACGATATACATATAACTAAATTATTGCAATAGTAAACTAAAGTTTCGAAACTAATTAATTTATCACAATGTTTATTTTCCGGACACTTTTTATGAAAAATGAATTTGCAGATGCAAATAACTCGGTAACTGTGCTTCCGAAAAGCATCAAAAAAATACAATCTATTGCTTCTAAATGGCTTATTTTAAACAAAAATCATACATTTTTAATGGTTCTATAATATCGTCTCCTTTACAAAGTTGCTTCCTGACAAACAAAAAAAAAAGTTTTTTTTTTGGTGGGGATATATCAGTTATATAAAGAAACGCCTTAAATTTTATTATTTTTTTTATAATATTTATTTACTAATTATTTTTATTCTTTTATATTGTATTGTTTCGTTTATAATTTTTTTTCTTTAATTTTTTTTCTTTCATATATAACATTTAGTTAATTTGAAATATTTTTATAGCAATTTAATATTTTAAGAGTCATCTAAAGACTCTAACATTATTTACATGTTGTCAGTTAATAAAATATGGCTAATTATTCATAATATTGCACTTAAACTTATAATTAAATTTAAAATTTTTTGTTTTTATTATTATTTTGTATTTTTAATAAAACTCATAAATATTTGATTATTTTATTTAATCGTATAGTGGCTGTTATAATTATGTTATTTTTTTCTGTTAATTTTGATTTAAAATATTTGAAAAGCATATTTTGGTTTTTCATTAATAATATATTTTTTATAATAACTAGTAAACAGCTTTCCCTTTTGTTTAAATGTTTAAGTATGATAATACAATTAATAACTATTGAATACTAAAAAAATCACATCTTGTTTTAAATACTCGTATTTTTTACATGCTAATTTTTTATTCAGTAATTTTGGTTTTTCTTCTTTTTTTTATTTTTTAAAATTTTGTTAATAATTTACATAGTTTCTTTAAGACTTTATTTACATTTTTTTCAATTAGTAGTGTTTTATTTTTAGTTATTTATAATCGTATTTGATATATATACATGCATATATGTAATACTTAAACACTTTATAAGTTGATTTCGTTTTTAAAATTTACTAATATTTTTCTATTTACATTTTATTTATTATTATTATTATTATTTTTTAATATTTTAGTTTATTATAAATACTGCCAGGACTTAAAGTTCCTTTTATTTTTTATTATATACAATGGATTTTAACTAAATAGGTCAAGGCTTCTTCTATTCATAAAAACTTTCTTTTAAAAATGTTTATAGTTTTCAAATTTCTTAAATCTTTGTAGTTAATAGAGTTAATTTGTAGGAGAGCAATTGAAGTCTGGATGAAAATTTTTGAATTAATAAACCAGTCTATCAATTGTATTAGTTATCGAGATTAAAAGTCACAATTTTCTAAAGATATTACATCATAATTCTAGTAATTTAGAAAATATTTAAATCTTGAATGTTTCAGATTGAGACCATATAATTCAAAATTATATAAAGCGTTAATCATTTAAGTTTTTACTACGCCGAACGGTTTTGAATTTTATCAATGTTTAATCTCACAAAGATTTCGAAAATTCCATTTACCAAAGCTCCCTAATCATTCTCTATTAAATTCAAGATTAAATTTTGAATTATTTACAAAAAGTTATCTATCCGATTATCCAAATAAATTTTCTACTTAATAGTTTTTTTTTTTATGTTAATAAACTTATATTGGCGTTGGCATCACTGTATAATCCTGATGCAAACTTGACTTAACCGTATCGTATACTGGACGTGAACCATCATCGGGCAAAGCATAAACATCTGGTGGCACACATAACGATTGTAATTTCGAAATATACGAATCGAATGGTTCATGATGAGGATAACTAGCCGGATGATGTACAGTATAGGGATGATGAGTCGATGAACTGTGTGGCGGTGGTGGAGGAGGAGGTGGTGGTGGATGCATACCACTTGTATGAACTGAAGATAAAGGATGCATAGAACTACCATACATGGGTACAGCAGAACTAGCTGCTATTGAGGTGGTGGGCAAAGGTCCAGGAGGTATTAAAGAGGGATGTGTTACATAGGCAGTGTGTTGATTTGAAACAGCTGATACTGGAGAAGCTGACGACAAGCTATTACCTACAGAGCTTACAGAATTATGACCACTTGGTGGTATGCGTACATGTTCGAGTAATGTTATAACATTATTGCGTAAACTCTCATAGTAGTTATTAATGTTTGAGGGTGCTGAGGTGGCTATTGAAGATTCATAATTTGAGCTGCTAGTGCCTATTATACCAGAGCTTCCTGTTGTAGGGCCTAAGTGACTGTTGATGCTGGTGAAGGAGTTTGTGATTCCTCCGTTACTGGTGCTGTGGGGGTTAGCGCTGCTTCCGCTGATGTGGTTGCTGTTGCCGTTGCTGCTATTAATGCTGTTAATGGCGGTGATGTTGTTACTGTTGCTACTGGTGCTGTTGTTGTTGTGGTTGGTGGCGACTGCAAGCGCACTGTCTGTGGTTGTGCTGGAGGTGACGGCAGCAAGAGCTGCTGTTCCTCCAGCACTGCTAGTCACCGAAGCGAGAGAACGCTGTTGATGAGCACTCAGCGGAGAAGTCTCCTAAAATAATATAGAAAAAATGGAAATTATAATTTTTTGCTTTAAATTAGGGTTTGTTGAAAGAACTATTAACTTTAAAAAAATATATTTACAGAAAATAAAATTTAAAACCAATTATAAGTGAACTAAGGTAATAAACAGCAATCTTTTAATATTCTCAAAGTCACATGAAAATATAATCTTTTAAAAAGATTTAATTAAAAAGTTAACTATAATAAAAATTTCGTTTAAAATCAAATTAAACAAATCAATTTTCTCACAATTTTATTATTATGGGACACCCTTAAAGTTGTTGAAGATAATAAAGAAATACAACCTTTAGAAATGTTCAATAATAATTTAAACTAAAAATGATAAGTTTTATCTTTAGAACTATTACTCAGAGGATAACATATTTGCTGTATTTTGTATTTAACTAAAAAAAAGTTTAAGAGAGAAAGGTGTAAGCACTCCCTCCCATACTCAAACAAGCTCAAAACTCTAAAACAAATGGAATATTATAGGTTAGTGATTAAAAGTTTGGGAAGACTAGGAGGCAAAATTTATTATTTTTAATTCAAATGCAAATAAAGTTTGTAAATAAATAGCTGCATAGTGGCGCCGAATGCAAAAAAAAAAGAAAAATATTAAATTCATTTCTCCTAAGCTGATAGTCTAATTAAAAAGATGTTTAGAAATAATTGGGCCTGAGATAGTAACTTATGCAAATAAATAATTTTTGTAGAGACTTTAATGAGATAAAGAGAGAAAAAGCTTAAATCTAAAAGTTAGGCACCAACAGAATGTATCCCATTCTTCTAGGGTCTAATATATGTGTATTTTTAATTAATTATTACATTAATATGAAATCTAAGTTTTTATATTTAAAGTTTGAATAAAATTTTCTAGTAAAATACAAAATTTATATTTTCGTATCTGTGACAAAGTAGGCTTTATTTACCTAAGTTCCCATTTGGATTTAATTTTAGTTTCACTAACTTATTCCGAAAATTTAAAGTGAAAAGTAGGGGGAGGATTTTCATGCAAATCAATTTCTGTTCTCGTGCATTTAGAAACTGCCATCGATTTTTTGGTGCACATTTTTACGTATTTAATTGATAATGTATTCTTGGTTATAATTTTCCTAAACAAATCTTTTTAACTTGGACTTATGCGAAATTTTCCTTTGGAAAATTTACTAATCCGATTTTAGTGGTTTTCTTAGACATATATAAATAAAAACATATCGTCTGAATCAACACTCAGAAAACTATATATTAGAGTGTCGCGAGAAACTGCCTTTTTGTCTGGTATATTGAAAGTAACTTTTAGAAATGTTATAGTTAATTTTCACTATAGATGGAAAAAATCAAAACATGTAATTTATTTATTTTTTCCAATGTTTATTTCAAATTTAACTTTTTGGTGAGTAAATATTTCTTAATTTATATTTGCCAAAAAAATCGTTCCGGAATTACTCATAATATGACCCTGCCCCGAATTAAAATACACCCCACTTTAAGGGACCCTAATATTCTTTTCAAGATTTTTTTAATGTTTGTACTCGTTTTATGTATTTGGTTTTGCAAAAATATCTCTGGTGAATATTAACGCGACTTTTAATGGATTATAAATCTCAAGTCTACTACGTTTTGGCAAAAAAAGTTTCAGGTCTTCCTTCGAAATAGATCTTATAATTTTCGTAATTTTAATAAGTATATTATGAATAAAATATAAATTATTGGTAGAAGAAATATTGTTATTCGAGAGAGATTTTTTGATGCATTATAGAATTTTTTTTTGATTTCAAAATTTGCTAAATTTTTTTTTATAATTTTAATTTATAATTTTTTTATTTTTTTTAATATAATATATTTTTTGAAAAAAATATTGAAATTTATTTCCCATAAAGTCCTCTTTTGGACCAAAATTTTTCAGTCAAAATGTTAATATTCTTTTCATAATGAGCTCAAAAATACAGATCTATTTCGAAACTTCTTTCCCCAAATTATGATAGACTTGAGGTTCTCTATTTTTCGCCAAAATATACCTGACTTGACATTTTCCATTACTGGTAGGAAACTGAAGATGCTTTAAAAAATTATAGAAGTAAATTTTATTGAAAGTTTTCTCTATTTACCATTTCTTCTACAACCGGTTAACTCGAGGTGAAGAATTTAGATGTATGCTGTTAAATATTAAATAGAATATTTTTGACGATTTAAAAAAAGCTTTTGGTAAGTTTGATAATGATTGTATTGCTAAGCTTATCGTTGAATGTATTTTGTTATATTTATGGTTTAATAAAAAGGATGTGAAAAAAATAAGTACATATTTTTAAGGCATATTTTGAATTTATGAAGCGTTTTTTTATTTTAAAAAAATAAATGCTTGAAAATCCGCCCTCTAGTGATAAGTGAACCCAATAACCACTATGAATTTTGTACACAGTGTAGAAAAAAGTTTAAGCAACGAACCAGAAATCTGAAAGAATAAAGGCACCTTAAGCGACTTATATTTCCACTTTATTTTTTGAAGTTTATCCTTATCTATTTGAAGATATAAAAATATGTTTCCCTAAGTTCTAAACCTACTCCATATTTGCCAGATAAATTTGATGAAAAACTTCAAATTTTGAGAAAAAATCGTAAAAATCGTAAAATTGACTATTTGAAATCGTTAAAAAATCGTGAAAATCGATGAAAATTTTGTTTTATTTATGATTAAATTCTAAATAAAGAATAAATTAATAAAAATGACATTAATTTTATATTGCCGGCCTATTATGAAAGCAAAGTAGTATCTATAAGGTCTGATGATATATGTATACGATAAGTATATAATTTTGAATATTAATATGTTATATTGTATGACTTTCGAACAAAAAACAAGTTATTTATTTACTTTGTCTCGTGGAAAGTCATAAAAGACACCAAGGTCTTTGTGTAAGTGCATCAATGACATACAAAATTAAGTTTTAAACGAATTCATAAAAAATGTCTAAGATACTTAGTCCAGCTATTTAAGGATTTTTAATGCTTTAATTATGAAATTAAAAGCTTTTATAAAATTTGGAAAAGGGTTTTGGCCTTTTGTAAAGATTTTATACGCCATTTTATGATAAAAGCGTACATAATAGAATTGAATATAATAATGTGTTGTTTCCAACAAATTTATTCTATAAATGAACCATTTTTACTGAAACTTCATTTTAATTTTATTTTAATTGTTAATATATATGTACCCACTAATTTACATCTAAAGAAAAATATGTAAAAAATGCTGAAAATAGTTCTTAATCTCTTTGTGGAAAAAAAAGTCATCAAATTTCTGAAAAAATCGCTAAATCGTTAACAAGCCATTTTTAGAACCAAAAATCGTCAAAATGAGGATAAATCGTCAAATCTGGCAATAGTGGTCTATTCACAAATTTCTTTTCAATATAGCAGAAAATCTTCCATAAAAAGTATTAAATACATTCAAAATAAATCGAGTACAATTTGAATTGCCACAACTTTTAACTTATATTTTCAAGATTAAATTGAATTTTATTTAATTCAATTTTGGTTGATACAAAAATAAGCACAAAAATAAATAAATACAAGAATGCAATTACGTCAGGATCATTTTGAGTGCACTTGAGTTCAATAAGAGAAATAACAAATAATAAGCAAAAAATATATACACACTTTCCATGTAATGTTACACAGAAAACCCTACATAATACATATTTAAAAAACAAAAATCTCTATGTATGTAAAAAATGTATATGTACATAAAATATGACAACAAGAAAACCCTATAGTGTACATAACACAAAACCTTCTTATATAAATTTTACAAAAAGTAATGGAAAAAAAATTTGTGACGCCCTTTTTTCATTGTTATATAAACGGAAAAAGTAAAGAAATCAAGAAAAAAATATACGTTGGGGCTATTTCATTTAGCTCCCCACCTATAGCTAAAATACTAACAAAGAGTATGAGTTATAAGGGTGGCTCTTACAGCTCGATGTATCGAGGGATGTTATATTTATTTATTTCTGTTATTTTCATTGGTATTTGTAGTTTACAAAACACAACAGGAGTCTCCTAAAAATATCCGCACACTTACACTTCCATGTATATATGTTTAAGCAACAAACACACATACTCTCCAATATATACACATGCTACTACTATGCTTCCCTTATCCCTTGGGTAGGCCAAAAGGTTAAAATCATACAGATAAAATAGTCCTGAGTGATTTGACAAAAAAGAAAGTGAAAAAAGTACTAAAACAAAAAAAAAAAAAAAAAAATTGAGAGAGCGAGTTTTGGTATAATATAAATAAATTGAATATAGGTGGGTGTGTAAAGAGGCTTTGTATACAAATGTTGTTTTTTATTTTTTATTTTGTTTACTATAACGGTTACTTATTCATATAAACATATACTCATGCTCTTGCATAGGACCCTCTTTTTTTTGTGTAAGCTCCTCAAAAGGTGTGGTGTGTTTGGGGAGAATAATGTAAATTTATATGTATGTATGCGTATCAAAAATCTTAATTCATTCATTCCAATGCATTTTGCGCATGGACATTTTTTCTCTAACCATATTTGTGTGTGTGTAAGCTTGTTACCTTTAGGGAATTTTTGTTGTTGTTATTATTGTGTTTTTAGGGGTTGTTGGCTGGAAGCTTTTTTCTTGAGATGAATATAAAAAAACAACTGCATACAATAATTGCATTGTGTAACAGAAAATTTTCATTGGTAGACTTTTTGTTGTTGCTTTGCAGTGTATTTATTTATATGTTTTCTTTTTTTATTTTTTGACATGTTTAAAAACACTTAGTTGGGGGCTCTACATATAATCATATAAACGCCATTTTGAAAATAGTAATTTATATTGTTTGTTTTTTTTTTCAAATTACATAATAAAATGCACTTTAGTTTTGTAAACAATGATATATTATGTGTAATTTATTATTAAAAAAAATACTTGGAGTAACAAAAATAACTATTGTTATAAAATACTTCGCAAATATTAGGTGTATAATTAAAACTACATTTTGAACGAAAGTTTTGATAATTTATAAAATACCTATACAGTGTCCCAAGAAACTACTCTTTTGCAATTCTGATGCAGAAAGACCACTTAAACGATAATGAATACAGAAAATATATTAAAAAAATAAAAATTTGTTTTTCAGTTCCCTACCAGCGATTGAAAATCGTGAGTCTAGTACATTGTTCACAAAAAAGATTTCGAGTTTCTTCTCGAAATAAGCCTCCAAAAATTTATAATTTTTAAATTTCAATGGAAAATATATTTTTAAATTAAATTAAATTACAAATTTTTTTCCGAATTTCTGAGATTTGTAAGATGTTTCCATTTCGAGAAATAATTTAAATATTTTGATAATCGTATTAAAATGTTTGGTCAGACCAGTATATAAATGCTTTGTATCAAATTTGTTTTAATTGTAGCTTTAAATAAGAAATCGATGTTGAAAAAGAAAAGTAACGTCTATTTCTAAGTAATAATGATGTTGAAAATGATTTGTTCGCCATCTTCAGGATAAATCAAAGAGCTCTTCATTACTGACTTTGAGAATAAGAAAGCTAGAGCAAAGATCGGTTCTAAATACATGAAAATGCTCTTATGCTCTTTAGTGATCTTCGATCTTGTTGAGAGTCAAAATTAAACAGATACATTTTTTGTGAGTTACGTTGATATGTATGTGAAAATAATGAATGACACTCGGATTCTGAGGGCTGTGGTAGACGATCTTTGGTATAGAGCAATGAACAACATAAAGATAAAAAATAAACATTTGAATGTATTAGTTTGTCGGTTTAAAGTTTAAATTTATATTTTCTTACGATCGTTCTTTTTTAAGATTTCTTCGTTTATGTTGATTTTTTATGCTCTATGTTGCGAGTTTGTTGTTTATATAAGAATACCTGTCTAATGTTTTGCACAGCGACCTTTATTTCAGAACGATTTACAAAGTCTTTTAGCCTTCTGACACCATACGATTTTGTTTAAATATTGAAACAGTTTTGTATGATATATCTAAGTAAAATATTATACATATGTCGTCTTCTCCCAAAAATTTATCAGTTCAGTAAGGCAACGATAATATATAAATGATATAATTAAGGAAATAAGCATTATATTGCCCTTATTTCGAAACGCCAAACAGGGGCTCAAAACAATTGAAAATCTAAATTAAATAAAAAGTTAAATTGTATGGGAATATACATTCAAAACCATAGATGAATAAGTAGATAGTTATGTGAGAGAAAAAGCTTAATTCAGTTGTCAAAAACCTAATTCATGCATCAACAAAATACACACACATATATATATATATATAAATGGCTTTTTGAAAAAAAATAGTACTTTTTGAAGTGCTATATGTGAGTTGTTTTCTATGTCGAAAGATTTAAAAGTGTTGAGATAATTCTGAAGGATTTAGTTATGATGATTTGAAATCTCCATTGTCTTTATTAAAAGTACCCATATATTCGTAAATGTAATAAAAATAAAAACATGAAAATAATAAAATACTTAATTCTCAAATCTTTAGTTTTTTGTTAATCTCGAGACATTATGACGAAAGTATTTTGGTTGGGGTATTATTCGTTTGTGCTAATGTTTGTAACGCATACTGTTCGATTTAACGATACCCATCCGTCCAGCTGGCTGTCCATGTAAACTTTTTGAACAAAGTACAAGTCGCTATTTTAAAGACATCTTCATAACAAAGCTTATCGATTATCGATCCATTGTTTCATCTATCTAGCTACCACATAAATGCCCTTTTGGAACAGGGATTTAACGATCATAAATGCAATATTTTTATGCAATTCAGCGCAAATAAGTTTTATGCAAGTATACATCGAATTCATTCGACAGGAAATAAAATTCATTGAATAATTCAATATTATGTTAATTAAAAATTACTCAGTCTAACTAAAAAAGCAAAAATGTCGACCCTAAATCCATAAAATCTACTTTCATTTTAAATTTCTTACCATAAAATTGTGTGTCAACATTTTAAAATTTCGTTTTTAAAATTAAAGAAAACTTTTTTTTTTTCTTTTTTTTTTTGAAAGTTTACTCCTAGACACGTGGTCATTTTATCTTGGCAATTGTCAAATTCTCTCTCTTTAAAATGTTACATGTGGACCAATAAGAAATTTATTTCGCAAAAAATGTTTAAAGACAAAATTAAGCAATAATGTTTAACATAATCTGTCAAATTTAATGTTACTTTTTTAATATTTTGCTGTTTTTAACAAAAACAAGGTGCAAAATGAATTAATATTAATTTTAAAAGACAAAAAAAAAAAATAAAAATTTCGGTAAAAAAAAAACAATTTCAAATTTAAATTTCTCATGTATGTGTTCCCCACTCCTAAAAATAAAGTTGAAAATAAGAAGTTAAGAAATATAAATGTCTTCGTGTAGACGTAGAGTTATGAATATCTTGCTTTCATAATTTTTTGAAATTTCTTTTTATTATCTCTTTTTATTGATTTTCTATTTATTTTTTTGATTTTTGTTCTTAAAAGATTTTAAAATAGATTTCTAAATATTTATTATGGTGCCAAAAATCAGATCTTTTATTTTAAATTGAAATTAATTTTAACAAAAATAAAATTTTTAATTTCTTTTGTGGTTAGACTGAATGAATTCATTTCTTATAAATTACATATTTTTGTTATAATTTTTTTACGAAATAAATATTATCAATATAAAAAGAATTGGATTAAAAGAAAGACAAAGATAAATTCTGAAGAAATAATTTTTTCAATTCCTAATAAATTTAATTACATACTGAAGGGGCGGGTGTTTATTTCATGGGAACTGATATCAAAAGATCTTTTAGATTGTCTGATAGTTGCAGCGCTTTCTAGGCAGAAATTCTAGGCATTTACAAGGCCCTAGGATTAGTGGAGGAGAATGTTGAGAGGGACACTGAGGCAAGTAAGTGGACAGTCAGGCAGCACTGACGGCAATGACAAGTTACTGCGTCAGGTCCAGGTTAGTGCTGGAGTGTAGGAAGGAATTTAGGAGGACAGATCTTTTGTGGAGATATCGGTTAGGATTTCGATTGGGTCATATTTCATGGCCATAAGGGAATGGACTATAGACCGAACGAATGATGATTGAGGGATTAGATCGGATTGCAGGGTATCTAGAGCGTTATGGCCTAATCTTAAACCAGCAGATTTGAAGCATCTTCTGGGCATGAGTGAATCTAAGGATCATTGTTGGCATGATTACTAGTCACCTTGCAATAGGGAATATGACCATTAAGTGGGACACTAGCGCGTCAGACTTTTGCAGGACATGCGATAATATGGAAGAGCTAGAGACAGTGGAGCATATACTCTGTCACTGTGTAGGGCTTCAGCGAAGTAGACTGAGGTGGTTTGGGAGCCATATTCTGCACGAACTAGAGGAGATTGCGGGTGAAGAACTCGGCAATCTTATAGGGTTCGTAATTCGAATAAAGTGGCTGAGAGGTAGTCAGGGTTCATCAAATCAACCCTATCCTTTCTTATTTTTCTTATATTTAGCTATCTTTCTTTTCAATCTTTTACTATATTCTACTAGGATTTTTCTCTTTCTTCATTTATCTATAAAGGGATCACAATGAACCGAAGACGCCGCACTTTTTGAAATGAGAGTAAACAAAGTTGGTCTTCAAAACAATTTATTCATACCTCTTAGATCTCTATAAAGGATATTGTTAAAAACTTCAGTCAATATAACATCAAAACTCTTTTTTTTTATTAAATATTATTTCTTTCAAATTTTTAATTGATCGCTGAAGAAATGTAGCGAGTGAATTATTTCTCAAAAGAACAAATTGTGTTGAATTTTTATTAAATTCGGTATGAATGCTTTTATTAAATATTAAATCCGTGCGCACTTTAAAGTTTATAACTTTTATTGTACGTTAATACCGTTAACTTGTTTACATTTGTCATTATTCTCAATAACTAAGGTTTAATTTTTTTCTAATCGCATAATTAGTTTTTCTTAAAATGAAAGTTTAACAAAATTCATGCAAACGAATAGTTCAAATTTATAAGTAAAACATAACACATAAAAAATTGCTATGGCTGCAATTCAGTTTTTTGAGTTATAAAAAATACATAGAGTGCACGATCACCGAAAGGAAAATTTTTTACAACATTCTGGTCATGAATTCCATGCACTAGTAGTGGAAAATCTATCAGATAAATATCGTGTAAAACAATGGAAATTGTTAACTAATTTTTGGTCTGGCAAGACATTTGTAAATGTGGGGAAATAAAACACTTTATTCATTATAAATGAAACTTTTAACAGAGAAATATATGCAAACAAATACCATCAAAATAGATTATTTTCTACCGTTAGAAAACACAATGAATTCCAATTTGTTTGACCTCATCTATCTTCCCTTTGTTACAACAAAAAAGTAACTGAGTGGTATCAAACAAATAGTGCTGCTATGTATCAATGGAGGCCGATCCACTAAAGTATTCAGAATTCAGATTAAGATTAAGAAAAGATTAACTGATTTGTTTCATTTTTATAAGCTTTATTGTATGCACACAGTCCTTAATTAGTTCTTAAAAAATGTTGGTTCAATCGCATAATTCTTCGTCAAATGAATGAAAAAATTCATTAGGAATGATTAAAAGAGGATGAAGAAGTTAAATATAATTCAATGTGGAAAAATGGATAGAGGAAAATGTTTCCCAGAAAGTTAGTATAAGATTCAAATATTTATTCTTTGCAAAATAATTCATTTTCATAAAAATAAGTTTTTAAGCATTTTATGAAATAATTCATCATGGAAGCTTATACAAAATTAAGAAGAAATTTAATTTAATTTAATTTTGCGAAGGAAAGTAGGAGAATTTTTAAAAACGTTTTTGAATCATGTCTGGTAAAAAATATATAAAAGAATACTATTTTAAAATCAAATAAATATTTTTCCTGTAATAAAAATTTAATTATCTTAAACCTTAAAAAATAAGCTATTATTGCCTTAATTGTTACAATTATTTTAAACTTATTAACAAATTTTAACCAGGTCAATAAATATAAAATTTATTCTAAACTTTGATTTAACTCTTAAGCACTTTAAGAAAACTTTGTTTTAGTTAAATATTTATTTTTTACTCAAACAATTATTAAAATAAAAGTTTAGCATAAAAACGTGTGAGAAAGTATTTCATTTTATATTTTTTGACTAACAAATAAAACGAAAAAGTCAACGACATATTTAAACAGAAAATAAAAGTAGCAGCAAAAGAAAATGTGGGTGGGGGGAGTGGGGGGGCAAGTTGTTACTTTTCTATAAAAATTAATTGATAAACTTTGATAAAAAAAAAAACAACAAGAAACACTAGAGGGGTGACTTTTCCGCATTTTTTGTTTAAAACCAAGTTAATAATAATTTAAATAACACACAAAGTTGTGTTGTAGACAAGATAAGAGGGGAATAGGGCGGTAAGGAGGTAATTTTGTTTGAGAAATTAGAACTTTATGTTTGGGTTTTGTTAGAGTTTAGCAAGCGAGTTTGGCACAGTAAAGGGAAAAAATGTATTAAAAAGCCAACACAAAAAAACTTTACGGCGGCGCGTTAAAACAAAGTTTGTTTTATTGTTAGAAAACTCCAACTTTTTTCCAACTGTTTTTTAATGTTTTTTTTTTTCATTTATTATGGCTGTAAAATTCATGAATGTGTTTTTTTAAATCAAGACTTTTGAGACGTCCTTGAAAACTAATTTAAAAGAAAGTTTTAGACTAAAAATTTTCTTTTAATTTTTATTTTCCCTAGATTCTTTTAAAAAAAACTTTTTGCTTACTAGCTAAGAAACTTTTTTTTAAGGAAAATCATTAAAACAGGAAATGGTATAAGAACACAAAGAAAATAAACCAAAAAATAGGAAGTAAGAAAAACATAAGAAAATTAAGGAATTAAAAAAAAATAATTAGCAAAATTCAGAAAATAATAAAACATTAAGAAGAGAAAAATTAATTTAACTGCTAGAAAATACTTATGTTAGTTTTTGGTTTTGAAATTTTTGTTTGCCTCAACGAACCTGAGCCTACGTACCCTATCGCTGGTGTTCAATTGTGTTTCCATGGCATTTATATCCGATTTTAAACGCATCATTTGAGACTCAACCCGTGCATTTTCACGCTGCAATTCCGTAATTTCAGCTTCCAAACTATTCAAATCTTCTCCGGTTTCATGACGTGTTACAGAATTAATATCTCCATTAACAGCCGAAGATGAAGAAGAGGATGATGCTGCTTGTAAACTATCGGGTAAAACACCAGTTGTTGTGGATATAGTGGTTGAAGAAGAAGGACCCACCAAAGGGTTATTTACCGATGAAGAAGAACCCACACTATTCATCATCATTTCCATGCCTAAAATTGATAAGAAAAAATAATTAACTGTTGTTATTTTTTTTTCTTTTTTTTTGTGAAAAAATTTTGCTTAAAATTTCGTGAGCGTGTGCTAAGAAATTTTTATTTTATTTATCTTTTTTTTAAGTCAAAAGTGTTTATAGAAAATTAACAAAAATAAGAAAAAAATACCTTGTTTTTAGCAGGTACTCCTTTTGAAATCTTACCTTTTACATTTTCTATATATTTTAAAACCTTTAGGCACTTTTAAGGCGTTTGTATCTTGTTTTGGTTTAGTTTCTTTAAGTTTTTTTTTTACATTTTCTTGCTATTAAATGCAGGTTGTATTAATTTTGAGTTTGTTTGTAAAAAAACGTTGTTGTAAATTTCTTATGTTGGAAATTATTTACAGAAATGTTTGTTTGTTATAGGTTTTTTGATTTTTTTTACAGTAGATATTCAGCGCCGATACAAAATGTCGCATAATCTAAAACCGAAAAACAACGCATCATGAAATGAAAAGAAAATAAGAATTAAAAATTAATAAATTAATTAATTTCTTTTTTTTTTTTTTGAGGATTTAGTTTGTTAAGAAAGTGTTCATTAGCAGTTTAGGTGTTTGTTAAAAAAAGTGTTAGTAACAAAAAATTTTTATAAATAAGTTTAACAAAAAAATTTAAATGTGTTTAATTAAGAAAAAAATTTGTTAGCACACGCACACAACTTAAAAGATTTATTTTTTATTTATATTTTTAACTACTTCAAAATACTCAATATCGAACTACTTGGAAAATATGTTAAAATAATGTTTTATACTAAAAATACTTAAAAATAATTGAAAGGGTTTGTGCCTTACCTGTATAGCCTTTGGGATACACCATTGTGACTTCATCAAATTTGGGTTTCTTAATAGCCTGAGAAGCGGAACCGCAGCCTAAAAGAGGAAGAAAAGGTAAATCGATAATTTAGATCAAGGGGAAATTAAAATATTTAGGATGATAAAAAATTCCATTTTGAACTCCAAATTCAGAGCTAACCGAAAAGAAATCTAATTGTAAAATTTTGGTTAAAAATAAAATATATATTCCAAATGTGATAGAATATATCCAATATTTAGTTAAATGGTTTTGACATTGTAGGCTGCATATTAGATTCTAATTGTGCAAATTTAACTTCATAAATTCTGAAGTCAAGTATTTTTAAATTTGTGTTTCTGTATTAAAATCTATATAAAAATTGTATTTCTTCTGATGAATTTTGTTGAAATTAAGTAAAATATTAAATTTTAATATTCTTTTGAACAAAATTATTTGAATTTAATCCTTTAATGAATATGTTGTCAAATGAGTTTGGCCTTTAAAATCTCAGTTTCAGTAAAATTGTTCATGGTAAAATACAATTTATTTAAAATTTAAAAACTCTAAACAAGGATTAAAAACAGCTTTTATAGGGGTCCCAATAGAAATTTTATTTTAAATTTTAGTAATAAGTTTAAATTAGAATTATTATAGTGATTATAGTATGTATTATAGTTGATAAATAAAAAAAAATATATTTTGAAAATATATTTTGAAAATATATTACTCACCATCAAATTTCATAGCAGTCGCTGCTGCTACAGCTGCTTTATGCTGTTCCACTGTGCCGCCGGCTTCTAAAACTCGCATTTTATTACGATTGGCAATAGGGCAGCCAGAAGCACTAGAATTGAAACAAATATAAAAATTATGAAACTTTAAAGTTTATTAAAAGATTTGAAATATTTTTTATATAAGAAAAGTATTAAAAGATTTTAGTTTGAGAAAAAATAAAATATATATTTTTTATTAAGAAGAAAAAGCAGTAATTCAACTTACCTTCGATGTGATAAAAATTTACCAGTAGAGTGGCCAGAACCATCACAGCCGGGTATAGGGCATCTAAAAGATTGATAGTTATAAAAAAAGCTGTTTCTATTATAGAAATAAGAAGAAAGGGGAAAGTGTAAATGAAGAACTTGCTCAGCTAAAAAAGCTACAAAAAGAAAAAACTTTTAAAACAGCGTTCGGCGATCTGAGCACGCATTTCATTAACATTTAGTATTAGTGTATGTTCTGTATTATTCTCCCGCTCTTAAATTGTACGCAGAAAAAATGTTCAAATTTGTAATTTAATATTTTAAAATTAAAAAAGACCTATTACTCTAAAATAATTTATTTTCTGTAATAAAAAGTACAAATGAATGTTTAAACAATTTTCTTTAAAAAATTATACAAAATATATCAAATTTGTTAAATATTCATTCTCAAATATCTCCTTGAAAATTTTTTTCAGTGTTTTTTGAAAATCATGCGATGGTACAATCTTACTATCAGAAAGCTTAAACCAGACTGAGTGATTTTATTAATTTGTAAGAGAATGTCGGCATGAAAAAATAGAGAGCATTCGCACATGTGCACAAATTTGCTTAGCTCTGTTTGAAACCTGGCAATCTGGTGCTTTATAAAATAAAATATAGCGTAAAAATAGCGGAATCAAAGTGGGTGTTAAAAATCTTATATTCCGTTAAACCGAATCTTATTATTTCATTAATCATCTTCTTAGTAAAATTTTATTTTTTCAACTATTTGTAATCTCTTTAAATTTTACTTATTTTGAAATTTTTTGTTTTTATATTTCTTTAAAATTTGCACTTTTTGAATTTTTTTTAATTTGTTGTTTTTTTTTAAGAATTTTTCTTTTTTGAAAATAGGTGTTTTTTTGGTTGTAATTTTTGAAAATAGATAATACCTATTTGCATTAAATATAAAACTTTTTTGAAATTTTGGTGCTTTTATTGAAAATTAGAACTTTTTTTTAAATAGATACAATAATGCATTTTGCAAAGTCTCTCTCTTTTTGTAATTTGTTTTCAGAAAATTGGAAGTTTTTAGGAACATATTGTTTTTTTTTTAATTTTTACTTTTTTTAATTTTTATTTTTTGATACTTTTTTGAAAATTGATGCTATTTTTTAGAAACATTTATGTTTTTTTTCACAAATTGTTTTTTTTTTTTTTTTATTGATTGTCACAATTGCTATTTTATACATTTTAATTGGCATATTTTTCAAATATGGTACCTTTTTTGGTTTGTCTTACTTTTAAAATTTACATTTTTTTTTTTTTTTTTTTTTGAAAATTTAATTTTAATTTTCGCCATTTTAAAAATTGGTATAACATTTGCTCTTGTTAGAAAATTTGTACTATATTTTAGAATCGGTTCTTTCTCGAAAATTTGAATTTTTTCCCAAATTTTTTTTGTGACATTGGTACTTTTTTGAACACTGTTATTTTATTTTTATTTTTTGAGATTTATATTATATATTTTTTATCTTTTTTTTTTAACTAGTTCTTTTTATTTAATACACAGAAGAAAATTGTTCATATCTGGAACAAATTTATTCCAAAAACTTTTTTATTATGAGTATAAAATTTAACATACATAACATACATTAAACTGCCTTAAGAAAAGAAGTTGCAAATGTACCCCCCTAGAGATGAAGTATGTAGTATGTTCCTTTATGATTCCCAAAATATTAACTCTAAATATTTCAATTTAATTGAGCTGGACCATTTTTTAAACACCTATAAAAATACGTATTTCTTTCAATAGCATTATGAATACCTTCGTTATTAGAAAATTAACTTTAAAATTATATAGAGACATATTAGCGATTGAAATATGCATTTAAATAATTTTTATATCCCTTTTCATTGGTGAAATATTAAGATTTTATTAACATTTTTTTTTTTTTCATATTTTTATTATTTAAACTTGCAGTTGTGTATACTACAGAGATTTTGCAACATATATGGGGTTTTAAGGTATAATTCGATTCTGCCACTATTGAAAATTACAGATAATATATGGGGTTTTAAGGTATAATTCGATTCTGTCACTATTGAAAATTACAGATAATTAACCCTTTAAAAATTTATGCATTAGATTCCCAATAGTTTAAATCAGCAAATGTTACGAAAAATTTGGTTGGAAGTATTTATTAAATATTAATGAAATTATGAAAAAATATAACAAACTCTATTAAAATCACGGCCATAATCGAGTAAAAGAAAGTATTTAAAGCTTATTCGCTGTTTTCCACGAATTTGTAGTTTCTTGACAAGTTTATGATTCTTGTGATATTTATTATTTTAAATACCATAAATACCAAAACCATTTATTTGCCATAAAAATTAACTTAACCTTTTATGGGTCGGTGATCCAAAAATATTACTTTTGTTACCATAGGGCTAAATTAATATCTGCATTACGATGAAAAATGTCTGAAATATTCAAACTCTAATATAATATATAGTATTTAAAAAGATTCGCTGAAAATTTTATTAAAATTTTAAGTTTACGAGAAAGAAAACTAATTTTAAAAAACCTTTTTATGATTACGTATTAGTCGACATGAATCTATTGCATATTGTATTTTTTTTTTTGTTGCAAAAAGTTAAAAATTTTGTACATAGTTTATCTAACTATATTTTTGGAGGTATTTTAAAAATGTTCCATCTCATGTAAACGAAATAATTGAATCGAAATATTTTCGGGATTAGTTTATAATATACAGTTGCAACATTTTTTGTCTGCATACAAACCGATGCACTTTAATGTGCATATAATTAAATTGAATATGGCTTTATTTGTTTTGTTTGTAATTAGCATTTTTGTATCAGAAAATGAAATGATTTCGTTGCATCATGGTTTTATTTAGTTCTATCTAAAAATAAGATCCAAAATAATTTTTGTTTTCCTTATAGTATAAAAGGACTTAAAAATTTCCTACACAGAAAAAAAATTTCATATATTTGAAAATTTTTTTCATAAATATTATGAATCGAACACAACTTTTTTCCCAAAATTTTTTCATAAAAATAAAATTTTGTTCATAGATATTATTAAATTGTTCATAATGAAAATTTTAGTAATTTTGCAAAAATTTTATTAAATTAGTTTTATTATATTTGATTGCAAATGGTAAACGAAAATAGTCATACATGAAAATAATAACAACAAACGTCTTAAAATGGCAAAATTCCAAGGAAAATCTGTAAAAAAATAATGTTTAGAAATTTGCATTATTTCGCTCGCACTCTGCAGCACATAATTTTCATAAAAAGCGCTTCTCTTCTGTTCCTATAATGTAGCTAAAAATTATTAAAAACCTAAAATTTTCCTAAGAAAATTTCAAACATTTTTTTACAAATTGAAAAAGTCTTCTTGACTTTTGATTTATTTCTAAAAATTTGAAAAGTGTTAATATTTAAGACGTTATTCTTAAATATTATGAACTAAAATCAATGAAAGTAAATTCTTATATTTATGCACAAACTTTTTTCTGTGTAAAGAAAATTTCAAACATTTTCATATGAAATAAAAGTAGAAATAAAAATTATACATTTTTCATCAAGCCTTCTTGATTTTTATAAATTAAAATACTAACGAAAAAATACATATAATATTCTATTCAAAAATAATCTATTCAATTTTATAGCTAATATGTATTGAAAACAATTCATACAATCTATGTGATTTTTCTTTTTTTGTACATAATATTTCAATGCTTTAACATTTACTTTCTTTAAATTTATATCTTTTTGGAAATTGCAGTTTTTTAATTATTCCTTTTTCTTATATTAGTAAAAATTTGAAAATTTTTATCTTTCGAAAAATAATAATAATAATTTTTAAAATTAGTACTTTTTTTTATTAAATTAGTACTTTATTTTTAAAATGAATACTAGAGTGTCTCGTTAAAAAAAAAGAAATTATGAGTGGTCTGCCTACTCAAACAATTCGTATTAATAAGCAGAATATAGAAAAATAGTTTAACGATTTATATATATATATATATATATATATATATATATATATATATATATATATATAGCTGGATTAATTGAGAACTATTAAAAAAATACTCTAAACTTTTATTTTCGCCACAATGTACCACACTTAAAATTTTGAGATTTTCAATTGCTGGTAGGGAACTGATGATGTATTTCATAAAAATTTTTTATATTCTTTCAGTATTCAGATCATCGATATGCATCGTTTCAATTTACACCGAAATCGCAAAAAAGTGTTGCCTCGGGACGCACTAATGCAACGGTTCTTAAATGGGTCACAAAGGGTCCGTACAAAAATCCTAGCCTAAGCGCGAGGACGAAACACAAAATTAAAAGCATTTTTTAAATGTCAATAATACATTCAACTATTTTTATGTTCTCATAAAATATAAAATTTAAAATCGAAAGTAATCGGTTGAGAGATTAATTCAATTGTGGATAAGTATTTACATTTTTAGTGAAAACTTTCTATTCTTGATAAGTTAATTTAAATAACACGATCTACTCTTAGTTAAAAAAAAAATCACAAAATACAAAGTAATTCTAGAAACTCTTTCTGACTAAAAATATGTAAACCTGACGAATATTGCCACAGAGCTTTTGTTACTTAGTTCTAATTTCATAAAATTTTTTATGAGTGTACGTCTTCAATTAGTTTAATGTTCTATATTTTCCTAAATTTAGTTATGCCTTTGATTTAATACCATTTTTTAAATATTTTCTCTTGAAAATTAATTCATTCTTAGGTTCAAGAATGATTTGGAAATAACTTTTGATATCAAATTACGATCACTTAGTTTTTTGAATATTCTCCTTTGCATAAAAATGTATGTATGCATTTGTTTTTATTTTAGTACATTTCAGAATGATTTAAGATTGACATTTGATATTAAAAGAAAAATTATTATTTATTTAATTCAATAAATAAATAATAAATTCAGACTTAAATTTAATTTCTTGATTGACATCAGATTTTGAAATTTTTCAAAAAGTGGTTTATTATTATTTAAGAACATTATCTTATTTTAATTTTTAATTTATTTTGAAAACTTATTTTTTATAACTTTTTTCAATATTTTTAATTCTTTTTTCTAATTGTTATCAAAAAGATAATTAAAAATTTATTTCTTTTAATTTATCAAATTTCTGTGAACATCAGTAAAACAGTTCATCCTTTTAGTGATTTTTGTATAAAAATTGTATAAAAAATTTTATAAATTTTTTATATACATTTTCCAAATCTTCTTTCCCCTTTTGCGTTACACAACAACTTTAAGATTTCATTTACTCACCTTAATGGTTCAGAATCTTGACCATCTCTGGGTTTACTTTTAGGTTTATTGGCACGTGGACAACCCGATAGACTACGATGTGATGAATAATTACCAGTAACATGTCCAGAACCATCACAACCAGGGGTGGGGCATTTCAGTTCTTGTGAATGAGGTTGTAAATGATTGCGATCAGTGCGTGGACAACCAGTCAAACTATATTAAAAATATTGCAACAAGTAAAAGAAAATTTCCAGGAAAAAAATAAAAAAGCAAGAAAAACTTTAAATTAATTTTTTATCTTTAACAAAAACAGTTAATATTATTTCAATTAAGTTTTAATCCATAAAAATCAATCACTAACTGCTTAGAGAATTTTAAATTAAATTTCAAATAGTTTTACTAACAATGACTGTGATGTTTTCTTTTTTTTAAGCTTGAGCACAAAGATAACTATGATTTTTAGCTTAGAACAAATTGAATGTTTTTGCATTGAAATTGAACAAAAGACAAAAAGGAATTTTTTGGGAAAAATTTAAAGTTAAGAGCTTAAAGGGGAAGGTGGTAGCTTTAAACAAATAAAGAATAATTTCTTTTAGAAATTAGATTTTTTGACCTTAAAGTAATTTGAATATATGAATATGTATATTTACTCGTCTGTATATAAATAAGAAAGGTCTAGTTTAGATTAACCTTTATTCTCAAAGGACTACAAATTTTATGACCGTCCTGTTACAACAAAGAGTCACATCTCTTAATAAATATTCAAATATAAATAAAGACTTGGATACATACATAACTGAAACTAGCAGAAAAACAATAAGGATTTACACACACTAAGACACATGGTTAGTGATAAGTGTTATTGTTGCATATTTTAGTTTACTCCTTTTTAATTTTTTGCCAGGACACATTACTTATACATGCATGCTGGTCATTTTAGTTTTTTCACCATTATCGTCATCATTCATTATCATAATAATGATGTATAATTTTGTTACTAGTTTTTTTTTTTTTTTTTTTTTTTCTTGTAGAAATTTACAGTTTAATAAAATTTTATTTTTGTCTACCTCAACACTAGTTTATGTGCTTACTCACTCACAAAAAAAAAAAAAAATAATAAAAATAATAAATTTTATAATAGTTTTCCAGGACTTGCCAACATGTCCTGTTATATATTTTTATATGTACTTTTATATATAAATATAGTATATATTTTATTTACTATTAGTTGGGAAACTTGCCATTCAACTAACCTATCCTTTGTCTTGTCATGTTGTGGTATGTGTTGCGGTGGTGGCATAGAGTAACATGATGCTGGACTGGTAGAATAACCGCCTGAAACTGGTGTCGGATATCCGCCGGGACCAACAGCGGTGGCATAAGGATTACTACATTGATATGCTGCAGCTGCACCATAACCATGATAACCAGCTGGGGGATAATCAGACTGTACAACCATACCATATCCGGGATGTGGAGAATAGCCTGGAATGTATTTGGTATAAAGAAAAAAAATTTAATGGGTTAATAAATGGATATTATTTTTAGTAGTAAAATCTGTCATAAGCATTTTATTTTGAATGAATTGAAGCAAATAGGAATTTAAGGTCAGTGAGATAAAGAGACTCCAAAAGTATCTAGAGTTGAAATTCGTGAATGGTAGACATTGAAGATGGATGCCTGTCCTTGTCAGTCCTGTAGAGGATAAGAAAAGGGAACTAAAGCTGTGTTTCCGCGGTTATTGCTCTGGCACAGATTGATTAAGTCAAACATACCTTATGAATATAATTTCCTATTGATACCTCTAATACTTGATCTGTATTCTTCTGTCTTTTAACGTAACATTTGCTTTATCTTCATGTTCCCCAGAAGGATTATTACCTATTTCGATTTAAAAGGAAGGACCTTCGAAATTGTACACAAATTACATTGAATTTTGAAAATCCTTTCTTTCGTACCGAATTATTTTTACATAAAAACAACCTAATAAAAATATCTAACTTAAAATTTCGAATTTCACTTGATATTCTAAGACAAATCTTCAAATTTTGCTTCGAAATCGTTCGAATTCCTTATCAAGCCTTTATAAATTGTCATCCGAATCATTACGTACCCAATTTCCTATTTGCTTTAAGTACCAAAAATAATACACTACTCACCACTGGGATCTCTATAGCTGTCAATGTAATGGGAGCCACCACTGTCCGGGGTTGATTCACGACTATACGGCCGGGGACCACCTAAATGACCAACGAGACCAAAGCCTAAAGGACGAGGAGGACCACTAAAATCAACAGGTTCCATTGGAGGAGATCTAGCCGTACCGTTTGCTGCCGATGTCGGCAATCCTGGTCCAAATCCTTGGGGATGAGCACCAACCACTACTCCATCGGGATGAGTACCATACTGGGGACTAGTGATGATACTGTGTGGCAGTCTGGTCACAGTCAGATCCAAAGTTTGACCCTGGGGACTTGGCACTTGGGGGCTGGCTACATTGGGACTGGCTCCGGGCTGTGGACTACCAGCACCAATCCGTTGATTGTATTGATTGTGAGAAGCTGGTGAATTGAAACCTTGCGGACTAGAGGAGGTGACCGAAGTAGAGCCGGAAAGATCAACAACAGGTGCTGTCTGGGGTGAGGGAGAACCGCTTTGTTTGGGTTGTTGTTGCTGCTGCTGTTGTTGCTGTTGAGTTGACTGTTGGCCGGCAGATTGGGAAGGTTGTTGACTTTGCTGTTGTTGTTGTTGCTGATTTTGATATGCTGCCGCGGCAGCCGCTGCCTGTGCAGCTGCCATTTTCACCGACAAATTAATGGCTGAAAAGCCGGGAGGTAAGGGACCCATGCTGGGATCGTAATGATACATAGGTCTGGGATATATAGGACCACCGTTGGCCATTTCATCATGCTCTACTTTAGCCATTAGCAATTGTTGATCTTGCAAATATTTCTGTTGTTGAGCCTGTAAATCATCAGCTGTTTGTGATAGATAAGGGTACATATTCGAGGGTCTTTGGCCATTGCAATTGGGATCATAGCGTTCAAAGGCAGTAGTCAAACCACTAGAGGCAGTCGACGAATCTACATAAGAAGACGAAACACTGGAGGAAATCGAAGTAGGAGGATTAGGATCATAGCTGCGGGTATTAGGGGAAATATTTCCCGTATTACCATTACTAGACGATAACATATCACTGGCTCCATAAGCCGCCGGTGGTTTACTTAATGATTCGCCATTGCTAACATGATGACCATAACGTTGCATGTGTTCGTATTGTTGTTGTTGTTGCTGTTGGTCTGCCTGTACATTATTTTGCTGGCTATGGTGGTCATTGTGATAACTTTCATTGCCATCAGGACCAGCGGATGTTGCATTGCCCGTAGACATCATGAGACCAGAAGAGCCCTCTATAAAAGGTCCTCTTTGTTGATGCAAAGTCTGTTGTTGTGCATTGTGTGGACTTTGTTGATCATTAACGCCATGAGGTTGCATGCTTACAAATCGATTCATATCGTTATGAGAAGACTGTTGTTGCTGCTGTTGAAGAGTTCCGGCTGTAGAGTTGCCAGCCGTTTGACTTTGGTTATTGTTAGCAGAACCTGTCGCTGAGGAATTGCTACGACCTGAGGCATTTGTCTCATTTGCAAGATATGAATGCATTGGACTTTTATTGTATTCCGACTTAATATTTGCAACTGGACTAAATTCCGTTTTAATAATGGGCATATTGTTGTTGCTGCTAATGCTATTGCTACTGCTGCTATTGTTATGCGAAGGACTGCTATTCAACTTATTGCTATTGTTATTATTAATACAATTGCTATTGTTGTTGTTTAAATATTGATTGGCGGAGAGTTTATATTTATCCATATGATGTAAATCTTTAGAGTCCACCGAAGCTGTGCAGAGAATGAGAAAAAAGACAAAGAAAGGAAGAAAAAACATTTTTAGCAAATTTCTTTAAATGGGAGAAAAAATTAATAAAGTTAAGCTTTCCTTAATAAGACAAAACAAAAATTCAAGTTTATTAAATATAACACAAGTTTTACTTTTCACAGCAATCTCCCCTTAACGGTTATTATTAAAAATTGAAAAATATTTATACATTTTGCAAATATTGTGTTTCGACTAAAACCAACAACAAACCTTTTTGCAATTTGAATTCAATACGACTATTCTCATCCTCTGTACTACAAGCATATTTCAATTGTTTCTTATTCATCGCCCCTTTCACAGCTTTAGGGCAACCAGACAAACTGCGATGAACGCTACGATGAGGCTGCACATGGCCACGACCATTACAACCCGGTGTGGGACATTTAATAATTTGCTCATGTAAAGCCAATACTTTTGGGGGAGTGGAAGAGCAGACAAAGCAAAATAAACAAGAGGAGTAGAAAAAAAGGCAAAAATATTGCAATAATTTCGAATTAATTAATCAATTACAACTACAGGCTTACAGAAGACATTTGAAATTCAAGTTCTATTATACAAGAAGGAGGAGTAAGAGTAAAAGTTCTAATATAAGTTGTTAGTTAAAGAAGTAGTAGTTTAAGACAATTTGGGTTAGTTTCTGTTTTACTTAAACAAAAGGGTTGAAATATTTTTATAAAATTTTATAGAGTTGTAGAAGATTTCTTGTAGACATGATAATCATGCATTAGATTTTTATACACACACATACATAGAAGATACTAATTTTTACATACAATCGAGTAGATAAACAGTGAGAAAGAGAGAAAGAAAAAGATGAAAAGATTTTGAAATTTTTTTACAAACATGCTGTTAATATTTTACGTAAGAAGTTTATGGACTTACATTCCGTAGTAACTTTATCACGTTTGGGACAACCTGATATACTGTAAAAAATAATTATTAAAAACATAATATATTTTAGAACTTTCTGTTGGTTTTAAAAATTCAGAAGTAATATTAGTACCTTCTATGATGTGAATATAATCCAGTAATATGACCCTGACCATTACAATTTGGAGTGGGACATTTATTACCATCTAAAAGAAAGTTTTTTTTTTAATTTAGAAACACGAAAAAATATAATAAATTTAACAATATTAAAGCTTTTAGAGCGTAAACAAGAGTCTATAAGGTCTCTTAACCAGATTCAAAGTCAAAAGTTAAATATTTCAAAATAAAAATTTGTTGTTTATATGAAAGCTTTAAGGTATAGTAAGCTTATAACGAAAGAAAGCTTTAATAGATTTTTAGTAGAAGTTAAAGCTCCCGAATTATTTCCAAAACAATATTATATATTTTAGATTAAATTTAAATGAGGGAGCCTTTATTTATTAAAAATGCTTTTTACAATTTCAAGCTTTAATTTAGTCACATGATAATAAGGATTTTATAGTTGGAACAAAAAGTTGACTTTTCGCCTTTTTTTAAATTTTTAATAATCGGTTTATCTACTTTTTCAATTTTTAAATAGTCTTTTTGACTCTTCGACTTTTTTAAAGTTTATAATAGTTGATTTTTCTACTATTAACGACTTTTCTATTATTTTCGACTTTTCAAGTTTCAAGTTTTTTTACTACTTTCGGCTTTTTTACTACTTTAATTTTTTTCGATTTTTTACGATATTTTCACCTCTTTTGGCTATTTTTTGTTATTTGTTTAAAAAAACTTGAAAAAAATATTTATAAAATATCTAAAATGCATTCAAATATATTTATAAAAAATTATCTATGCAATGAAAGTGCTGGTTGCACACATAAATATGTTTTTTTGCGATACTAGTTCTCATATTTACATGAGGTCGTTCAAATAAAAACTGCTAAGAAACTATTCCTTTTAAATAAAGTAAATTTTTTCGATCTTTTCGACTTTTTCCGATTTTTTTTTTTTTGCTTTTACGGACTTTTCGACTGTTTCCGACCATTTTCGACTATTTCGATTTTATACGATATTTTCGAGATTTTTTGCTCTTTTAAATATACTTAATACTTAAAATATATACAACGCAATCAAATATATTGATTAATTAACAGACAGTTTATGCAATGAAAGTGCTGGTTACATACAAAAATATGTTTGTGGTACTATTTGCAACAGTTAGGTGATGTATTTCAAATAAAAATACTGTTTATTTCAAATAAACTAAATTTTTTCGACTTTTTAGAAACAAGTATTGTTGACCTTTTTCGACCATTTCCGACTTTTCGACTCCTTCCGCCTCCTCGAATATTTTTCGACCTTTTCCGACTTTTCGACTTTTTTCAACCTTACTCGACTTTTTAGACTATCTGGTAAAAAGGAATTCGATTTCTGGACAATTTTTAAAACAAAAGTCTATTTCGACTTGTCGCTTTTTTCAACAAAAAGTTTATTGTTCGATTATTCTAAAGCCAATTTGATGAATCCTAATGATAGTATACTCCTTATAATTCTGCCTTTCTTGCCCACACCACAGAAAAAAAAATCCAAATCAAACAGTTTCTAATTAATTAAAAGAATATCAAGACTTTCGAATAAAATTCTACATACTCCATTATTTGTTCCACTTCCTCCAAGACAAACTCGTTATATAAAAAGTTTTTTTTTTTTCTTTCTACCTACTAAACATTTTTCTGAGTTCTTGCTAAATAATTAATTAAAATTTGATGGAAAACAGTTTTTGAGTTATTTACTCACACACACATGACATATGAAAATAACGTTCTACACAAACAAACACATGACACTAATATACATTAAAAATTTTAGAGTTCTAACATTTCAAAAAAAAAAAAAAACTGTCTGCTATATGTATGTTTTTTTCATGACAACAACAGCAACAACAAAAAATTATAGAGAAAAAAACTGTTTCTAATGTTTTTGCCACATCCTTATTATAAAATTCTAATAATGTTTAACAATAAATTTAGGAAAGAGTAAAAAATGTCTAAGAGGGTAAAAGGGTTTTTTAATAATAAAAAATATTTTTTGAAAACAATTTTAAGTCTTGCTACTTGCTACTAAACTAAGATTTATTCACATATTTTTATAAAAGATGTATCATAGGTAAAGGCAAAGTATGTATGCTTGTCACATGTTCGCAAAACTTATCTTTACTAAATTGAATTTAATTAAAACCCAAAAATTAGTTACTCGTATATTCATTAAAGGAATCTAACGTTATTTTACTTATATACTGGAGTATACAAAATTACATATTTACATAATTTTAATATAAAACGATTTTTATAAAACTTAATATTGCGTACGTACCTCAAATCAAAATCAAATACTCTTGAGGTAAAATGAATTTATAAAATGAAAATATAGTCTTTTTTTTTTTTTTTTGTGTAAGTAGTAAAAAAACATTAATCACAAAATACTTTAATATAATGTCAATCATTTTTAGACAAGAGGTATGGGAATGAAATTTTTTCTGTAATAGTTAATTTTAAGGAGAAATACAGTGGGTGGTAAAAGAAGTGTGGCATATAAATAAATTCTTATCGTAACATGGCTACAGCATTATCGCTACAAGAATATTATGTTCTCATTGTTAGTTTTCTTGAATTTTAGTAACTCTGTGTTCATGATAACAATGTTATTGTTTAAATTTTGTCATTCAATTCAATAAAAATTTTAATATGGTTGACTGCAAAAATTATATGTTTTTAAATGTTTTTACTTCTACAACCATTAAATATTTGCAATCTTTTTCCTTGTTCTTAAACCATATTCTGTTTTTATATCATATTAACATTATTATTATTATTATAAAATGTTTCCAATAAATATAAAATTCATAATTTGTTTTTGAATATATTTTGTTTTTAATGTTTGTTTTCCATTTTCATTGTAATTCTCATTTAGTTTACATATGAATAAATAAATATAAACTCGTTGTTATTTATTAAAAAAAACATATATTACATTTGAAACACATATGGTGGGTGGTACGAATGAATATTACTAATAAACAATTAATGCGTTTTTTTTTTTTTTTTTTTTTTTGCTAATGAACACTTTTCTCTATTCGATAAAAAATTTATGAAAATAATATTTTTTCTTTATTAATATGTTTTATTTTAATATATGATAAGATGGAATAATATGACAAAATGAAATAATAATAAAATTAATATGATAAGATTGGATAACTATATGATAACCTGGGTTAATAATATCATAAAATAATTAAAATTAAGAATGGCATAATAATATTATAAAATGGAATCATAATATGACAATGAGGTGTAATAATATAATAAGATAGAATAATGCAATAATATCAAATCATAATCTGATAAAATGAAATAATGATGTAATAAGATTGTGGAATTATATATAGAATCATAACATGAACAAATAAACCTTAAAATCGGACATAATATAACAAAATGGAAACATAATAATTATTACTTCATCATTTCTATTTTTCGCCATAATCATATTTTCCAATCATAATATGTTACTCTTAGATTACGGTCACTACAACTATATTTTTTCTCTGCGTGTATATTGTATGTATCTGTAAAGCATCAAGTCACACAGTTTTTTGGGTATAATTTAAATTTGCACCACCTACATTATACCCGTAACCTAATCTCATCTGTTTGCTATATTTTAAGATAATCTTTCTCATATAACTTTTTCAAATTATTTTTGTTTTTTTCTTACTTTTAAGTTATATAGTATTGAGAATTATTTTACTACTTAAAATTATCACATGAGAATATCCTTTGAACTACCATTTCAATTGTGTTAAAAAAAGTTTGAAAAAAACCTAATGAATTTATTATTTTTTTAATTATTTATAAAATTAATATTTGCATTTATGTATTAAATCTTTTATCTTATTATTACTTCTAACATCTATTATGTATACTTATGTACATTTTTATTGTGAATTACATATAATTTGTAAGATGTAAATTTACTATTCTAAATTGCCAATGAACAATAATTACATTAGAGTTCGAAACCCCGAAGAATCCTAAAAATACGAAAGAAGCGATTTTCTGCCTTCTCATTTTAACCATCAACAGGTTCACCAAGTTTTTGTAAAATAAATAAAACATTTTTTTTTTTGAAATCTTAATACTAAAATTTCCAATAATATTTTTGCTATAATTGGAACCAGACAACTTTACCAAACGTCCAATTATCTTATAAGTTCTGAGAAATCCTACATTTCAAAGAAATTAATATACCAATTTTTTCCAATTGTTTCGTAGTAAAAATCTCCAAATTAGTGATTTTCTACTTAAAGTAACTTATGGTTATTTCTTAAAAAAAAAAAAAAAATATATATTACCTTGCAATAAGGTGCTATTTTTTAATGTTTCCTTAATTTACCCTAAATGATAAGAATAAATTAAAATTAGTTCACTCGGGATCCTCCGAGATTTGTTTTTTTATTATTATTTTTTTTTTAAACTTCCTTTATAATACTGCTACTCTACCTTCTCGAAAGACGATCAGAATTTAAAGGATTTTGTTGAGGGTAAGAGACGTTGTCATAACCAAATAAAATAAATTCGTTGGTTTTGACTTAGATATTAATAACACTAAATATGAATAAAGAGATTAAGCTTAGGCTTTTTGTCAGCTAACCATTATTTCTTGGTAATCCATAGAAATAAATTGTATAGTTTTAAAACAATTAACAAAGCTATTATATTGTTCCTTTAATTATAAAGTACTATCTGATAAAATAAATGTTTCGGCTCGCGGACATCTTTTAACCTATTAATAAATATTTATTTAAATACGAATACTATACAATCTAATAAGGTAAATGATTAAAATTTTGGTAATTTGTAATGAATATTGGTCAAATCTCTCATCAATTCCATCGCAGTTCCTGAACGAACTATTTCAAAAGAACTATATGTTTTTAGAAGTTTTCTGAACTGGTTCAATATTTTTTGAATTTTTAATATTATAGTTATTATATCTATCTTCGAGATTAGAACCGAAAGCGGAAAATTGATAGTAGGCCCATTAACTTTTCTCAGGCCCAAATGAAGGCCTTTCGAAATGTGTGTGTGTGTAGTGGCCCCAAAGTAGAAAACGAATCAGTAAGAAAGATATAAACGCTCAAGCCCGTCCATAAGTTATCTTATAATATTGCGTATGAGTATCAAAATTCAGGGAGGAGTCTGCTAGATGTGAGACCAATTGTCGACCGGTACTTGTATTAAGCCCCTGTTCTTATAAATAGTAATATAATATCCCATATTTCCTTTTTGGAGGATACACAATTTATATATATGCAAAATATAAGTCAAATTGGTTGAATTGTGATAACTTTGCATTCTATAAAACGATAAGTAAAAATAAATACATTAAGGCAATATTTGATGACCCAAAATTTGTCGCGTAGTGTAATTTGCACATTATATTTATTTGAAAAAAAAAGTGGCGTCTAAACGTATCATGCAACACTATTATTTTATAACGAATAAACCACACAATTTTAAATCGATTTTGAGGAAATATGACACGTTTAATTTTGCAGCATATCTAGCTTTATGGCATAGAAAGAAAAATTAGCACTTTAAGTAGTTTTCAATTTTTTATGATAAAGAAAAATAAGTTATGCATGCATTTTTCTATTTGTTTTGCCAATTATTTTATAATTTTATGCAATTATTTTATAATTTTAGTAGCCAAACCGTTCTGTTTTTAAGCTAAAATGGTAACGATTTTATAGCAGTTTACCATGAGAACTGGCACTTTTTCAAACAAGGTGGTTCATAGGCATACAATTTATTTATCGCATATATTAAAATTGTCTAATAAATCACATGCAGCAGAATTTGTAATAATTAAATCAAATTTAAAAAAAATTAGGGAAATATTTCATTAAAAAAAATTATCTAAAGTTTTGCGTTTATCACATTATCAGGCACCATATTTCACAGTACCACAGACAAGTGGTCTCCCTTAGGAAACAATCATAAATTCAAAACACTAGAGCTGATCTTATAGCATATATATCCTATGTGTTTTTCAACAACTTTTCGGGAGAGCAACATATTTAATTATTAATTGTACGAATGCCATACAAAATTATATATTAATCATTCTAATGAGCTAATCTAGGAGCTAATCCAAATATTTAAAAATAAATAAAACAAATAAATTAAAAAAAAAATAAAAATGTGATACTGAAAAGTTAAAACTGATAACTTTTAGCGTTCACTGTATGCCTAAATTTACCTAATACCTTTATTTATTACTTATCCTCCTAACTAAGCTTAACAAGCAACATTAGCTTAAAGCTAAAAAGCAAATTTTAATGAGTTATTAGTGTTTTTTATTTTTCCTAAACACAATAATGTTGACATTGTTGTTGTTACTAGTGCTGCTTTTCAAAATTAAAGAAACTATTTAAAAAGTCATTCAAATTTGTTGGTATCATAACCAAAAAAAAAAAAAAAAAAGGATAAAGCTACACAAACTCATACATAATTATTCATATGTATAAGTATCTTTGTTGTTGTTATTTCTACTTTTAACATTATTGTAATAATGCTGCCATAATGACAAAATAAATATACAAAAGTGGTTGATAGAATTTGTCTGTGTACTCGTAGTTTTAATGGTATAAGGAAAAATTTTTGTTTTCGTAAGGATTTTTTTTGTTTACTTTCTCTATTTTTGTAACATTGAAGAAATTCTTATATACGAGTAAAAAATCACTCATTCATTTTATTATAGTTTAATAATATTTCGTTTTCTTTTTCTTCTGGTGGGGTTATGAATAAACATAATGCACGGAAATTAGTGTGACAAAATTGTTATTATTAGTAGTACAAAAACACAAACAGACAGCAGTTATATAGACATATACGTTTTCTAAATCATTATTATTACTATTGATATAAACTTTGTTAAAGTCTTAAGTTTTACTTACATACATATGAATATTTGTGGTATGCTAACTTGGCTTAGTAATGCCTGACTGGTAAGGGGAAGAAAATATTAAAAGCTTTTTTGTTCCCCAAACTGTTAACAAAGTATTTAAGAATCATGCCTTTTTACTTATATGTGACGTTAGTATTTTAGTTTTCTTGATACTCTTTTTAGACAATTATAATGACTACAATAGAATAGAAAGTATTTTAAGTGCTGGCAAAATGTGCAAATAATAACAAAATACTTATAATTACAATGCGTGTGTAAATAGGTTTAACATCACTCTTCTTTGTTTTTGGCAGGCTCTAAGAAAAAGCATTACAGGTGTAGTTGAGGTTAAAGGGAAAAATTATGGAAATATGTCTACGTTTTCGTGTATTGCTTTTGGATTAGTGGGGAGAAGGAGGAGATGTGGGATATGCTTTCTTGAATATTAATTATATTAAAATGGTGGTAGTTTATAAAGGCTGTAGTTTTTTTTTCGAACCAAATTTGGTTTGAAATCTTTAAATTTTAAGAAATATTGTCCTTTTAAAATGACACTAATGCAAAAACAGAATTAAGCACTAAAATGTAAATTCATTTTTAAATTATAATCAATTTAAGTTAAAAAGCATTTAAAATTCTAAGGTAATAAATCTTTTTTTAAACAACTGTAAGTTTTTCTTAAACTTAAGCAAAAAAAAAAAAAACAGTTTATTCCGCTTAGTTTTGAAATATTAGAACATTTTTCTATTACAATGTTTTTTTTTTAAATCACGACTAAAGAGTACATATAATTTGTTTTTGATATTTAGCAATATTTGCAATTTTAAAGATAGAAAGAGGGTTTTGCACTTTTTAAATATTCAATGTGTATAAATAAAATAATGATATAGAGGGTTTTGCATTGTAAAAAAATACATTTTATTACTATTTAATGTTTTATTAAAAAAAGTTTAAAACTAGTTAGTAATTTGAAAAGCAACATAATTCAAATAGGCTACTTTGTTTTGAAATCGGTGTAGGGGAAATGATACCACCCACACAAAGAAAATAATAATTATCGCATATCTAAAGAACTATTACAACAAAAGTCTTAAAATTTTGTGCTAAAAACTTGTTTATCACCTTCAACAATTGAGATGAAAATAGAAGCTACCACTTCCTCTGTACCTACAAAGGAAGTGATAGCTCTCATACAAAGTAAAAATTATTTATCGCTTAAATGAAAAATTATTAAGGGAAAAGTTTTAAAATGGTGTGAGAATAATTTCCTTATTAAGACTCATAACTGAGATGAAAATAGGTCGGGAAGATCTAAGGGAAGTGCTAGTCACCATACAAGGTAAATCTTAATTTTCGCATATCTAAGTAACTATTGCAGAAAATGTATCGAAATTTTGTAGGAATAATTTTCTTGCCAATTTACAAAATTATTGTTAAAATAGATTGGGTTTACAAGGGGCGGTAACCACCGAATAAAGTAAATATTTATTATAGTATATCTAAAGAACTATTCAACCGATTTACATTTTTTTTACCAGATTCATATTCAGAATGTATAAATTAGTTAGATATGATACATGTTATGTTTATATTGTCAAAATATAAAATAATTACTTAGAGAGGTAAAGTCATTTTGCACTCAAAAATATTTATTGTATAAGGTAGAGGAATAAAAAACATTAATAAATTAGGAAAAAATGAAAATTATACGGTAGATGAGGGAAAATATAGGGAACATAATGATATAAAAAAATTCACGAAATTACGAGATAGAGGGTATTGAGTATAAACCCTCCATATATTTTCTAATAAACCGATATTTTTAAAGATCATAGCTTTAAAGCTAAACTTTACATTTGTTATTAAAAAATATAACTAATTTAATTTTAAAATATATATGGACTAACGCACAGTGGAGCTGATCGCAAAATTTTTGGTAATAAATCTGTATCTCTTAAACTACTGGTAAGATCGGATTGAAATGTATGAAAAAGTTGTGCAGCAGAACTTAGTCATCCAGAAAAATCATTTTGTGGTCAATGTTTTTGTGGCAATAATACGAGATTAGCTGCAGGGTGTCAAAACTGACCATTACGAATATGTAAAAGATTTAAAAATTCGTGAGATCCACAAATCGTGTACGATTTCAAAGATTTTTATATTTCCATAAAATGCTTGGCGAGATAACGAAAAACATACTTACTCACCTAAGTTATCTCATACAGTTTAAAATATTTTTACGTTTGAATTTTCAATTTTTCATTTTTTGTCTCGATTTCATTTTTTTTTTTTCGGGAATATACTAAGAAAAAATTTTTAAAATATTCCATAATATCTAATATAATTTAAAATAATATGCAAAAACATTTTTGTTTTTGACTATCTCAGTACATCTAGCCGTGAAAAAGTGTTCAAATTCAACACCTTGAAATTGGTATGAAAAATGACATTTTTTTACCGAAAATATTGTACAATTCTTTCACTTTTTCTCAGTTTTTTTTTAATAAAAACTTTTTCTTTACATATTTCAAAACAAATGGTTTCAAAAATGTTTTATAAAGAAATTTTAAATCGTTTTGAATCTGCACCCTAATTTGAACTTTAGAAAAAGATTTATATATATGTTAATCGAATAATAAAAAAATCTCAGGAGAGTTTTTTTTATGTTATTGACGCTGTTTATTATAAAAATATATTTGGATAATTTTAGAACTAAAACAGGTGTGCAGATTTTGTGAAAACAGTCATCTTTTCAAAAGATTTTTTTAATAGCATTATATATATATATATAAATATATATACATATACATATATTTATATATATATATATATATATATATATATGTATATATATATATATATATATATATATATATATATATATATATATAGAATAATAAAACTTTATTTTTACATTTATTTTTACAAAAGCTTTAAAAATTGAAATCGTAAGATTTTTAAAATTTAAGAATAAATGTATCATATTAGTAAATATTACATGATCTAAATATCTTTTTATTGAGAAAGCTTTCAAAAAATTTTCAAGACAAAATTGCAAAAATACTCAATGAAAATTCTTCAAAAAAATTTTAAAAATCATTCTTCACCGTCCTTTGAAAGATCACATTAACTACCTGGTTTATCGATTTTATTTAAACAATAATTAAAAATCGCCAAATTTAAAATTTCACTTTGTCTGATTTATATAAATCGGAGTAAACTTTCATAGAAAAAAGCTTGAAAGCTTTAGCATCAAAGTACTTCAAAGAAACTTGATTTTTTTCAAGTTTTCCGAGTATTTTTAAGTAGAAACTGAGATTTCTGGTACCAACTGTTAAAAATTTGCGCTTAGAAAAATGTTAATTGTTATAACATCACACCTGCACTATCGAACTCGTAGGGAGGAAGGTCCTTCAAAAACCTGTAGAAAAGAAGAAAATAATACATATGTTTAACAGACAGCTCTACCTAACCTAAAAATTCTACCTAATCTTAAAAAACACCTTCTTAAATTAACATCATTGTAAACTCAATGCAACAAGAAGTTAAGCACAAGTTTACGCCAATTCAGTATTTTGTAACAGAAAAAAAGAAAAACTTAATTTAAAATAAAAATATTTCTTAAATAAAACATTAATAATAAAAAACCACTTACCACGATTTAAACTGCCCGGAGAATAAGTAGGCTGAGGTATTAAATTCGCAGTCGATGATACTTGTGAGTCCGCTGATGTAACGTTTACCGAAGCAGATCTTTCACGATTTATATCTTGCATTACAGAGGCCGCACGACTGCCCACTCCAGCTGGCTGTAAAGTTGTATAATGTTTATCATCTTCATGGGCCTTAAGACCTGATGAATCACTTTCTGATTTTAAAACTTCCAAAGAGCTTTTATCCTCATAAGGAGTACGTGTTGCCAAAAGAGAGGCGGTGGCATGGGTATGTGTATTTGATGTGGTAATTGTGGGCATAACAGTTGCTGTGTTATTAGAGGAAGTAGGTGGTAAGGACGATGAAGGTGGTGGAGGAGGATAACTCAAATAATTGGAAGATGAATCCACAGTAGCATAAGATGTGGGATAATGTGAGCTATTGACATGCGAATTATAACCAATAACACCATTACGTTTAATATCTAAAGGAGGTTTAAAGGCTGAGGATTGTGAAAAGGCACTCTTCTTACGATCCTCATATGCTGGTGCCTCATCTTGGGTATTCAAACGAGCCTGATCATTTTCTTTTTGTCTGTGAAAACGTAAAAGGTCAAGTGAACTATAAGTAGACGTTTCATCTTGTGTATGTTTAGTAAAGTGATCATACTTTTGTTTTTCCTCAAAAAGATTCTGAAATGGTGGTGGATTTTCATCTTGTTCCGTTAAACGATAAGGATTATTGCGAGCCTCTGGCCAAGAACCCGATAAACTTTTTAAAGCTGCCTGTGTTTCTCTAATCAAAGTTTCATCGTCTTGATCTTCATTACTTGAGGTTTTACCAAAATCTATGGAACGTTTTTTCTGTGGCAAGGATAATTTATCTTCCTGTTTAATGCTACCGTTAGATGTTATATTATTGTTGGCGTCGTCATCACGTGAGCAACGTTTTTTACGTTTAACAGCTGTTTCATATTCTGTGTCAACTTTACTGTTGTTTGTTTCGACAATTGTTGTCGTTTCCTTGGTTAAGGGTCGTTTTAGTAATGCCATTTTTTCTTAACTGTTTGTTGTTTATTTGTTGGTTGGGGGGCGGGGGAGAAATTTATGTTTGTTTGTATGAATGATGAGTGAGGGAGTATTTTGTTTTGTTGATGATTTTTTCTTTAAATTTGAATTTTTATATTTTTTCGGATTAATTTCTGATTTTTTGGTTAGTATTTGTGTAAGCATGTGTTGATCGGGGGAGTAATGAATGGTTGTAAGTGAAGGAATAAAAGAAGAGAATTGTTTTTTATATAAAATATGTGTTTGGTTTTGATATTAAATTAAAATTTTAGGTTTGTTATAAAAAAAGTATATACATTAAAATACTTAAAAAAATTGTTTTATATGAAAATCAAAATTTATATATCATATTAACAAAATATAAAACTAAATAAATTATCTACTACCTACATATAGAATTCTACATTAGACTTTCAGTTTGAGAATTTTTCTTTAGTCCCTATCAATTTTGTAATCTAATTAATATCGTTATTATTAATTATAAAGAATTTTAGAATTATAAAGAATCTGAGGACAGCAATTTATTTCTTTCTTTATCTTCAATTAAAATTTTATATAGAAATAATGTTTATGAAATATTTAATAAAATCAGTATCTATATGTAATAAGGAACTACAAAATTTTTACATTAATTTATGATTAATTTTAAACAACAGAATCCTATAAATTCTCAAAAGGATGGCAAGAATACGAAGTCCAAATGATGAGCAGTATTTTTGGAAAACATAAATTTTAATATTGTTTGTATTCATTAATTCCTGTCCTGTGTATATGCATGTTTATTTCAAGATAAAAGAACAATATGTTTTATTCAAGGTGTTGTCTCTTCGAAGCTATTATTTTTCTGATGAAAAATTATGAATTCATTTTGTTTGGTACAATTCATCCGTAATAATTTAATAGCTTAATCGAATGGCAATCGATACTAGGCTAAAGAAAGAATTGATTCTTTTACTACTATCTGGCACTTCTGGCAAATATTTACTTTTCACGAGGAATGATCTTTTCACATTTTCGAATGTATCGACAATGATATTTAAAACTTACTAAGTAATATGTAGCATATTGGAGAGAAATTAAAGCTCTGATTCTGATTAGTAGAAATGATAATTTTAACAGGCAAATAATTTGCCTTAAAAGTGAATTGTATTCATCTAAGTTTTGGATCAGCTAATTTTTAAAACAGTATGTAATATACGTTTTAGGTTTGTCTGTTGTATAATCTGACAAATAGTTTTGATAAAAAATTATGAGTTTCAGTAGGAAGTTGAACTCTAAATTCAATTTTTATAAAAAACTCATAAAACTAAAATAACCAAGTTTTTCCAAAATCGTTACAATGTAATGGAGGAAATAACGATTAATGTTACTAAGTGAAGCATACAGAGAGTTTTTAGTAATCTGTGGAAAGTTTTAGTTAGGAATTGGAAGAATAACATAACTCCATAATTTATTAGTTTTTGTTAAAGAATGCTATGAAAGGTCTTCTTTATTATTAGTTTAGAAATTTTGAATATTTCAGAGAAGGCAGAGAAAAATGTCACACAAAGAATGGTGGAATTGTCAGAAAATATTTTTTATTTAGGGCCTCCAAAAATGCTGAAAACCGATACGTATAAAAATGTAATAAACATAGCGGAATATTAAATATTTTTAACCTATGTTAGAAGTGAATTGAATTTAACATTTATTCCATAATTTTTTCAAACTTTTCAAATTAAGTGTCAATAAAATCATATTAAAAAGGATTTTTTTAATATATTGGGAAGCTTAGTAGTTCTGTTCTATAACACTATTTTTCCAAGTTAAATAAAAAATTTTCTAAAATATAAAAAAAATCATGAATTACATTTTGAATGAAAATTAAATCTTTGCTTACACTTTAACTTGGCTTTCTGAATGAAAAATTAATATATTATTACAAGCTTTGAAAATTATTAATTTCCTAACATAAAACTAATGACTAATTCCAAGCTTTTTTATAAACCCTATAATTTGCTTGGCTTTTTGTAATAAATTTAAATTTAAACTAAAAAAACTCAATTAAATTCTACACAATTATTGGCTCTTTAACATGTTCTTAAGTTCAAATATGTTAATTGGTTGATTTTCCAGGGGCCAATTTTGCGTCTCAATTCTAAGTTCTGTTTCATTTTAACCTTCGATGCATATTAACTTCAATTGCTTTCTGCTCCTATTTACGTTGCCTTTAAAAATTAATATAAAAAGTTTTCTTTTGCTTTTTAATTAAATCGAAATAAAAGTCTTATCAAAAGCTAAGCCACAAATATTAAACAAACTTCTAAATTCTAAAAAGAATTTTGAACAATACATTATTATTTTATTAAATATTCTTTTAATAATCAAATACATTTTTCTAATTAACTACTATATAATTTGAAGAGCTAATCGAAACATAAAAGATTTAAAATGGTTTTTAAAATCCTTAAAAAAAATGCCTTTTCAAATTTTCATTAAATACACTTCAAGAAAACTCACAAATTTTAACCAAAAGTTAAAATAAAAAAATAAATAAATAAAATTACTATTTTAAAACTATTTGTTAAAGAATTTTGTTTAATATTTAGTAGAAAAATTCTTGTTGCATTGAATTTTTTGTTGGTTATTTATTATTATTTTTTTGTTTTTAATTTAACTATTATTTAAAAGAAAGTTATTTTGAAATAAAAAATTAAATTTTAATAAATAAATGTTTTAGTTACCTATTTAGTTCTTGTATTTTTAACAAAATTATTTTTATTATTTATTATTATTTATAATTTTCCTTTTGTGAAACATTTTATTATGATTTTTTATGCGCTTCAAAAAGTTTAGAATTCGCGTCTACTAACTTTTTTTTTATTAACGAAAAACTTTTTGTTCAAAACTTTTTTATGTTCAAACTTTCTTAGACTGAGTTGATGTAGTTTTTTTTTGTTGTTGCTAATATTAGTGGGTTAAAAATTAATTTATTAACTAGTTGTTTTTGTTGTTTGATTTTAAACTTGAAATTTAATTTAAACTTTATTTCACTTAATTTTTTTTCACTTTGCTATTTAATTTAAAATTATAATAATACTTTTTTCACTTTTTTTCCAAAACTAAATCAAAAAACTTTAGTTTTAAAACTTTATTGTAGACTTGTATTAAATAAAAGAAAAGTTTTTAAATGATTTCTTCTTTTTTTGTTGTTGTTGAAAAATTTTATCCGTAACACTGTTTAGTTTAAAGTTTTTACAATGTTGATGCATTTGCCAAGTTCGTGGATTGTTTATAACTGAATGTATTAGAATGGTGCATCTGTTAGCCAGGCTAAAAGTACAAACATAAAAATCATTGTCTGTTGTTGTTGGTTGTGTTTTCCAATTTTAGCTCGACAAATACTTTTCCAATTTGTTTTTTTTTTTTCAATATTTTGTTGTGTTTTGTAGTCTTTCTGAGGTTTAGTTTCCTTTTTTTATTGCATTTTAATTTTTATATACTTTTGTAGTTGATGCTGTTATTGCACTTGATGTTGTTTTATAGCCAAAATAACAAAATGAATTTTTCATATAAAAAAAAAATATTTATGGTCTGTGTTTATATTTTTTTGGGGCCACTCTTTATGAGAGTGTGTGAAAAAATTTCGAGGAAATGTGTGTAAAGCGCGCGGCGTCTCTACCTGTTCTAAGTTCACAACTTACTGGCATCAATGTGTACGAGCAGAGTTTTCCAAAGTTGTCGAACTTTTTTGTTTTCTAGCAAACACACACATAAATATATATAAATATACACACACGTACAAAGGGCTTTTTTGATTCACTTGTATTCACTTGAAAATGTGAAAATGTTACGCGTTATAGTGTCCTGCGCTTCTCTGCCACAAACTTAACGTTATTCTTGAACATGAAACGTTAAACTAAACAGGAGTAAACGAAAACAGTAACATCCATGCTCTAGACGTTTTAGATATTAAAAGACGTTGGCAGCAGTTTACCAAGTTGCAAAGGAATGAGTCTAAAGTGGTGTTTTATTTTTCGGAATATTTAACACCCACATCTTGATACACTTGCCTAACGGGGGTTTTTGTATAACAGTTTCTTTGCTTAAGTTGGCCACTACAATGCGCAGGCTTTTTTATAACTGTTCGAATTTTCGGATTTCTAAGAATTAAATTCCTTTGGAGCACGTGTTTGTTTTCATTTCCCCTTTTTCCTAACAATAGTTTTGTTAACACCCACACACTTTTCCCTTCTGTTCCACATATATTTACTTAGAATATTAATAATATTTTTTAGATTTTTGTTTTTGTTGGCTTTCTCACACACTTTCAACAAAACCTTGTTTCACAATTAAGAGTTCCTTGAAATATCCTGGCGATTTTAGAGCTTTTTTGCTTTTTTAAATTATCCTTATAGCAAGCAGTAAATAAGTTTTTCTGAGCTGCTGTTGGTTTTTTGCATTTTCAAAATTTAAACATTTTTTGCTAGTGTTTTTTGGTTGGTATATAGTGAAAATCTTATAATGATGAAGGTGATAATCATCACTATAATTATCATCGCCTTCATTGTTTGCCTCATCTAGTTGTTGCTACTTTCTTTTTTTTAACGCTTAAAACATTAGCATTTGTAATTTCTTTGTGTCAACAACCAGCCAAATTGTATTCGTTCATCACGCCAAAATTTTCAAAAATAACAGAAAAAAATACACTTTCAACAATTTCCCTAAAACGCTATAGTGGTTTTAGTTGTAGCCATTAATCAAACAAAAAGAAGTTCCTAAGCTTGCAACTAAAAATAAAAAATAAAAATCATCCGACGGTTATTTGCTCTAATCAGTAACAAATGTGTATTTTTATAGAGAATGTAACATTTTATCCGGTAATCCTTAATAGCAACATGCATGCCATTAGGCAATCTCTATATATTACTGCATGAATGGATAGTGATGTGTGATAAATCCTTGCAGCTAAAAAGAAAAAATCATTGACTCCATTGCATTCTGGCAAAAAATTAAATTGAATACAGTGTGTTATAAAAAAAAATATATTATTTTGTTGTTCAAAAGTGGAAAATTTTAAATAAATCTTTGATATTGTAATACTACTTAGATTGTGATTTTTTATTGAAGAGATAAAATTAAAGATAAAAGATATAGAGTGAGTTATAATAAAATGCTTCACGTAACAATTGTTGGTCAAAAATTCATAAAATATTTTTTTATCCTATTTTATTCATCAACTTCGTATTTACTGAATCTTTAAAAATAAAAAAAAATAAATCTTTTTTAAATCCCATTTTCGAAATACGGTACCTTAAACTTATAAAAATTGACTAAGGTACTAGAACCAATTTTTATCTTCAAAAGTGTAAAAGCTACTTGTATTATAGTAAATATTTGTCAGATCTCCTGGTAATTTGGAGGATTTGCTTGTTTGGAACTAAATTTATATTTTTTGAATTTTACCATTCTTTTGGTTAGCGCATAACTATTGCGTTGTTGAATAAATGATTTTATCGACCTCTGTTAACACTTTTCAATAAAAATTGTTAAATTTATTAGTCCTCTTAAGATTACTCTTTAGCTTCATACACAGCACAGTTACTAATATCATACCAAACGATATACTTTTTTGGTAAATTTACAAATTTGTTTTTGTACATATAGTGGACATAACTTTATTTATGGAGGTATTTCATTTTACTCTGAATTTGGATTTTTAATAAATTCGAACAAAATTATTTCTCGATTTTTCTTGTACCGACAAAATTTTACGATTTCTAATCATTAGAATTTAAAAAGTACACGTAAATCTACATTGAATATTCACAGTGATAAGAACTGAATTTCTTAAGGCAAATATTTCTAGATTTTTTTTTTAAATGGAAATTTCAACTTAGGTATTTAATTATGTACTGTTTGTTAAATTTAAAGTTGTAGAAAAAATATAAAAAAAAAAAATAAAAAATCGGCCAAAAATCGGTTTGTGGACGAACTTGAATGTAAATAAAAATTTTGTATTTTTACGTAATACGTGTAGTACTAAAATCATAGAAAAAACACTAAGGTGGATATTTTGCATTATAAAAATTATTAAATATTTTTGATTTTCAAAAAAAAGTTTTTTTAATGGCACATTAAAATCCATTTGTAGAAAAAGTTCGCGTTAATCATTTCGTGCTAGGGTGTGCGAAAGTTATAGCGGTTTTAAGCTGAACATATATTTAAAAACTACAAGCTTATAAATAATTTTGATTAAATTTAACTAAAAATCGCTATTTTTTTTTAATTTTTGTAAAATATGCGATTCGAATATAAGTTATTTCTTCATATATTACACGAAAATATACTTTATTAGATTATTATTATTATTATTATTATTATTATTTCTATTATTATTACTATTATTATTATTATTATTATTATTATTATTAATGTTATTACTCTTATTATTATTATTATTATTATTATTATTATTATTATTGTTATTATTATTATATTATTATTATATTGTGATCGTTTCTTAACCCAAGTATATACTTTGAATCTTTCGAAATTTTTTGATGCGCCTCTACATTTCAACTAGCCGTTCTCAACTAACGCTACGTTCATGTATAGAAGTTTTTTTTCAAAAACGAGTCGTTTTCTCAAAAACACAAAAAATTTGATTTGCTTTTTCATATATTTGAAAGCCAAAAAACTTCTCGATTCGAGTTGTCTAATTATTTAACACACAAAAAACATACTAAATTTCCATACAAGGAAGAAATTTTAAGTAGTTTTAGTACATAGAAATTTGTTGGAAAAAGAATTTGTAAAAAATGTCAAACAGTTAAAAAAGAAAAAGATTAAAAATTATGAATAAAATTTATGTTTGTTCATAAATTTTATTTGTTTAAAAATTTTATTTTTTAAATTAGTAATTAATTGTGTGTGAAATTTTTATATATATCAAAAATTTGTGAAAATATTTTGGCAAACGAAAAACAGGCCAAAAGGAAAAACACAATAAAATGATAGGTGAACACAATAAAATGAATGTGAATGTTTAAACTCATTGTATATAATTATATATATATATATATATATATATATATATATATATATATACAAATATACATATAAAATTAAAAACAAAAATTTAAAAATTTGTTTGTTCATAAATTTTATATATGTATATATTCAAGTTTGTACAAATTGCAATTTGCTATATAAAAATACAAAATCAAAAAGTTCAAAAAATCCACAATTTTTTTTTTATTAAATTCATTTTTAATGCTTCTTCGATATATTGTGTAATATAACAAAAGACTAAGTTCACGCAGTAATCCATGCTATTATATTAGAAGCTGTGAGTGTCCCTAGCGAAAAGATGACTTTTTGAAAAATTTTCCCTTTTGCTTTGCAAACGAGATATAATGCAAAATACGCATAATTACCACAGACATAATTCCTATTTCAAAATTTGTGTTTCGTTGAAATGCTGAGCCTCTGTAGCCAAATTGTTAACCAGGAATCGCCAAAAACCGCCAAATTAATATTTTATTTGGTTTTTTAAAGAAATACTAAAACTAAGATGTTAAGTGTCGTACAAGTTTGAGTACTTAAAATTTCATACAATTTGTGAATGTAAATTCAGCTTTAACAGAGCCAATGATAATTGAAATAGCTAACAGTAACACTGTGCTAGTTGCAGAGTTTAACAAATTGGGCACTTTACTGATAAAGATAATTCGAGTACGTTGAATTCAATAGGGGCAGCCGCACTCGGATTCGAGATATTTCGTTCTAAACTTAATTATGGAAGTAGAGTATTAATTGAAAATTATTAATAAAAGAAACATTATTTATGTATATTAAATAATAAATCGGTTTGGTATATACTCCAACCATAAATTAAATCAGTTTAGCCCTAGTTAACACTAGTTAGCTTGTTTGTAGGAATATTTTTTGCCAGTTTAAAGTTTTGTTTATTAGCGTCTACAATATATTTGATAAAAAGAATTCGTTATTATACACTTCAATGGAATCTTAATAGTTTATATTGTTTAAATTTAAAAATTATCCCCATATTCACAAACAAATCTTAAATTTAAAATACATTCTAGAGACAAAATTTATATGAAAAATTTGGTATAAAATGATTTTCCTAAGCCCTTTTTTATCTTTTCAAAATGAAATATCTCAATAACGAGCGCTTTTAAAAATGGTTAACCCAAGTAAATTCAGCGTCGTTGATTTAGTTTAATCACATTGTAAAAAAATTAGTCTAATTTTCGAGCACAGTGTAATTGAATAATAAAAATACAATTTAAAGTACACTTTTCTGACATATAGCCCCTTTTTAAAATTTATTGGACTCTATTATTTCTTTTAAAATAATAATTCTAACCTTATATAACAACATTTTGGTCCTATTAAACTTATAAATTGTTTCAAAGAATTAATTTATTAACGAAATCATTAACATCCTTAATATATTTGAAAGATGATGAAAAATTATCAAACTCTTAATACATAAGTATTGTAAAATATATTTTTTGGGGACAAAATTTCTTAAACTAAGTTGAAGCTATTTATAGATTAAGGCAAATACTAAAAATAGTCGATTTCTAGTAAGAAAATTTAATAATTTTTCCCCTCAATTGCTTATTTAATCAGATTTAAAAAATTAGCCAATTAATCGCCACCATGTTATATATCGCAATTAAAAATCGCCACGTTTGACAAAAAATCGCTACATCTGATAGCCCTGCATAACAACAAGGAAGGTGTAGAGTTTATCTGCAAAGGTCCATTAGTTTATATATGATCGCATGAGATCAAAAAGTATAAATGAGCGAGAAAAAGTGAATTTCTTGAAAATCGTGATAAAGAAGTTTCCCTAAATAGATTTTTACTGTTTCTAATAAAGTTAAAATTATGGTAACTAATTATGTGACTATCGGCTCAAATTAGCGTTGCTTTTGAAAAACATAAGTGCATTCATTTTACATAGATTATACAAGCGACAACAAATTTAGCTATAAATTGTATTTCATTTAATTACAGAAAAATCTTGGGGTGTAACTAGGGTTTACGGTTCCCGTAATATTAATTTCCCAGGAATTTTTTAAAACATTAGTTATAAGAAAAAAGGCTATGATTTCTTATAGAAAAAATTATTTTTTTTTTTTATTAAATAAAACAAGCCGAAGCATTATAATCATACAAGATTAAAGACAAATTTTAAATATGTTATACAAATAAAAAAAATCGTTCTTAATTTATGTTAAAAACTGTGTCTCAGATTTTTACGTTACTGTATTTTTGATACTAAAATTTTTAAAAATATACAGTAATCTATTCGATAAATTTCATTATAAATAGTTTGCAGTTTATTTCCACTTAGTTCTCTAATTTACATTATTATTATTTTTTTTTTTTATTAACTAACTCTTACTAAATCAAACATAAATCTGAAAAACACTAAAAATTATTTCGTAAGAATGTTTTTCAGATAAATCATAGTGTTTAGAAATCTGATGAAAATAATCTCATATACATTTAGATACAACATTAGATTATTTTATTTTATAACTATTTTAAAGTTATAACATTTAGATCCAACATTCAATACAGATACATTGCTTGAATAAGAGATGCTATTTCAAAATAAAATATTGCTTCAGAATGAAAAATCTCCCAACCAGGTAATTTTTTATAATAGTGAGTATTTTCAAAGTTCAACTTATTTAATATTCATTTATACAAATCTATAATAAAACTAAAGTATCTGAAATTTGAACATGACGAAAATAATTTTTGGGTAAAATGCATCACATTTTAGCTATTGAATGTAATATTTATTCTTGCAAAATTTAAACTTATAGAATTGGATTAAAAAATAGTACAAAATTTTATATCTGAAAAGTTTTTTAATGCACTTTATTTTATTTCGTGAACTCCTATTATATGTGAGAGAGTATTTTTAAAATATCTACCTTGTTCTGGAACCTGCGAGAAGATTTCGAATAATATTTTCCATCCCGATTTTAATAGGATGATTGAAGCAATATTTAAAGTACATACATTTGAAATAAACCAAAAATGGAAAATAATATTGATAATATTAATCACTCTGTTTTAAATAATTTGCCAGACTGGCAATACTAAAACAAAAGATAAAGGCATTTTTATGTTTTAGTATTAGCTTTATATTTTCTAAAATTAAATGTAATAAAAACAAATATCAAAAATGTAAAAAACGAGTAAAATATTAATGCAAAAATTACTCGAATAACTCGATTGTTTGGATAATTTAAAAGCAGCATTTTCGAGCTACTTGATTATTTGAAATAATTAAAAGGTGGAGTAAAATTAATACACTAACAACTACTAATGGCCCACCAAACCATACATATATATATATATATATATATATATATATATATATATATATATAAAAATCCATATAATATATATATATATATATATATATATATAATAAAATCTGTAAAAATTTGTATATGTTCAACTTAAAACGAAATGATTAACACTAACTGTTTCTACTTGCATTCAATTCACTTTATATTTATACAAATAGATTTTAATGTGCCATCAAAAGAATAAATAATTTAAGCCATAAAATTAAATATTTTTCGCAGTGGTCTATATATGATCATATTATTTACTTCATATGATCGAATTTGAATTTTTACATATTTTTGAAGCACATGATTTCTTACATATCTCGTTTTTTTCGCCTAAATATTCAATTATTAGAAAATAATAAAGTATTTCACAGTTAGGCTTATATCACTTAACTTTACTGGTAACAGTTTACAATTTTTAATTATTACGCTTTATTTATAGACAAATTTTACTTACTTACTATCTACCAAGGAATTTTAGAAATTTTACTGTTCAATAACGGGCTGTACTTTTTTTTTATTTTTTAAATTACCCTTAAGAAATTTCATTAACTTTCATTTGATTTTATATAAATATTGTTCTTCTCATAGTATTTAATTTTTTAAAAGATAATTAATTTTAAATACATATACTCTTTTCAAAAAAGTGATAAGTCATTGTATTAAAAACAAATAAAAGTATTTTTAATTTACCATGTCTATGACTATACACATACATATGCATAAACACATGGGTATATGGTAGAATAATTAAAATAATTAAAGTCCTGAAATTGTAATCTAAAGAAGGAATAAACCGACATTTGAGATCTCCGAGAAACTATGCAGGCACACTCACATACACACATATTGTATACACATATACATACATGAAGTACAAACATGTATGTAAAATTTATATGTTGTTGTTTAAAAGTAAATATCACCACAAGAACTAAAATTTTTTGTAAAGAAAAAGAGACACTTGTTTTTAAGAATAAAATATCCTGAGGATACATTAAGGCTTTTTACAAATGTTACAATATTACAAAAAATATATTTTTGCTCGAAAATAAAAATACTTTCAATAAACCAACATTTTCATTTTGATTTTCCTAAAAATACCACAAATTCGAAAATATAAAATATGTAAGAAAAGGCTATACACCAACCTTCTTCATCTCTTCCGCCATTATTAATGTATAAGACCGCTAATGGAGTTTATGAAATTAAAAATACTGTCAAACATACAAACGAGATAGATTATTCATTTTTATATATATTTAAAAAGAAGTTATTAAAGGAAAAATTAAAATCAAGTTCACATAGAAGACACACTTGATTTAAATTAAATAATTTGAAGGTTTAATGCGAATTTATGATGTACTACACTTGTTGTAATGCAATAGTTAGAAAATATACAAATTGCAGTGCGGAGTATCAGCAATCGAATCACCAGCAGTAATAAAAATAATTTTGACAATCTCATTTTGGCAATGTATTATTAGCAATATATTAGTTACAAAAAATATTATTAGTAATAGCAATAGAATTAGGAATAGTATTAGTAGTATTATAAGCAATAGCAATAGAAGTAACATTACCAGTAGCAATAGCTTTAGTGGTAGATATACTAATGGAATAAGCATCAGTGGTATCATAAACAATAGCATCAGCTATAGCTTTAGCATTAACAATAGTACCAGTTTAGTAAACGTTATCAAGAGAATTAGTAATATTCATAGCATTACCAACAGCAGTGGAATTAGCATTAGAAATAGTAATGTAATTAGTATCATTATTATAAATAGCATAGTATTCATTATCGAAAACATTAGTAATATTCATAGCATTACTAATAGCAATAGCACTAATATTAGAAATAGCAATGGAAGTAGCATCAGTAATATTACAAATTACTATTACTTTTAGTTACAGTAAATAACATTATTTAATCCTATCAGAGAAACGCAGAATTAATGATTTCTTATTATATATCATCCAATAATTATTGTATTATTTTTAAACTCGTCACAAGCCTTTAAATAATCTAACCACTGCCATCATTCGCCTAAAGGGTACCCGGAACAATAATGAAGAACAAGATTTTTGCATAAATGAAAATGAATGGAAAATCCATTACAACAGTTGAGGCGGACTTGTTTCATATTGCCATGTCTCGCGAAAAAAAAACTTACCCAGCAGCACACAAGACATGGTGCAAGAAATGATTGACGGCACATAATTAAATTAATTGAGTAATCCTTTGGCATCAACACAAAACACAAAGCGTTGTTTTCCTTATTCCAAATTCACAAGAACAAGTACAAGTCCTTTAAAGCGAGTACTTACTACAAATACCAAGATGAATGAGTTAAATTTGTGTTAAGAAGGATAAGGATTTACATATAAATATTTTTTTTTAAATATATAAAATAAAAACAAAAAAAAGACATGTAAACAATAAGAAGGGGCATACAAAGTAAGCACTTTCTTTAAAAACAAAATAATGTCGCAACAGAGCAACAGAAAATTTTTCAATAAACTGAAATGATGGTGAAGATGATGACAATTTCGTTCAATCTGGTAGGGGTTGTTAGACATGCTATAGAGGGTGGCTTGGCATGTAGAGTAAAGGTTATGTGGTTGCTTGTTGCGGTTTCTTCTATTGATGCTAAGATGTGCGTGAGTTTAAAAAAACAGAGTGCTTGCCTGTCTGCTTATCTCTCAGTCTTACTTTTATTATAAAGCTATAGCAACCACAAGAAACGACAATTCTAGCATTGGGAAAATCTTTGCCAAACATTTGCGTAAGTAAAAGATCCTTAGGTGCTGGCTGATTGTGGTGTTTTATGGTGGGTACTTACTTATTGTTACTGCCAAACCAAAGATATCAAAATACTACAATAACAACAATAGTAATAACAACAACAATTAAATAGCAGAAGAATAAAGTCTTTTGTTTTATATTTGTTTGACTGTATGTGTATGCGTGTGTTTGTGGTGAAAGTTAAAATTAGTAAAAATTTTTGTATTGTATAGACGACATTCAATAAAAGAGTTTAACCATAATGAACAAAAACAAATTTTAATCAACAATTCCCCTTTACTTAGCTTTTAAAATGTGCCTCCTGCCGATTTTCGTCCTTCACTTCAATGGCAATGACTTAACGTAATAAATTTCAATTTTTTGTTTTTTTATATATTTTTAGTATTTAAGAGAACAATGTTATAAATATAAAGAAATTTTAAATATAAGGAAACTTTTAACTTTTTGCTTAAAAAAAAAAAACGTTTTAAAAGATTTCTGTCGAATAATTTTCTTAAATTAGTAATTCTTAATTTGTAATTGTATTACAAAATCTTAATTAAAAATAGCAATAGCCTTAGAAAAGGTATTATATCTTCAACTATATATTTATCGGTAACATTAACAATAGTATTCGCAATAACATTAACGATAGCAATAGAACCGCATTAGTGTTATTTTTAGTAATATTATTAACAATAGCTTCAATAATATCAATAGCAGTAATATAAGCAATAGTCCCACCAATATCTTCCGTAATATTCTTAGCGGTAGCATAAGAAACAGCCACTTAAATATTTTTAGTTACAATAACATCATAAGTAATATTATTAGAAATATCAGCAATATCATTACCAGTAGCACTAAAAATAACAATTAGTAGTAAAATTTGCTTCAACAATGAAAAAATCCAAGAAATAGTTATAACAATATCTTAATAGCATTAGCATAACATAAACAATAATTTAGCAGTAGCATTTATTAGTTATAGAATTGGCAATTTCATTACAAGCTTAGTCAAAACTGTGCTCTAATATGCTTTAATAAAATTATGTTATGAACTCAAAAAATTCTCTCAAAATCGGATAATTGGCCAATAAATTAAAAAAACTATGCTATATTGTTTTTGCAAAAATTTTAAATTGTCTTGATTTTTCTTAGAAATTGCTAAAAAATATTTTCTTTTTGCAATTTAAAACATTTAAAGCTTATACAGTGTATTGGGAAAATACAAAATTACTAGGGAATCGGATTTGTAAAAAAATGTTCACAAACTATGCAAGAATTTGATCTTAAGTATAAAATATTCAAAATTATGCTCTTAAGTATAACATAATTCAATTTAAATTGCTAAATTACGCCTTAAAATAACGATATGCTACTATGCTCAATATATGCAAAAATATGCTGTTATGATTAAAATATGCAAACATTTTATATAAAAAGTCGATGCCAAAACTCTTAAAATTATCTAAAATGGATAAATAAGTAACAGCTTCGTTTACTTGAAGCCCAAGCAAAAATACGACTTTGCATATTTTTGGTTGCCTTGATCATAACCAATTAAGAATAGCATTGACAATATTATTAGTAATAGCCTCAGCAATGATATGAACTTTCAAGCTTTTTATATTGCTACTTCTGTTACTTAATATCTTTTCTGCCATTATTGCTACTATTGCAAATTCTTGCAGTATTTGTAACTTCGGTTGCTGTTACCCCTAATTCTTTAAACTATTTATATTTACTCAAAAATTAAAAAGTCTTTAAACTCCTTTTGATCCTGCCATCAAATTCTTACAAAATTGTATACTTTAATAATTTCTCTGTCCAAATAGCAATATAGTATAAGTAGTAATAGTAATGGCAATGGCATAGACAAATAATTTCAGCAAGAAGATGATCATGAACAATATTATAAGCATAACAGTAGCATTATCAGCAGTAATAGCATTATTATTAGCAACAGTGATGGTATAAACAATGACCCTAACATAGTCATTAGTAACAGAATTATCAGTAGCAGTAGCACTAGTAATATCAGTAGCACTATCAATAGCAGTAGTAATAGCCTTGATATTAGACCTTAACATAGTCATTAGTAATAGAATTATCATTAGCAGTAGCAATAGCAGTAGTAATAGCAGTAGTAACAGCCTTGACGTTAACAATAGTCTTAAACTTGATAATAGCAATAGAACTTTATTAGCATTAGCCATTGCCTTAATAATGGAATAAGCAAATTTATTAACAGTAGCATTAGTAATAACATTAGTTAGATGTTATTTCCGTTAGCTCTATTTACTACTACTTCCTATACTTTTGCTGGTGCTACTGAAAAATTCTAACTGCAGTTTTTAGTAGATCTATTGCAGCTACCCCTAATACTTTAAAATTTTTGCATTTACCCATAAATTAAAAAGTCTAGCTTAAACTCCCTTCAATTATGCTAACAAATTCATATAAAATTGACTGTCTTCTTTAAAAATTTTTGATAATTTCTTTGCCACAAACAAAGTGTTAATTAACAGCACACAACGACGCCATAATTACATATAAAGGCCTCCTCATTTTTATACTCAGAAAGAGAAAAAACTAAAAACGTTTTCTTCTATAAAAGTCCCAAAAAGGAAAACATATATATGGAGGCAACTGACTGACTGCGAATTTATTTCAAAAGCACATCAGACGTGAGCAAGTGTCAACAGAATATTTAAATAAAAAGAAAGTCTTTCTTCCACAAATATTACAAAATAAAAAATTGTAAAATCACAAAGCTATTTTTTGTGAAATAAAAATTAATTTAAAAGAAATAAAATAAATACAAAATGAGTAGATAGAAAATCCTTGAACATAAATGTTGTAAACGGGAAAAATATGAACGGAAATTTAAAGACAAACATAATCAACTCATTACAAAAACAGACGGAAATCAGTAGAAATGCATTTATATAAATAGAAATTTAAAGCAGCAGACTACTACTAAAAAGACGCAAAAAGCACTAGGAAATCCGTGAATATTTATAGAATTAACTGTTGTACTATTACATACAATTATAGGATGAAAACATAACCCAACCAATTTTTTTAAAATATAAATATGTTATCATTAAATACTCGTATTATTCCACACATTTTAATTATCATTTTCGTATAAGTAAAAATATCGCTGGGTTATTTTTAACTACAATTTCCAAATACAAACCTAAGGGTTATGCATTGGATCCAGTTTATCTAAAAGATGAGAAAATATCTCAACAAATAGAATACAGTAGAGTATTATTTCTCAAGGATTTTTTTCTATCATCTTAAGAAATTGTCACAGACTCCAGCTGTGATTTTTTTCGTTCATTGTAGCTGTTGTTTTCTTTTAATATTAAAGTGATGTTGTTTTATTTTTTCAAAATGTCTTTTACTTCCACTAAATAGAGGTCTTGTTAAAATATTTTGTTCTATTATAAGAAAAGCTTTAGAAAAAAGAAATTGCATCATACTCTTACCAAGGAAGAAAAAAAATTCATTTAACATTTGGTAAATGGCAAAAAATACTAGAACAATGCCTGTGAAAAAATAAAATAATAAATAAGCAAAAGGATTTTGTTTTTGCGGTTGTTGATGGCAGAGATTATGTGCATCAGTGTGAAAGGATTTTTGGTATCTTACACTACGTCTTTCTCTTTTTGTTAAAACTTAAAGGATGCAGCAACATTTCTCATAATGTCTTCTAAGGATATATAATGTTTTTTCTCACTTTCCTATTTAAAAAAATATATAGTGTTATAATGGTTGTATATGTATTTTTGCACTGACTATCTTTAAAATGCTTTAAGGGGTGGTTGGTTGATGGTTTTGTTTCTCATTTTATTTGTTTTTTCTTTTTTTTTTCGCAAAACGAGTAAATGCTTTTTAGCCAACATGTTTCTTCCCTAACTTCATTTTCAATTTTAATTTTTTTTTTTTCTTTAATTTTAAAGTATTTGCGCGCCATCGCATTTTTGATAAATGAAATTAATTACTGAGATTTAATATTAGTTTCCTTTTTTAACTCCAAGAGGATTTTAAAGGATTATCGGTATTAAAGGTTAAAGTGTTTCGTTTTTTATCTAAGCCAAAATAAAATAAAAACAATTTGTTGATTTTACAGATAGAAATAAAATAAATTGAGAGAAATTAAATGTGTATGCGTGCATTTGACATTTCAGTAACATCTTGAGATTGATTAATGTCTATGTAGCTTAAAAAGACTAGAGGTTTAAGAAAAATCTTACACATTTAAACAATTTTTGATTAAGCTTCTTTAAATATTAAGAATAGATATATGTTCATCAGATATCTTTAAGAAAGTTTCAACTGAAGAATCTGAAGTTGCAAGATAATGATGAATCTATACTATAATCGAGACCCACAGGGAAAAAATAAATATTTTTTTATCATTGAAAGGATGCACTTGGGATCTTATGAATACACAAAATGTTCTCTTTGATAGATTTTTAAATTAAATTCCTTAGAACAATTTATATTTAATTTATGTACCAACAAGAATGAAGACATTTTTTACTAGAAATGTTTGCGTTATTTCAATAAATATTTTTGTTAAATGGATAAACATTATCTATGGTTTATTGGGTGTATGTATTAATTCCGACAGTTTTACAATGGCTTGCGTTAATAGTATTTTTTACAATAATGCCACGTGAAAGTACAGTCATCAGATTTTCTTATCCAGTAAGAGTCATTCTATAATATAGTTTTTCGACGAAAACCGCTGTGAAAAGCCGCCGTATTTTGGTTGTAGTTTATGGCATTCATGCTTTAACTGAGGCAACTTGTTCTGAGTGGCTTATATAAAAGAAGGGAATTCGAAGTATAGGAAAAGAAAAATTCCGACCAGCCGAAAAATATTGAAGATGAATAATTTTAACTTTGTACGATCAAGACTTAAGCCAAATGCTTGTATAATAATTGGAAATAGAACAAGTAACAATTTTTTAAACGTTCGAAAGCACATGGATTCATACAAAAACTAAGAAGTTGTGTGCCACTTAAGTCATTAACTCGAATAATGTTTGTTCGTTTAATTGACGAATTAAAATGAAATAATTATTCGATTAAATTAAAATCAAGAATTTAAAGTAAAAATTTATTCCAATAAATTATGTCGATTAATCGAATAATTCGGTAAAAAATTATTTTAAAGATTTCCTTTCTTAACTAGTTTTAAATTTTTATAGAATTTTTAGTGACAGCACAATTTGGGTTTGAAGGTAAGAAAAAAAATTCACCTTTTTATATTAAATTTTTCGTAGGAACAAAATTGGAGGATTTAAAACTTGATTTGGAGAACATATTGTTGTTCTATGAATAATATGCAACAGATATGTTAAATATTGGGTTGACATACCTATAGATTCTCAGCCTGGTGTAAAGGATATGATGATGATGATGATGGCTTGAATGAAACTTTTAATACAGAAGGGATTTAGACTTAAAAAGAAGTAAATTTATGCTTTCTGTTATTAATCGATGAATTTCTTTATATTAAATATTTCTGAATTTTATTCGAATTCATAAATATGCCTTATTAGATTTTTTTAGACTTATTTATTAAACTACACAAGTATACAAGTAGGTTTTGGATCGAAGCAACCAATAACTGATTCTAATATTATTTGGGATGCTGAGTTCGAATCTTCACTCCGTTCCAGTTTTCGAGACATTGGTAGAAAACAATTTGACCTTATTTAACAGTAATTTAAAATTTTTTGAATAAAAAGTTATAAATTAGAAATTAATAGCAGTCAAGCTAAGTATTTTCTATGGTCGACGATCTGTTTCACGTTTTAAAATAAATTCTAAGGTTAGGATATTAATTATATGAAATTGTTTGCCACGCGATCTTCTATTAGTTGTAAATACTACACAGTGTATTCAACATGGGAGAACTGAAAAATCAGAACCAATCATAAGAAACGTATTTCATATTTGAATTTAGCAGCCCCAAATTACATTAAGATTAGTTTTCATCTACTCTGGTCCAACCAATTTTTTTTAAATTGTTGACCCTAATTCATAAACTTGTGCTATCAAAAAATTAATATAGAGAAAGAATGGACAAATGTACACAAACTTTAATTATATATTATTGTGGAAAGACTATTTCAGAAGGGTTATTTAAGTCTTTCTTTTTAATTAAGTAATCTTATTTAATGTAGGCAAATTTCAAGTAATTTTACTAATCGATTAATGAAAAAGTCAAGTAAAACAAATACTCTAGTGCTACTTGAACTGATGCCATGAGTTGTTGAAAAGGGACTTAGCATGACTGCTAGGGAAAAAATCTTGCTTGAAGCCAAGCCAATCAGGAAAATCGATACCGAAACAAAAGACTCGGGGCGCAAAAATAATTCTCTGTATTTAGTGCGATCAGAAAGGTGTTACCAATTATGGGCTATTAAAACATCGCGGGAGACTTGTATTAAATACAATTGTTGCGTTAAAAAACATTGATCGAGAAATGGCTAGAATATGAGCGCCAACACGAGTCCATAATTTTTTAAATGCTGTACATCATGTTACACGAACAGTTAAAAACTATTTAAAAAATAACAGATAGGAATTTTTGCCCCAGACAATCTCTTCTGACTACAATTTATTCCATTCGAATCAGTACGTCCTTCACTTTTGAGCCTTCTAGTCTCAGAAGATAAGGAATGGTTTTGGGATGAAGTCAGTATATATATTCTCAGAAATAATACTTTGAGGAAAATACATTGAACCATTATTTTTTTAACAAACATAAAAATAAATAAACATAAAGTTTTTTTAAAATAAGCGTTGGAAATTTATTAATAGACACATCAGAAATATAAGATAATTTTTAAATATTACGTAATGAAATTAGTCATAAATTTAATTAATGAAATGTATGAATGTTTCGTTTATTTTTAGCAAATAAATTTTTTTCTGATCTAAATTCTCTGTTAGGAATACCTTTTTAAAATTGATTAAAAGAAATTAAATTTAATTTTATGTCATTTGACATTTAAAAAATAAAAAAGTTCATAAATGATGATTTTTTACAGTATACTAATAATTTATTTTTAAATAATAATTTTCACAGTTAAATATTTAATTTGCATTATAAAAAAAAACTTATTAAAATGTTTCTTTGTCCCATTTAATTTGTCTCTCATTTAATATAAAAAATTAAATCTTAATGATAACAAAATTATAAATAAGCTTATAAAATATGGAGGAGGGGTATTAACTGAATACACAAATAATAAAAAAAAAGATTTTTATATAAAAGACTAAAATGAAAAAGAAAAAACCAACAACATTGTAACTTCTGTCACTTGCATGTTTAACTTTAACAATCGCGTGTCAATTTCATTGCTGTTGGAGTAACAAAAAGAAAAAAATATATATAAAAAAAAAACTGGTAAAGAAAGAGGACATAGAATCACAGATGGAAATTAAAAATTTTTCATAAGATTGTAAGAGAATTAAAGGAGCACCTACAAATATTTCTATGTAAAAACTAAATACCACTATTTAACATTTTGGAGCAATGACAAAAGAAGTTAAATCAAAATCAAACGATTGATAAAAGAGAGGAGGTTCAAATTTGTTTTTTTTTTGTGATTTTTTTTATGTAGGTGTTAGTTGTACTTATATGCGAAAATGACAAATAGCTCTTTCTGCTCCTGATTTTTTGATTTTGGGAGCCGACGAACGCTTTAAATTGCTGGATTAGATTGTTGACTCAATTTAGAAATTTAAAATAATAATACTAGTTTTTGTTACATTCTTTGAGAAAATTCCTTAAATACCTACTGCTCTAAGTAGTTCCCAAAATAAAATAAAGTAGACAAAATTTCACTCTATTTAGCTGGCCTTTTTTTCCTCACTGGTTCCCACAATATAGTTGCGTTATAAAAAGTAAACGTTTTTCTTTTAATTTTTTTTTTCTATATATTCATGATTGTTATTTTTTTTAACAGTTGTTAATTTTTTTCAACACTAAGTAAAGTATGAATGAATTTGATGTCCTATTTTGTGTGTATGTATGGGTGAGTATATGTATAGGTAATTAAATGTATTTGTATGTTGGACATTCAGTCAGTCAACAAGCAACATTTGACTAATGCCGCGTGACATTGTTTGATTGTTATATAATTGAATTTAATTAGTTTAGTTGTTTTTATACTTACTTTACTATACCATACTTTTTATGTTTTTTTTTTCGCTTATTAATGTTGTTGTAGACGACTTTTATTAATATGACATTTATATAATTCTCACGATTATAGATAAAATAAAATAGTCATTTAGCGAGGTTGGTCTGGTGAGTTAGAAGCATTCCAGCAAGAAAAATATACTACAAGTTCTACACATTTATATTAAATACATTTTTTACTTTTCGAATTGATCTAAGGATTGTATACAATTCTGATTATAAAATTCAAAGAACTTATATTTCAATTAAAGACAATTATGTTGAAGTTTTAAATTGAAAAGAGTAATTAATTTCAAAAAAAAAAAAATTATTACCTTATATTTTTCAATTCACGCAGTTGTTTCATTTTGCATCAAAATTTAATTAATTGAAAAATAAAATAAAACAAAGTAAATAGTAAACATAAAATTCAAGAAAGTTTTCACTCATTTAAATGTTTAATTTATTCAATCATCTACTTGTTTGATATTGTGAATTTTTTAATTGGAAAATTTTTGTATATTTTTCATTTTCATTACTAATATTAATTGATATAATTATTTTGGTGAAAGGTGCAAATTTAAGCAATTTTTAATTTAATGAATTATTTTGGGTCCAATAATGGGAAACAATAATTACTGGAAGGGTACATAAAGTAAAATACAGATGGAACTTCTGTAGTAAGGTACAATTTAATACCTCTTTCTTATGTAATTGTCCTTAATAAATTTTAAAGACATGAAAAAATATACCAATATTTTTAGGCAACCCTCGTTATATTATATATATATATATATATATACATATATATATATATATATATATATATATATATATATATATATATATATATATATATATATATATATATACATACATACATACATATGTATTAGAAAGTACTTAACATCAATCTTTTAATTTAATATGAAACATACACGCAAAAATCCAATACAAATACATTAAAAAGCCATTATTGAATTACGTACTGCGTAACTTTATGTTTTTATTTATTATTGAACAAGTGCAAGTATTACTGAGTTTAAGAAGTACTTATGATCTAAAGTATAGATATTTTATTTCTTACCAAGAGTAAATAATATCTATTATATATTTCTTATAGTTGGTGCGTAATATAAAACATTTACTTAACACCGCAATCACTTATAAAATCTGAAACACACATACATATATATTAAATTGTTTAAATGCGTGTGTATAATAATCATAGTTAATACTTAAACTCATATGTAAAGACTTTCTAAACTTTTGTTTAATATTGAAAGTTTAATTGCTTTCAATTAAAAATGTATAAACTTCACGCATTTTATAGGGAGATGTAAATCTACTACATACTTATAAATAAATAAAATGTATTATAAAGAGCTGGTAGAATAAAACGTATCTTACGCACTATTATAGTCTAAACTATGTACTTCTGTTTAATTTTTCAACTGGTTTACATAACATTCACAGACATGATTTGCTAAATCAACTAAAATACTTATATATATTTTATTTTATTTCCTTTTGCCTGTCGTTTCTTAAAAAGCAATTACTGGTGTTAATTGCAAAATATTTACACAACAAATCACATTAAATATAAGTTTTAGAGAATCACTATCGTTATCGGTAAATCTTAATGTTGGGAATTATTAGCTTTGGCCAATGTGCATTCTTGTTTAAGTTTTGCTTTTACTAGGGTTTGTTTATAGTCAATAAACAATTTAGATGGTTTTTTTCTGTGATTTATAAAGTATGTTAATAAGCGAGAAAATTGATAATGAATACAATATTAATTGGTTTGCTAAATATATGAACATGTAAATATTTCTGGTTTATGGTTCAGTTTTTTTTTTTTATAGTTATAATAACATGTATTAGTTTTAAGTGTTTGCAGATTTTAGTAGAGGATATAAATAGTTTTAGGGTTTTCCCCTATTCTATGTTGTATAATTGTTACTGAAACTAAAAAGAGCCAAAGAAAAATATAGAATTATAATAGAAAAAAAAAATATCCTTACTTTTTTACTCTATTTGATTTGAAACTGATTCAAAAATTGTTCCAGAATCATAATCTGAAATCAGTTATTATAATATCTAATGAAGTCATTTAAAATTAAGATCAAAGAATACATTATAACCAAAATATAATAACCTTAAACCATACAAAATATACAATAGGTATGATCAAAAATATGACTTTATTATTCATTTTATTTAAATAATTCTTACTAAAAAAATTTTTAATTTATCCGAGAAAAACAAACTTACTTTAGAAAAATACCTACATATTTTATAAATAACCATTATCATTATATACAAATCTATGTAAATTATATTTACTTTTTCATTCATTATTTTATTTTCTAACATTACAAAAAATAACAAATCACCCCCTATTGATAATGTGTTTTGTTTTCCTATACGTTTCTCTGATGCATTAAACATGAACGCAATTTCCCTAAGACACGAATCATATTCAACTCGACTGAATTTTAAAGTGAACTTTTGGAAATATTGATGGCTGGTTGTCAACAAAATGATATGCGGATACAATTGTCAAAAAACGTAAAGGAACAAAAAAAAACGAAATGTCAAAACAACAACGAAAAAAATAAAATAATATTGAATAGTTCTTAAGGGGTGGGGTAGAGTTTTTTGAATGTGGTAAAGCTAGTAAAAATATGGTATTTAAAGTAAATTATACCATTGTGACCACAAGCAACACGTTTTTTTCTTTTTCCATTCTAGAATATGACACTCAGACTCATAACAAGCATTATACAAATGTAAATTTTCAATTTAAATGCAAATATCAATTTGTCAATTTTATAATTTTTTCCTTTTTTTTTTCTGTCTTGCTTTGAGCTTTTGAAGACTGTCATCTTTTATGGCTCAATAGTAAAAAGAATCGTTAGAAAAAAGGTGTTTGTTTTACTGAATTTATGCTAAAAAAAAAACAAGAAATAGAAAATATGAAGAAATCCTTAAGGAATGTTATTATTTTATTTTTTATTAATTTTGTTTCTTTATGAGTATTACTTTTTATTTTCTTATTTAAAGTAGAAAAATAATGTTCATATTTAATATTTAAAGTGTTCTCTTTATTTCACTGAACTGTCCCGCTTCTTTTCTTGCTAACTCGTAATTCCCACGTGACCGCAATAGAAGACATGGCTGGAAATTGTAGTGTTTACTAGAACGTGTTATACGCTGATTTCACTTCATTTCGCTGAAATGAAGTATTTTATAATGTTTTCTAAGGGATTTTCTTTTTTTACTTTTTATGCATTTATACATTTGTTTATTTTTTTTTTTTTAATTTTTGGTGCGTTTGTTGTTGGTTTGCTTAATTAAGAATTCACATCATTTTTTATTTGGGTTAGAAAATTATGTAAAATATCAAACCACAAAGAGATTACAACAACTTTGTCGAGCATACTGTTTCAATTTTGTAAAGAATAGTAGGGTGGTACTTAAGAATAACATTGTTTGCAATACAGACTAGTCTATAGACTACGGTATATTTTATGCTTTACGGCATAGCCTATTCTATAGTTTACACTATAATTTAGTATACAGATTACACTATGATCAGACTATAGATTATAACATAGATTAGTCTATAGTTTACACTATAGTTTCGACTATAGTCTAGTCTATAGTTTACTCTTTAGTCTCGACTATAGTGTAGTCTATAGTTTACACTTTACTCTCGACTATAATCTAGTATATAGTTTACACTACAGTCTCGACTGTAGTCTAGTCTATAGTTTACTCTTTAGTCTCGACTATAGTGTAGTCTATAGTTTACACTATGGTCTCGACTATAATCTAGTCTATAGTTTACACTACAGTCTCGACTGTAGTCTAGTCTATAGTTTACTCTTTAGTCTCGACTATAGTCTAGTCTATTTTTACACTATAGTCTATAGTTTACGTTATAGTCTCGACTATAGTTTACACTACAGTAATCTAGTCCATAGTTTACACTATAGTCTCGACAACAGTCTTGTCTACAGTTTACACTATAGTCTAGTCTATAGTCTAATCTATAGTTCACACTATAGTATCGACTATAGTCTAATCTACAGTTCACACTATAGTATCGACTATAGTCTAGTATATAATTTACACTATAGTCTCTACTATATTTTAATTTATAGTTTACACTATAGTCTCGACTATAGTCTAGTCTATAGTTTACACTATATTTTCGACTATAATCTAGTCTATAGTTTACACTATAGTCTCGACTGTAGTCTAGTCTATTGTTTACTCTTTAGTCTCGACTATAGTCTAGTCTATAGTTTTCACTTTACTCTCGACTATAATCTAGTATATAGTTTACACTATAATCTCGACTATAATCTAGTATATAGTTTACACTACAGTCTCGACTATAGTTTAATTTATAGTTTACACTATAGTCTCAACTATAGTCTAGTCTATAGTTTACACTATGGTCTCGACTATAATCTAGTCTATAGTTTACACTACAGTCTCGACTGTAGTCTAGTCTATAGTTTACTCTTTAGTCTCGACTATAGTGTAGTCTATAGTTTACACTTTACTCTCGACTATAATCTAGTATATAGTTTACACTACAGTCTCGACTATAGTTTAATTTATAGTTTACACTATAGTCTCAACTATAGTCTAGTCTATAGTTTACACTATGGTCTCGACTATAATCTAGTCTATAGTTTACACTACAGTCTCGACTGTAGTCTAGTCTATAGTTTACTCTTTAGTCTCGACTATAGTCTAGTCTATAGTTTACACTTTACTCTCGACTATAATCTAGTATATAGTTTACACTACAGTCTCGACTATAGTCTAATCTATAGTTCACACTATAGTATCGACTATAGTCTAGTCTATAGTTTACACTACAGTCTCGACTGTAGTCTAGTCTATAGTTTACTCTTTAGTTTCGACTATAGTCTAGTATATAGTTTACACTTTACTCTCGACTATAATCTAGTATATAGTTTACACTACAGTCTCGACTATAGTTTAATTTATAGTTTACACTATAGTCTCAACTATAGTCTAGTCTATAGTTTACACTATGGTCTCGACTATAGTCTAGTCTTTAATCTACACTTTAGTCTCGACTATTGTCTAGTCTTTAGTTTACGATATAGTTTCGTCCATAGTCTAGTTAACAGTTTACACTATAGTCTCGACTATACTCTAGTCTATAGTTTAGACTTTAGTCTCGTCGATAGTCTAGTCTATAGTTTAGATTTAGTCTCGACTATAGTATAGTCTATAGCTTATACTATAGTCTCGACTAAAATATTTTTCTTTCGTTGGAGGTGTGGAATCTTCAAAAGATGTATCCAACCTATTGGAAAACATGCACGACTCTTACGTATTAAACCTCACCCCTATTATCCCAGTAACACGCGGCACTGCCAACTGGTAATACTTCGCAGGGTTCGGCAGCCATTTATAGCCTATTCTCCATTCACTATTTCTGTATCACTCGGTTGCTCATTAGTGTGTGAGGCCTTGCGGAGGTTTTCTGCTTCACTAAAGTTCAAGTGGAAAGCTGTGAGAAACGTGTTAAATGCATCCCAGTTTTTTAGGATTTTAGCATTAGACTAATGTCATTATCTACTGTTAAGTTTTAGCCGAGGTGGATCAAAAGTCTTCCTCTTATACTTTCGAACCGGGGCAGTTGAATATTACATGTTCTGTATTTGCGATTTCTTGTAGACATTCCGGACAAATAGGAGAGTTGTCCTGTCCGAATCTGTGGAGGTAACTCCTATATCCTCCGTGTTCTGTGATAAATTGCGTCAGGTTATAGTTTATTTTACCATGATTACGATTTATGCATGTCTCTATGCGTGGAATTATTCTGTAGGTCCATCGACCTCTGGAGAATTTTCCCATCGTCTTTGCCAATTTTATTTATTATTATTATTATTTCTGAGGACATTGTCATTTTGGGTAAATTTTCTGCAGACGTTTGCTAGTTCTTTGGCTATAATGTCTATTGGAACCATTCCCGATACTACGCTTGCCGTTTCCGCTGATATAGTTCTATATCCGCAACAGACTCTTAAGCAGCTTCTAATAAATACTGGAGACATCCCTCTCTTAGTGGAGATTCTTAGTGCACCTTCCCAAATCGGTGCACCATATAGTAATACGGAATTGGTAACTCGAGAAATCAGCAATCTGCGACTGTATCGTGTTTCCCATCCCCCGATATTTGGCATCATTCTTGCTAATGAATTCGTAACTCCAGCTGCTTTAGTGTATGCTTATTCCATATGCCTTTTAAAGTTAAGTCAGTCGTCGATCATGATGCCCCCGACGAGGTTATTATATTCCACCTACCCCCAAAACTAGATACTCTCTCTTTTTCTTATATTCTTCTAGGTTGAGGTTCATTGATGAAAGCCACTTTCTTATGGTTTCAATAGCTTCGTTGGCATACAATTGTGCTTCGGATAAAAAACAAAAATTTGATAAGCGGTTATTTTCATACGCTTGTATGAAAATGTGCGTAAATTCAACCAGCCGATCAGAAGTTACAGATTTATTTCCAAAAGTCTTCGATTCTACCCCACTATGCATCATATAGTTTTTTTAAGTCTGCATGTCAAGTACCACCCTAATATTTTCTTAAAGAAACTACTATTAACAATTCACAATGAGTTAACATTACTTTTTTATGATTATTACCGACTTCTTTATAAATTTTACAACTTTTTTAATAATTCTCAAACACTACATTTCCGCCGTTAAAAATTTTTAAAATCATTTTTCCCAAAAAAAGGGTTGCATTTTCTCAAAATTTTCCTCAGGATTTTATGTTTTACCATTAAGTCTTACAAAATTTTACACCTTTTGATGTTTGTATATTTTTAAAACATTTACTTTTTCACGCCCTTCACTCATTGCCATTTCTAATAAATATTACGAAATGGGCCACTTATGTATGCTTTGGTCTTTAACTCAATCTTGGTTTTATTTTTGTGTCTTTTTTATTTTTTTATGCAAATTATTTTTATGCTAAAAAAGCTTGAAGGCTTGCTCATAATTTTATTCCTTTTTTTTAGCCCTTTTATTTTGTTGTTGTTTTAGAGTTGAATTAACACACAAAGTAATAAAAATGCAATTATGCTCTCTTTGGTACTTCTTCAATTTTATACACTTCATTAGTGAGTTTTTGGTTACTGAGTAAAAAAAAAAAAAAAAAACATGAATTAAATTAAAGGAAAAATTGTAGGAAAATTAACAACAATAAGAACTTTATTTTCTAGTTGAGAAAAAAAGAGTTTTCTGTTTTTATTATTATTAAATGTGGTAGTAACCACAGCAACCATTTAGCAAAGTGGTTACATTCTTCAAAGGATTCATTGTTGAATAACTGAATAGATGGATGATGAAATACATATCTTAAATATTTTAATACTTTGTGTTTATTTATTAACAAATTTAAATTTCAGTTTGGATGCTGACTATTTTTAAAATTTAAAGAGGATGTGGCTTTACTTTTGGTAAAAGGTAGAACATTTTTAAAAGAGTTCGTAAATATTTTTTTATTTTCTTTTTTTTATATTAAGTTTTTAAATAAATATGAACGAAGTAATTGAATAATTTTCCATTTGTTTAGTTATAGGTTTTGTTTTATTAAAACAGTTTTAAGCATATTTTAGGTGAAAAATTATGACGATTGGATTAGCCCGGATTAGTTTTTTTATAGCACTGCTTGGAAAGAATAAAGCAATAAAAGAAAGTTACTTTTGAGCAACATCAACCAGAGATAAACATACGGATTTCATATGTTTGCATCATTAGTGGAGGCTGTATAAAAATATCTCATATTGTATATAATACTGAGAAAAATATTTATTTAATTATATATTTATTGCCGGTCTGTAGGAAAAATTCTGTTTAAGCTCTAACCCGAATCAAATTAAAATCACCGAAATTATTTTTAGTTCCCCTAGGCACTTTGCTATTGAATCAGCTAAACAGGTTTAGTAGAAAAACATTTTAGATTAAAATCAGGTCAGTAAAATTTTGTTTAATATAATTAGCAAATTACTCTCTATTTTTCACTATATCATTGCTAATACCTGTCAAAATAATGACTGCGCACTAAAAATATAGTACATACATTTCATCTTATAAGAATGAAACTAATAAATCAATCTTTTTGAAATTTTGATTTTGTTCAATGCTGTTATATGCAAGTTTTAAATTTAAAAAAATAATTCATTTTCCATTCGCTTTTAATAAAATATTGTGTATTATGTTTACTGTTACTTCTTTTTTTATTGGAATAGGGCAACTTCTCTTTTGTTTTTTAGTCAGTCATTCTACAGAGTTCTCGATATTTTAGTGGTTTGCCCTGAGTACATAACAGCACCATTTGTTTGATACCACTCAATTACTTTTTTGTGGTAATAATGAGAAAAGAATTCAGGTCATAATAATTTGAATCCGTTGTGTTTTTTGGTGATAGGAAGGAATCTTTTTCGACGGTACACATTTGCTCACATTTTTCTGTTAAAAGTGTCATTTATTATGAATAAAGTGCTTTTTCCTTAAATGTACAAATGTCTTGCCAGGCCAAAACTTTCATTGACAATTTAGATTTTTTACATTATCAATACAATTCCCATAAAATCTGTGATATGAAATTCATGACCAGGATGTTGTATAAAGTCCATCAGTATGTATTTTTTGTATAAGCCTTTAGGCAGCATTCATATTTTTGAAAAACAAATCTCAGTAATTTGAGCCTTTTCTTTTGCTTTCATATTTTTGCTAGCGTTCCTATTAGGAAGTTTTTTTTTTACTTCGTATGTCTTCTTTTAAAATGCGAAATATTTTTTCTGTTATCATACAGTCTGCAAATCAAATTTGTTTATTGCTTATCGGGAATACTTTCGCTGATTATGAACTCTTTGTATTTTTTATGATTCAAGAAACTGTATTTCCTAATAATTGTTTTATATGTTCGATATGTTCGATAATAAATTTGAATTATGTGTTGGAACGAATTTTATTTAATTTTTATTTTAAAAAAACTAATTATGCGATTACAACAAAATTTAGCATATAGTTACTGAGAAAAATGTAAATGTAAGCAGGTTACCATTACTAATTTTTTCACGAATAGTAAAATTTATAAGCCATAAATTGTGCACAGATGTTTTCGTCTTTAATTTAAAAATTATTGGTTCTGTCTGTTGATCTATAGGAAGCATTGTAAGATCCAAATTACTAACCTAAATTAAATGAACTTTGTTGTCTTTCTAAGCAGTTTATATTGAAGAAAATAGGGAAGGAAACTTGGATCAAACTGATTTGCTTTTGTTTTTTTTTTTTTTTTTATAAATGATTTCATTATTTTTTGTATAATTTTTAAATAGCATACCTTTACTAAATTATAAATAAAGTGGACATTTATTCATCGATTTAAATGAAATATAGCTCATTTTATGTAACATTTCCAACTTTATGGTAAAGAAGAAACTAAATCGATTTCTAATGATTTTGTGAAAATCTAAATTTTTTTTTAAACTTGTATGGCATTAGACTATGAAATTATGTACTGTTGACTTAGCCAATAATTACTCTATGCAATCTTCTGGTAAAATTTGCAATCATAAGAGGGCTTATTTATAACAATCTAGGTTAATTTCTCAATAACATACATAAGCAATCATTTATAATATCTCATATAACACAAGTGTCTCACTAACACTTAAGCAATCATTTATAACAATTTTTTATAATATGTGTATCTCACTAATACATAAGCAGCGTTGTCAACTATTTGTAACCAAAACGCGCAAGAAAAAATCCAAAATGAGCTAAAAAGCGCTAAATTAAACCAAATCGTTTAATTTTGTAAGTAACATCTTGATTATTAAAAGGTCCATATTTACTATTTTTTTTTTTTTTTTAATATTTTAACTTCAGCAGAAGTAGTACAATATACATATTTCAATTCAAATTTAAAATTGGTATTTTTATTACATAAGTCAGCGGTCAAATTTCATGTACAATTAAAATTCCAGATTTGCAACAGATTTTTTTCCAACAATTTAAATTCATAAAACCATTGTCCTCGCTATATTTTTTTTTTTTTTAATTTTAGTGCAAAACCTTGGATTTAATCAGTCCGTTTGGAAGAATCTGGAAAATTCTAATAAATGCTTTTTTTGATGGGACTGTATTTTGGCATTTTGAAATAAAAAGAAAAAATAGTTTTAATTTTGGTAAACTCTAAAATTAATAAAAATAATAATAATGTTTTATGGTAGAAAATGTTTTTTCTCTGGAGAGAAAAATTCTTATTTCTGTTGTGTGAAATGAAAACTTTACAAAATGTTGACAAATTGAAATTTTATCATTAAAAAAATTAAGAAAGTGTAAATAGAAAAACAAGAGATATAAATGAACAAATTTTAAATGCTTTGTGTGCATTTTAAATCCATTCTGAAAGCCCATGTTTTGGGAGTGGATATTTAATAATGAAAATGAATTACTTTAAAGAATGTAATATGATGAAATCATAGGACCTATAAAATTTAATGTTAACATTCTAAATATATACTTTTGTAAAGAGTTCTACTAGCCTTATGAGCTAGTAAAATTTTGTTCCATTCTAAGCTGTCTAAAATATACTACAAAGAATAATATTCTATAGTTACATAAGGATACTATTTTTTTTTTTTTTATTAGTTAATAGGGACGTAAAAACAGCTCCTAATCGACATATCACTAAAATAAAATGCACCAATTTAGCACCTTCTTTAAAAAAAGCGCTAACAGAAAAATAAATAAATTGGCAACGCTGTTTATAAGCAAGTAAATAAAAAGCTCTCCTTACCATTATAGCGAGTAAAATTCTCTTAGATAATTAAGATAAATCAAAATTAAAAGACTTTAACCAAATTATATAAATTATATAACACTTTATCACTAGAACTATAATTAATTAAAAAAAGGTTGTTAATGACTTAGAGTTTCATGATCACATGTATCTAATTGACTGAGAAATTCTATGTTACTCTGTATTATAAGTATTAATAGAAAAATTACATTTTCTGAATGAATTTTTGATAAATTTTTTTATTTTAGAAAATATATATTTAAACAAATTTTCAAGTTATAGAAAATTTTGTTAAACTTTATACACAGAAAAAAAGTAAATTTCATGTTATATTACAAAATTTATAAAACTAACTAGCTGACCCGAGCCGCGTTGCTGGCCCTAAGCAAACATTAGTGTTGTATTACTGAACGATTTAAATTGATATTTTAACGAAATTTACGACCTTTAAATAAAAATCTAAGGAATACCTATTATAAAGTGTTTTTTACAGAAGAATTTAAATATGATGTAGAAGCTGACCCGAGCCGCGTTGCTGGCCCTAAGCAAACATTAGTGTTGTATTACTGAACGATTTAAATTGATATTTTAACGAAATTTACGACCTTTAAATAAAAATCTAAGGAATACCTATTATAAAGTGTTTTTTACAGAAGAATTTATATATGATGTAGAAGCTGACCCGAGTCGCGTTGCTGGCCCTAAGCAAACATTACTGTTGTATTACTGAACGATTTAAATTGATATTTTAACGAAATTTTCGACCTTTAAATAAAAATCTAAGGAATACCTATTATAAAGTGTTTTTTACAGAAGAATTTAAATATGATGTAGATGTGGGCTCAATCAAAAAATATACGCATGTATTTAAGGCAAATTTGAATTTATATTTATTTATTACTTCATCTTAAGGTTAGCGAATAGACAATGTCTTTTTTTTGAACGGAATGATGAGAGCTATAGTCGAAATTGCAGTTGTAATGGAACGCTGCTTGATTCAAATCAGAACTTGAAGCAATTCTTCTTATGCGTTTATTAAAAATTTTAAAGTTGTTGAATTGCTACATTTGCTCGACGATTTCTCATTGCTAACCGAGCCGTTTCATTTCTCGCCTGCCTTTCTTCCTGCGTTTGTGATGTACGAAGACGGGCCAAACTAATACGGGGTTGTTCTCGTGCGATTTCTCGTTCATATATATTCAATTGATTGACGATATTACGATAAGTACTTGCATTACGTGTTCGACGCGAAATATTAGATCTTCGGGGTCGCGGCATTGTGAATAACACTTAATAACGAATGCCAAAAATACAACAAATGGTTTTAAATATCACAACCTCACTAAATGATGAGCTTTACTTGGAACTTACCGTTTGGAAATAGAATTCTACACCACCACCAGAAAACAAATTGCACAAAAAAGTAAGCGTTTCGATAGAAACAGAAACAGTAATTGTTATAATTTATATTAAAAAAAATATTTTTAATGATTATTAAGGCAAAGAAATTATGACAAAAAAGAGTTTTTTTTTTATCGCGGATTTTTCGCGAATTTTTTTTCGTATTATCCTTTTCTGGCCGGTGACCGGTCCGAATTGGTGAGAATCATCAAAATCGGTCTAGTCGTTCTTGATTTATAACAATAGTAACTAACATCACTTTCTTTTATATATATAGATTATATTTTTTACTGAAATCGAACCTATCACTGAATTAGTAAAATCAAATATTTAAATTCGCAAATATTTTATTGAAAAAATTTTATTTTTTTTTTTTAATATTTTTTGATTTATAAATTTGAATATTTGAAAATTCTCAAGAAATTCAATAATTTGGTTTATTAAAAGCAATAAAGATAATATTTAATTTTTTGTATATTTTCAGACAATTTTTATTTTTTATTTAATATTTTTTTTACATTTTCTATAATAAGTACAATAATCTGGATCGAATGTATTTTAAACTGCATAGATAGATATATATGAAATATATGAAATAAAAGAAAACATGACACTATTTCCAAATTTCATTGGTGGCCAAAACCATCTAAAACAGAAGCCCAATCGTTATCAATTGAAACAGTTTTTAAATGAATTCAACTTACATACCTTTTAAGGTTTAGCAGAGTTTTTAACGGAGTGAAATATTTAAGTTTCAATGAAACCTAAATAGAGAGGATATAACAAAAGTGCAAACAAACTCAGCTTTGGTACCGCCAAAACCGTACTACAGGGCAATTTAGACCACTTCCGCTAAAGACCATTTCCGAAAAATACTTTTAAATGATTTGAAATATAAAAATTAAAACACATTAAATTATCTTCAAGAAGTCCAATTACCTCCGCGTCACGAGAGGGAGCTACATGTTCAGGCACACAGTTGAAAGGACGTATTTTAATCGAATAGGGATTATATAGCAATATATAATAGACCCCATAATTTATGCGATATATTGCTACATACAGGCATATTTCATAAGCTTTTGGATCATCTAGAAGATACACAAAAATGAATCACTACATTACGAAATATATACGAAAATTAAGGTAAATTACCTTTGGAATCCTGCAAATGATGGACTTTATATTTTTTTGTGTCAACATTTTTATAATTTAATTTATTTTTATATTTTTATTTGTCAAAAAACAGGAAATTGTTATTGCTTTTCGTATTAGTTTAGAATGAAATTACAACCAATAAAATAATATATTAAAATTAAACAAAATTTTTTATAAAATTTTATTCAAAGTTAAATAATTATTTATTTAAAAATTATAATTTTTTCATAATTTAATCATAATTTTTTCTGTGTATTTATAGAAAATATTCATTGAATGTTTTATTCAAGAATAGAAGTCATGAAAGAACGTCCAAAAATTTTCTTAGATCTTCGGAATTAGTTAATATTCGGCGCACACATAAAATCTAGAGCCATTTTAAAAGCGCAATTATTATTTTTAATTAAAAAAATAAAATAAAAATAAAATAAATAAAATCGTGTATAAATTCGCGACTTGGAAAAAATAATAGTAAGAAAGACTTAATTGCTCCATAGATTATATGCGTACCAAATGTGAACAAAATTTGATGACCCTTCGTCTACAAATTAACATCTCTCGTCGAATAAACGATATTTCATTTTTTGGATAAATTTTACTTTTACAGAAAATTTTTGATAAGTTTTCGTTTCATGAGAAATTTACGTTAAATTTTATTTTTAAATAAAATTTTCGATAAATTTTTTTTAATGATAATTTTCGATGAATTTTCTTTATATTGAAATCTATAAAAATTTGCATAATACTGGAAATTTTAGATTAATTTTCTTTTGTTTAGATTTTCTTAATACATTATCTATTAGAGGACTTTTTTAAGCTTTAACAGCATATTTTCTGATTTTAAAAGTATTTTTAAGCTTATTAAACTTTTTTTGAGCATATTTTTAGCTGCACAACCTGTTTCTGTAGATTTAATAAGGGGAAAAAAATTGAAAATGGGGACCTATACATTGAGAACATGCTGCAAAATTTATCTGGCAACATTGCCGAATGTAGAAAATATTATTATAATTTTCATTTTTTTTTTTTCTGAAATGAAAGGTAATATGTATTTGAAAATATTCTTTAAATCTAAGTGAATTTTGATTTTAAAAAATTTAAATCCTACAAAAAATTTATCTAATTTTAAAGGTATATCTACATATTTTTAACATAATTTCTTAAGTAAAACATCTTAACTAATAAAGAAATGAAAAGTAAAAGAAAATTAAGTTTTTAGCCCAATAAAAAAATGTAAGAAAGTGTTAAGAAAACCTAAGAAGACCTAGCAAATGAATATATAATTTTTAATTTTTTTTTCCTTTTTTCTAACTTACAGCCATATAGAAATTTTTGTGTTTGTTGAGAAAGTCGGCAAACTTTTGAATAATTTCACTACAACAACAAGGAAATAAGTTCTCGCGTTGAGAATAATTTTCGTTTTTTACTACCAAGTTCTATTATTATTTTTCAAAACTAGCGGCAATAATAGAGAAAGTGAATGTGAAATGAGAGCAAAAAAAATTTAAGTTTTTAGTTTTTACCACAAAAAAAAAAAAGGAAAAACTTAAGAAAATAGTCTAGAATATTAGAAAATTTAGAAAAAAAAACTCTGAGACTAAACTTAGGTCGTTGATATTATCAAAGTCATATCCATATGTATTTATATATGTGAGGAAAAGTTTATAAAAAGGTGCATATATATGTATGTATGATACAAAGTTAAAAATTTTATTGTTTTGTTTAACAAACAAATTATTTAAGTTTAAATGTATATGAGTGTGTATGTGTAAGATAGAGAGATCCCAAGATCAGTGTTGCCATTTTAGCATTTTGTTTTGCTAGATTTAGCAGAATGGTTTGTCAAATTGCATATTTATTTTGAAAAATTCTGCTATAAGCTTTTTAGCATAAGTGACTAAATTGAGAGCAGAAATTAAGCATAATTTTCAACACATGAGAAGAGAAATTCTCATATTAAATTCCTCTCGTTCAATTAATTTTAAAACTGTGACTTAAAATTCCATTAACAAAAACTTTGTGATAAAAAAATTCATTATATAATTTACTGAAAATCTAGATCAGGGAAAAAAGTGTCGTTTAAGGACAAAATTATCAACTGTATAAAATAAATGTTAATAAATCTGGATCATTTAAACTGCTAAACCAATTTTGATCTTGAAATTTGTCACATTCTCAGAAGAGGAGTTAGGCTTTCTGAATATTGTTAGCTGGAGTGCAGACAGTGTACAGACAGCACTACCACCTCAAGTGTGAAAAACGTCGGAGTATGTACTTTTATAAATATGAAACAATTATACATAATTTTGCTTTTCTGCACGCAGGGAAAAAATGTCTACGGCATTATCACTAGCATTATCACTAAAACAATATTATGTTCTCATTGTTAATTTTGATTAATTTTAATAATACTGTGTTCATGATAAACATGTTTTTGCTTCAGTTTTATCATTCAATGTTTACATTCAATAAAAATGTTAACATAGTTGCTTACAATAATCATAAGTTTTTGAATATTTTTACCAGAAATAAAATTTTATTAATTTGAAAAAATATCATTATTTCTATTGAAGATTACCAACTTTTTTTCCTTGTTTTTAAAACATATTAATATTATTATTCCCATAATAATAGAATGTTACAAATAATTATAATACGTATGCTTTTTTACAAATTTGGTTGAAAAACACATAACTTATTTGTTTTTAATATATTTTATTTTTAAAGTTTGTTTTCCAATTTCATTATAATTCTAATTAATTCCAATTTCATTATAATTCTAATTAATTTATATATGAATAAATATAATTAGACAAGGTTTTGTTATATTAAGTGGGATTCAAGTAGTTTAAGATATTGATTAATTACTAGTTAATAAAAAGTATCTTGCATTATCTTGCACAACGTATGTATTAATAAAATTAATTAATGAAAAATAATCAATCATTATTTTTCATTAATAAGATTAATATGAAACATGTTATGTGTATTTTTGGACATGTTATAAAATTTTTAATAATGTAAGAAAATCAGAGTATGATTTTATAAAACTTGATCGTATTATTATAAAATATTTAAATAATAAATGCAAAAACTCGGATCATAATAAAAGTTATATTATTTTATGTTTATAATATTCATATTTATTATTATTTATGAAAATACAGTCCAATCCATCGTTGTCATAATGACATTTAAAGTGCAATTCTAGCATTTATTTTTCAGCCATTGCACATTTTTGTGAAAAAAATAATGCTAGATTCTTTTTAGGATCTTTTTTTGAGCTTTTTTGCACATAGAATGGATTTTTTGGCATTAAAAATATATTTTTAGCATTTTGCATTATTATATAGACAAAAATATCTATTTAGGTCATTAACAAATTTCCAGGTTATCTAATTATGTTCACCTATGTGACAATTTCGGTACTTGTAACTTGTTCGAAAAAAATGCAATTTGGAAACTTATCTCCTCCGGTTTAGGTGATTCATTAAGCATCAGTTTAACACTAAGTTTATTTGAATTAGTTAAAATTTTATGTATTTAAAAAAAAAAAAAATAAGTAATCTGAAAAAACTGAACTTTTGAAATTTTGGAGAACTCAAAATTTTGTATTGATATAATAAGTATACATACCAAATTTCAACGAAATGGGAGGTGATGAAATCTCCCAAATATGAAAGGATTTTAAATATTTTCTAAGTTTATTAAGTAAAATAACAAAGTGCTATATTATCTTCAAAATTTTAATTTTGGCTTAATTGCTTTCAGCTTTTTATCATATATATTTTTTTAATAAATAAACATGATATCTTGAATAATACTAAAGAAAATGTTTTGAATTAGTAAAATTGGCTAAATCGAAATGAGGTGGGTTTCAAAAATTGCTATTTTTTTTTTTTAATTTAGTTAGAAGCATTAAATATTTTTTAGACCTTTTTAAAAATTTAATAAAATTTTAGATGTGATTCCGCATCTAGCAATAATCGAAATTCATAATTTTTTTAAAAAAGTTTAACTTTCGATTATGATTTTGGAACTTTTTTGATACAAGTTGGATAGAATAGTAAGTTAAATTTAGTCACATTAAATCATATTGTGAAAAATGCGTTTTTAATAATATCAAAAAGATGTTTCGTAAGTTGTATAAATTTGCTTAAACTTTGCGTTTCTATCAAACACTTCAGAAAGTATTGAAAAATTATTGTGATACCTATAAACGTTTACAAAATATTTATATGTATTTGAATTTATGAAATAGTTATGTTCCTGAAAATATATTTTAAAATTTTTGTTTTATTTTAAAAAAGTTACAATTTGTTGAATAATAAAAAAAAAACATACAAAATGTTCAATAAGATTCTGAATTGATTTGTACTTTTAAAAGTAGAAGTGGGACCTTGTATTTAGGCGTAACTCATAAAAATTGCTCAAAAAAATGTAATAGATTTGATAACTAATTCTACATGGATGGAAAGGCGAAGACAGAGAGTAATTTTGAAGATAAAAATAGGACCGTTGTCTTTGGGCGTAACTCATAAAAAAATTTCTGAAACAAATTTAATAGTTTACTTACATGCGTTAATAACAAACACTTTTATTGTAATAGTATAATTTAAATTTAGCATTTTTTTTTTTTTTTTCTAAAAAATTGCACTTTCTTAACAGTTATTTATCATTTTTTCTGAAAAATTTCTGGCAACACTGTTCTAATCATAATATGCTGCTCTTCGATTATGGGTCCTGAAAGAAAAATTTTTCTCTGCGTGTAGATTCTGTTGAACAAGATAAATAAAAAATATACTGTTACTATTTTATCTCATATTGCTTAAAAGATATTTAAATTAAAAAAATAAAATTCCTATTTTCTCGCATTGATCTTTTTGATTTTTCGCCCTATAACTTTTAAAATAACAATTCTAAAATTTTTTAGAAATATAATGAAATTTTGCATACTTTTTTAATTTAAGTGCAAATTTGGTAGTAGACGTAAATGATAAATTTCTAATTTTCTAATTTTGTAAAATTAGAAAATTTATTGATTCCATTTATTTATTTATTTCAAATAAATTATTTTATCCAGCTAACGTAATTCTTAGTTGTACTATAAATATACAAAAAAAGTGAACTTGAAATATTCCGTAGAACAAAAATTATGTTTAATATTTAATTAATATAGGTTTTATTAGAGCTTAAGGACGATATACAAATCTTTGAAATCGGATAAGAAGCAAAAATTAAGCAAGCAAAGGAGTAAAAATTTGTCGTTGGTATCCTACTTTGAGCATATGTGAAATTTTATGTATATCCAACCAGCCGATTAGAAGTTAGAGATTTATTTCCAAATAATTTCTATTCTGCCTCAATGTACATTAGACCTATTGATTTTAAAAAATATTTTAGGTATTCTTTTTGTAAATTCTTTGTTGCACATTTTTCAAAAAATCATTTGATTTTATGACGTTTTCTTATGGTCCTACGAAATTTTTTCTATTTAGCAGATTCTAGTATATTATTTTTGAGAATTTAGCATAACACTTCGAATATTTTCTGGCAACACTATTCAAGTTTTTAATGTAGCCAATAAAGATTGTTTAAACATTTTAAGTTACACAAAAACTTTAATCAGGCACAACAAAGTCATTGACACATTTATATAAATTTTATCAAGGGAATTGAAAAGTTTAGAGCTCGTATTACATAATTTGAAAGTTTGTTAAATGTTTAAATGCTTTTGTCTGATTAAAGCATAATTTTAGAGGAATTTTGTATGTAAAAAAAATCAAGTACAAAAAAATTTAAGAATTTAATATTTAAAATTTGAATTTAATAGAAATTTAAATTCTATGAGAGATTACAACTAATCTTCACTTATTTGAAAATGTTTTTTTTTTCAATCAGCTAATTTTGACATTTGTTTTTTGTTTTTTTTTTTTTTGTTTACACAAAACATCATTTACATTCTTCATAGCAAATCAAACTATAAAGTTCATTCGGTTATAAATTTTATTAAATATTGGCATAAACAAATTTTTGCAGTTTCAATTTAAAGTACATACAAAGACAAATATGAGTTCAAAATTCAACTAATAAGAAAAGCTTTTAAAAAAATAAGGTAATATCAGTTTTAACAACACCCTATATACTCAAAAGAAAATTCTAAAAATGCAGAAACTGCTCTAAAATTTCTTGTATATGGGTTGTTGTTAAATAAAATTCTACACATATTCCTAAATTTAAAATAATATAATAAAATAAACCCTTTTGTTCCTGTTTGACAATAAATATCTGTATTTGTATGTAAATGTATAAATTTTCTCGCTGTTACATTTCAGTTTCGTAAACCAAAACCAATTGAAATTTATTTTCAATATTGAACAATGTCTTGTAAATCAAACAGAAAAAATGAGAGAGAGTGCTACAGGAAAGTGTCCTTGCCTTAGGCTAAGAAAATAATAAGTAGCGGGTATTTGACAGGGGTTCACATACATATATGTTTACTTACTTACACATATGAAAATTTATTTGTGTAAAATAAATAAATGAGTCCTTTTCTTGTCCGCAATATGTAAATTTATGAATATGTTATGAATTTTATTGTATTTTATAACAATTCTATGAATAATATAAGTTTTTGATTTTTTTTTTTGTAACAATCAGACAAACAAAATTTGGTATGATTGTTTGTTGGTAAGTATTTGCAAAATATTTTAAAACTTTTCAATGAAGTGATTGATTTTATTTGTTTAGGAAAAAAAATAGCAAATTTTTTGAAGAGAGAAAAGTATTATTTGTTTTCATACCACCCTTGGTGTATGTAAGTGTGGCACCACATTCTTTTTTATGTTTTCATTGTGGCCACTAAGTTTTATATGCGTATGATGGTCATTCATGTATGAACCACCAAAATAAATTACAATATATTTTTTTTTTTTTTTTCAAATAATTTATAAGAATGTTTTTGTTTGAATTGAAAAGAAAAATATAAAGTTGAGGAGAACAGGGTTTGCAAAATTTTAAAATAAAATTTCAATTTTCAAATAATGTACATTAAAGTATCTCGACTAAAGGATTTTTTTGCTATTTTGATGTAGATAGATTTCAAGCGGTGCATATTAATCAGCTGAATACGGAAAAAATATTTAAACAATATTTTAAATTTATCTTCAGTTCTCTACCAGCGCAAAATGGGTTGAAGTATACCAAAACTTGAGCTTAATTAAAATTTAAAATATAAAAATTTCGACATAAAATCTCTGCAGTACAAATTTTTCTTGCAGTTTCTGGTTGAACTTTATAATTCTATTTTAATTCTATAAAATAAGAAAATAAATTCTATTTGAGTGTACATATTTTAAACTATTAATTCTTGCAATAATCTCATAATAAAATAAAATTTTAGAATTAAATTTTCAACCTCGTAAATATATTATATAAAAAAAAAATAATAAGAAAGGAGCAAATGACAGAAAAACTTAATTTAAAAAAATTCTAAAACATTACTAGTTTTGCAAAAAGAATTTAATTTTAGTTGGAAATATTTTAGATTTTTTGAAGAAAATTCTACCTTTTTAAAATACTGTTTTTTATTTTGGAATCAAGTTATAACATATCAAACTTTATCACCGTGAAATGTTTGAAAAACTGCAAAAGGTATCACGTCTTCAAATTTTTGAAAAACTGAGTACTATTTTTTTCTCTAATTTTTTAATCTTTTAAAGTTCAAACATTTTAATACATTATATTATAGAAAAGTTCTGAAAATTAAAACATATTTTAATTCATAAGGACGGACAACTATAAATAATGTTCTTTAAAATATTTAACCTTTCATGTCCTTGTGAGTTTTGAATACATTTTTCTGAAAATGATGTTATAACACCGACACATAATCTAATCAACACACTTAAATTTTATTCTTGTACGACTTTTACTTTATTGTATAATAACTTAGTATGTCTTTTCTTAAAATTAACTTAAAAATTTTATTTTTGGATGAAATTATAACTTAATTTAATAAAGCGACAAAATTGATAGCGCTCCACTCCACTGTGCAGCGATTAACAATTTTGGCAAAAAAAAGTTTTGAGTATTTTTATAGGTCTCAAAAAATTCGAAATTTTCAGTTCATTTTTGAAAAGATATTTTAAAATTTTTCCCTTAGTATTTTATTTTTTCGACAGAAGTTTTGTGCGCATTCTGGCGAACAAATTTTTTGAAAACACTTTTTTATGGATCATAATTACTACAAAGAAAATTTTCAATATTTGTTTGCAAAAAAATAAAAAATAAAACTAATTTCCCATGATGTATTAAAATGTTCGATTATGTATCGTAATTTTTTAAATTTTTTTCATAAAAAGCTTAAAATGACGAGTTTGTTTAACACTAATTTCGAACTAAATCCTGAAGCTTTTTTTTTGGACAAAATGTGGTGTAAAAGGGGGAGCATTCACCACAGGGGCACATCTGGCGTTTCCAATTATTTTGAAAACGAAGTAATAATTTTTGTGGAATTAATTGATTTTCTCTTCGTTTCTCGCAGAACTTTTTTCCATCAAATTTTAATATGTTAAATTTACATTTGATCGTAGGTAGACGTGATTATATGTTTTTTCAATACTCTCCCAAATATTTCGCTCTGGGTATTTTCTGTGATACCATTCTTAGTTTTTGGGAATATATATATATATATATATATATATATATATATATATAGTTTTTGGGAATATATATATATATATATATATATATATATATATATATTTCCTGGTTTTGGTCACTTTACCAATTCATAAAAATTAAGATGAGAGGGCCAGGATTAAAAACACAAAATGAAAGCCAACGACCGTATTAAAAAAACAACGCAGTTTAATAACAATTATTAAGAAAAATTCCTTAAAATTGTATTTAAAAATGATGATTCGCTTTATGTACCTTTAGTAAATCCTTGTTAACTTTAAGTATTTTAAAGTAGTTTTGACCCTACTTTAAGATTATTTCCGTTACATACATATTTAAAAAGAACATTCTTTTTTGTATTGATGCTTAAATTTTTTAATTTCAGAATGTTAAGGTTCGTTCCGAAATTAAAAATGCGCTAATATAAAGGAACAGAATTGTATTTTCTGCACATATGGTCAGATTAAACTGTATTACAATGAAATCATAAAAATAAACAGAATAAAATATATTTTGGGTGCTTTTGGATTAAAATACCAACATGTACAACACAAATGTATCTAGAATGTAGTTTTTTGCTCTATAAACTTATTTGACTTATCGTAACTACGTGTCTTGAACTCGAAGAACCACCACTTGATCACAAATAGTGTTCACTGAAAATTTAAATCAAAGTTATTAAGAAAAACATAGGTTTCAATTCGAAAATTATATATTTCCAAAATATATCTTCATTTAAAAAATTTTATTTCGAATTATGGAATATCAAGCTAATCGTTTGACAGTATCAAATGACTCGAAGGAGTACATCGGTACTTTTGAATGTTAAATAGTATCAAAAAAGTACCATTTTTCATTCCTGTATGTGATTGAAAAGTAACTATATTCGTAGCTACATGTCTTTACCAAATTGTCACTGGAAAACGATTTCAACTTTGTCCTAATACGTGTGTCGTTATGATGATACTTAGTGGACTTATTTGACCTACTATGAGCACTGGTCCTATTGACCTTAATCAAAATCGCAATATAGTTTGAATTAATTAGATTAAAATCTAATAACGATGCCTTTGGGTCTATTGAACTTCAACATATCGGAAAGTACCTCAGAATTTTGATATTCCAAATCTTTGTTTCTGGCAAAAGTTATATAAAAAAAAAAGAAAAAAATCCTGAAACCAGATTTTTACCAAAACAGATAAAAAAAACTGTTATTTTCCAGAAACAAATAAAAATAATAATAAAATATATGTTGAAGACATGGTAAACTTACACATAGGTCACATAAGCCTAGTCATCGCCCAAGTTAAGCGTAATCTATTTACCATCGAAAATTGGACTTTAGGGCGTAAGTTTTTTTTTATTAAAATTGACATTTTTCCACACCTATTGGTTTTGTGGAAAACATAAACTTTTATTTTTTTTCTATGATCGAAATTTATATAAATAGTAAAATTTGCTTTAAAAAATCAGTACCAATTTATTCGATTCAATTTGAATTTTATAGTAAATAGTATAAAATCAAAATTTTGAACGAAACTACGTCAAATTGCAAACACATTTTCCGCCAAAACAAAAATTAAACATTTTTCAATTTAGCTATGTTCTATTGTCTGTGGGAAATATTCTCACGTTCGAGCTATAAGTCCCAAATAAATTGTATTCACCCAGGTTGTCTATTGTTTTCCCAAAAAGTTGGTATTTAAAATTATATAAATCGTTTTATTAAACAAATTGCTTAGTGGAATTTAATAAAAGCTACCCAGGATATTTAAAAGTCTTGGGGCTAGTGTAATGTAATTATTAAAATTTAGAATGTTTTGAAAAAAAAAAAAAATACCGTTCATAAATATTGAAGTGAAAAAGGGAAATGTGTGGAAAAAATGTTATGATTTAGTTCATAGTCATAAAAATTTATTTAATAGAAGCAAATTTTTCAAAGTAAATTAAAATTTATCTTCAATGAATCCCACTAAAAAATCCTACATTCCTAAAGAAATAATTGCAAACTCTGACTTTAAATATCAGTTGTAATATTTACACTTAAATAATTTGCAAATAAAATTCTTTACACACACTTGCAAGAATTTGTTCTATTGTTGACAATTGGACATTGGGTCACATGCGTAAATTATATTTCTTGACAGGCAAGTCAGAAGCAAACGACAAGAAATGTAACACAAACACATACATGCATATACCCAACAAACATAAAGTCAGGTATTAAAAAAAATATGGTTTATTGATTTGAATCAATCGTGCAAATTTTAATATACGAATTTGATAATTAAATTAAAAATTAATGATCCTTAAGAAACATAAGCGAATTGATAATAAGAATATTCTTAAATATTTGGTTTCGTAATAAAATTTTGATAAACATTGTAGCAAAGAAAATTTCAAGCTTAATCGAAAACTGAGAACGATATGGAAATGCATACTTTGATTTTTGAGAATGATTTGGGTTTTTGTAAGATCAAACTTGTTTGCTTACTGGGAATATATGAATTTATACGTATGTAAGTAGGAGTGCACATAAATAAGTTTCTACAATTGACTTAAGTAAAGTAGATGTTTTGTTAACAAGAAATATATAAATTGTCACGCATGTTGACAATAAAATAAACATAACAATAAACACATAACAATAAACACATATACATATACACAAATAAATATAGACACCCAGACTTACATAAGTACACTTATATATGTAAAGTAAAAAATTAAATTTGCATAAAATTCAATTTAAAATTTGTTATTTTATTTTTTCTACTTGTTCGAATTGTCAATAAAAAAGAAATACAAATAAATAAATAAAATTCATAGCATAGTTTTAGGGCTAATGGACAAGGACAATTGAGTTGTTGTAGTAGTTAGCAATAAATATACATAAAATAATCATACATGCTTACTTAAAATAAAAAAGGAATATAATAATCATTGGTATAGAATTTATGTATATTTCTTATGAAATTGTTTAGAAATCTATACGGAATTAATGTTGTTTATTAAGAAATTTTATGTTCATAAATGACATTAGTTTTGTAATAATCTAAAATCTAAATTTTTAATACATATTTTTCTTTTCTTGTTCGTTAAATTATTTATTTGCTTGTTTATTATTTTTTAGCTGGAATTTTGTTTTTATTGAAATTTACTTATTATATTCGATTGATTTAGTGTGGAAGTTTCCTGTTTATTTCTTATTAACAATATTATAGCCATATAACATTGATTATAATCGTGTGAATATATTAGAAATAAAATAAATAAAAAGTTGTATAAATTAGGGTTAATGGCAAATCAAATGAAAGATTGAATTTTTAATTCTGCATGAACGAATAGTTAATGCGGTTTTTGAGAATTTTATTTCATATAGAGAAAATTGTCTAAATTGTAGTTCCACCAAAATTTTAAAGTAAATAAATCAGTAAATTAAACTTAATATTGAAAATATTATTGATCGCTATTAAAAATAAATTCGATCCGATCCAATACAAATTGAGAATATTTCACTAAAGTCCAAGAATTTTAATTTTTTCTTTTTTTTTTTAACGAAATCTAAATTTTAAAAGCTCCAAAATAATTCATACAATCAAAAAAATGTTTAAATTTGCACCTCTCACCAGATTGGTTCTATCATTTATTAATAATTGTAAAAAATAAAAAACGAAAATTTTTTCCCAATTAAAGGCTTTTAGAATTTTAATTAAAAAACTAATTCGAAAAACTATGAATTCTAAATAATGTGTTAATTGAATGAATCAAAAATTTTATTTAAAAAAATATTTAAATAAATCAATTAAGTAGAAAATAACAAATACTAAAATTTACGATTTTGAATTTTGATTGTAACTCCCCTCAGAATCGTTCATTGGGTTGTAAAAACATATTAAGCGAAATATTAGTGGAATCGGGTATCTTTAACTTGTGAAGTATCGATCCTGAAGTTTGTATGGCGCGTTTATATGAAGAATATGACTTTTTTTAGTTTTTAGAAAAATGTAGCTATTAAATACTTTTTTTCATAAAAAATTTTAAAAAATCGTAACCGCATAATTACCTATAAAACAAGACATAAAAAATAAAAAATCATTTAAAAAATTAATATGTTTTAGACCACTTGTGTAAGGAGTGTACAAACGAATTTTTAATTTTTTGAGAAATGTTTAAATAAAATGATATTTTAAATTTAATTTGAAATATTATTACTGAAAAATATACTTGCCTTTCCCTAGGATAATTCAAACCTCTTCGCATGCTTAGATAAAAATGTTAATTTTTTTTTTTAAGACTGTTAAAACTCCAATTTCAAACTTTTAAAAATTTTGTTAAACAAATTTCAATGAAGTTCGAATAAAACCATGTATATATGTTTATAAACAACACTACAGGAAATAAAATTAAAAAGTGTAATAGTATAATTATTATTATTATTATTATTATTATTATTATTAATATTATTATTTTTTTTTTTTTAACTGATATACAAACTAAACAAAATTAGTACACAATAAGACAAACTATATCATGGAAAATATATTCTGAAAATTTTAAGAAAATTGGACAAGGATTACTTTTAAAATAAGAAGATCAAAGGTCAAAATTTGAAATATTTAAAATTTTTAAGGACAACCACGAAAAATTATTTTTTCAATAAAATTTTATTTTCGTAAAATTTATCGAAATCCAGATTAAAAAAATGTTTTCTTTAACATTTTCATATATTCCAAATTTTGATCTTTGACCTTCATATTTTATCTTCTCCGAAATCACAAAATTTAAATCGCAGGTAGGGCTTAGTCATATAGGCATCGAACTAATTCTTTTTTATTTTTGTTTCCTGTAGTATTTATAAACCTGCATAGATTTATTCGAACTTTTTTGAAATTTGTTTCACAAAATATTTAAAAGCTTCAAATTTTAATTTTGAAACAGTCTTAAAAAATCATAATTTTTTAACCAAGCTTAGAAAGAGGTTAGAATTATCCTACATTTCACAAAAAATTAAAAATTTGTTTGTACACTCCTTCCACATGTTGTCTAAAGCACTTTAATGGTCTGGGGAATTCGTAATAACTTTATATTTTTTTAACTGATTTTTTCTGTACTTTGTTTGATAGATAATTGTGTGTAGATTACAATTTTTTAACATTTTGTTACATATAATAGCTAAATTTTTCTAAAAACTGTAAAAAGAAAAACATATTTTCCCATATATTTTACACAATATCCTCTAGCAACTCAATGAACGATTCAGAAGGAATTACGGTCAAATTTCAAAAGTCGATTAATTTTGGCGCAGTCTAATATACATATATTCAAAACATTGTATTTAATTTACAAACATTCTGAAATATTAAAAAAAGAAAAGCAAAACTTTAATTTTTTTTACAATTATTTGTTTGAAATAGTTTAAAAATCACCCTTTCTGTTCATTAATATTTGCTGTAAATTTTCTGACTTTAGCGCCCTCTTTTAGCTACAAAAATAGCTATATCCAAAAAGTTCTTTCAAAGTTATGTGAGTATATGTTATGTGTGTATATATGTATGTGAATATATGTATGTAATATTGTTACCTTTTGAAAAACGTATATTCAACTGGGGATGTGCGATTAATCAATCGAGTATTGTGAATAATTAAATTTCAGATTAATTAATTATTCGATTATTTCAATAATTTGGTTAATCATATTTATGATTAATTGGTTTATTTCAATTTAAATTATTCAAAATTATGACTGATAAATTAATCAGAATTTTAAATAATTGAAATTTTGAATAAATTAATAATTTTAAATTTATCTGATCTTCATTTTCATTTTTTAATTCTCTTTACAATTTATCGTTAGAAAATATAACATTTGAAATTGCACAAATTTTACATTTTATATAGTTTTTAGCATTTTTTATTTCATATGTTTAACCGTAAAATAAATTTAAGAACTTTGAACAAAATTACTCAAATTTTTAATAATCGAAATTTAAAATAATTAATTAATCAGAATTTAGATTAATTATAATTGTTGATTAAGCGACTAATTGATTAATATCTATGCAGATTGATAAAAATCTTGAATAATCGATTAATCGCACATCTGTAATTTCAACACAATTGGAAAAATATTCTCATTTTAATCTGTTAGACAAAGCACAAAACTTAAAATTTCTTTTTTTTGACAAATATTTTTTTGAAATAGTTTAAAAATCACCCTTTTTGTTCATTAATATTTGCTGTAAATTTTCTGACTTTAGCGCCCTCTTTTAGCTACAAAAATAGTTATACCCAAAAATTTTTTTCAAAATTCAATTGTATAACTAACCACGGAAATTTAGGATCACTGATCACTAAATAAGTACATAGGTCAACAATAAAAAAAGTATTGGGAAAATATATTGCTAATATTGTAGGTATGGTCACTCCAATCACCAGTAACATTTCGGTTTTTCTCCATTACGTCGCATTTCTAACTCATTGACAACCAATAATTTATATAATTTTTCAGGTAACAGGTAGATTAAATTGATCATTCAAGTTTTATAGACAAGAAATGGTACTATAAAAATATAGTGCAAGTCAAGTCTCCGCTTTGCCATACATAGCCCCTAGAAGTCTATGAATTTTTCAAAATCATGAAATTTACAATAAGTTTCATTAAGCTATGAGTGGTAAGAAGTGAGTATAGAGGGGAAATTTGTATTCGATATATTTAACAATTTTTAAAATTGTACTGACATAAAATGTGTAATCAAAGATTTGAAAAAAAAATAAAAATACAAATTTAGTCAAGAAAACTTTAGAAAAAAATTAAATCGTGAATAACTCAGTTTAATTCTCACTCCGCAAAACTGAATATAGTGTAGAAAGTTAAATAAAACATTTCCTTTACGTCACAATCTTAACATATCGATAACCTAAGGAAATATGTACCTCTAAGGACATTTTAGGTTATATAATTACTCGTTCAAGTTTTAGAGATAAGGAATAGTGCAATAAAAGTATAGAACATATCATGTTTCCAACTTTTCGTACATAGAACTTAGAAGCTTTTAAAATTTTTAAAATTCCGATAATATGGTAGCAATAAGCCAAGAACACGGGAGCGCTTTCACCAAAAAATAGCTGTTATTAGGAGATTATATCAAGACAAATGAAATATACTATGATGTCTTTATTGCTGGTTCTTTGTGTGACAAAATAATAAAAGTACTGACTTTTTCAACCTAAATAAAAAAGAAAATATGTACAAATTTTTAAATAAAGTTGAAAATAAAACACGATATCTCCTATAATTGTAACGTGATGGAAATATTTCATTTTACATTCTACATTATATAGGAATAATAAATACGTGGAATCATTCGTGATATATTTTACTCTTTTGTTTACTTGGTTATTCAAATTTTCTTATTTTTTTCAAACTTTTGATGAAAAGAACACATTTCCTGTCAGTGCGATTTCATAATTTTTGGGATTTACGGTTATAAGTTATCTAATACTAATTTTCTTTCTGCACCCATTTCTTGTCTATAAAACATGATTACTTTGCCCTACCTTCTAATTAGAAAATTATATAACCTAAAAACTACTCAAAGATGCATATTTTCTTTGGTCGTCAAAAGGGTAACGTTAAAAGTGTGATGTGGCGGAAACGTTTAATTTAACTTAATAATAATCTAATTAAAAAGTTCTTTGCAATATATTAAAAGTAAAAATTCAAGATTCAGAAAGAATCAACGTTTTCAATGTTCCGGGACCAAGAGCATATTACCGTGACTACTATTCTTCAAGGTATTATAAATCAAAATCTAAAAAATTCAAACACTCCAAAAAATTTAAACATCCTCGACGTAGTCGCAGCTCCAGCACATCTTCCACATCTTCATCTAGTTTAAGAGACAGTTGAATTAGTCGTAGTAGCCGCACTTCTAAATATTCAAGTTCTCGAAATAGCAAGACAACACGGGCTGCTAGCTCAGAAGTAATTCGTGAAGTGCACCGACCTCCCTTTGCTCCGAGCTGTACAACTGCTTTTACCAAATCTATTGATTTATTAGATGTTAAAGTGCAAAAAGTTTTGGGAACCATAGAAGAAGATACGTTTGTACCTAGAGCCATCTTTAGTATTCGAGATAGTGTGGCCCTCAAGAAAAATACTTTGACTTCTGGCAAAGTTATTATAGATCTACAGGCGGAGACGGTAACAACGGTAACATTTAGCATGTCTTTAGAGAAAAAGGATGTTAATGCTAACGAGTACATATTTCATCCAAATTTCCTGGATGATGCTGAACAGAAACAAGATAAATAGATACGCAAACTCTTTCTGTATCGTCAGAAATATATGACGAATTAATTAAAAAACCTACTTATAATAAAACCTAATAAATATCGAATTACACATAAACAAATAAAAAACTTTTTACACCATATTAAGTCTAAGGAACAAGAATATTGCAGAATTTTTAAAATTTTTTTTTTTTAGATTTTGTTGACCTGTGTAAACAACATATTTGACAGAAGCCACCGAAACAACATTATTGCCATAGACATCATCTACTAGTCCATAATGAAAAATAATTTTTTGTAAATCAAAATGGACCAAACATTAGCTTAGTTGTGGAAATACTAAAACGAGGTTCAACAAAATGGATGACGGGTGTGTAATACTCAGACGGATGAATAAAACGTAATATTAAGAACTCAATTGGTGGCTGGGAACGTACAGAGGAAAAAGAGTTGAAAAATACTGAAGTTATAAGATGTTATAGGATTAAGTTATTTAAGGATCGGGGATGGATGTCTTAGTAAAAGACATCTTAGTAAAAGAGAAATTGATAAAGTCACTGACAATTAGCAACTGTAGATAAGTAAAATAGAGCAAATATGGTTATTACTTCAAAGCAAAGTATCAATAATTCGGAACGTGGGCAGTAAATGTATAAGTATTACGGTAGGCGTAAAACTGCTCATGGACCAGTAAATATGTATTTGTGGAAACTAATGAATACATAATTGTTCCATATAACACAGATTTGATGGTTAAGCAAACAATTCAACGAGCACCTACGAAATATCTTAATGTACAAACGGGAGAATATTGTCTGCATAGTAATGATGATATAGTGAACAAAATCAAAAAATCTGCTTCACAGTTACCAATTTTTACAAAATTCATTTTCTTCTCTAAAATAATGTAGGGTATTCTAGGAAGAAGCAGAAATAATCTACAATCTTCTATATAAACACAAGTTGCATGTTGTCACGTTATAAAAAACAAAGAAATTATAAAAAAAAATAAAAGCAGAAAATTGCTGATACCTCCAAAATGCTATTATTCCTCAATTCTATGTTACCCACATGCAAAATGTCCGGGCGATTCCATTTACAAAAACTAAAAGTCAATTTAAAGCATTGTAAAGCAAAGAAAACATAGAAAAATATATTCTAAGAAGGCAAATGTATTTTCTGCTTACAAATGAATAACAGAAATTCCCTTAAGAATTTCTTAGTTTTTTGCTTATATGTCGTCAATAAATCTTGAACCCTTTTTTAAAGAACTGCTTCTCCCGACAATTGTATAAAACTACATATAGAATTATACATGTGTTTGTGTAAAGTATGCGTGCATATGTTTTTGTTATTCTAACCAGTCTAAATGTCAAACGTTTCTAAATGCTAGTGAACATGTTCAAAGCGAACAATACACACACATATTTATAAACAAGACCTTTGTCTTCGTTTTCTTCTCCATCAATGCAATTGCTTAGTTCCGTTGTTTGTTAAAACGGAAGCGGAAACGAAATGCCGTCAGAGTTTTATAATCGATTAATTCGATTTAGATTGGAAATTATGGCCTTTAAAACACGTTCAATTTTCTTGCAAATTTTTTTCATGTTTTCATTTTCTTTTAAGTATTTTTTACATAGATACGTTTTTCCTTTCCAGCACGCTATTGTTTATTGATATTTTATTACGTAGGTTTCTATTAATTTCTATGTCAAATCACGTGTTTCCTAAGCATGCGAAAAGTGTCGTTAAAATTTTATGGCAAGAGAATTAAGGGTTGCGAAAATATAACAAAAAAAAAAAAATTGAAATTAGCATGACTAGACACAAAGACAAAGTTGAGGCACCTGTCTCTTCATAGTATTGTCTAAGAGTCCTATAATTATGGGTGTTTTTAATGAAATAGTTAATGATAATGTTCATCACTTTTGAACTTTTTCTTTGCTAATATAATTATTGTGGAGAAAATATTTTCGATTATTACGTAGTTTTTGCGGTAAATTAAAACATTTTGCTTAAGTTGAATAATGTTTAAGTTGAATAAATTATTCACTTTTTTTTAATGAAGGGTAAGGAATTGTTAAGCAAGTAGGTTGGTTTATTAAAGTAATAATAAAAGTGTAGAAAATGAAGTAGAAAAAATCTGTTTAAATATGGGTTTCAAACTATTGATTATATGATTTATATAAATTTTTCAAAAGTTACTTAAATATATTTTAAATTTAAAATTGGGATTTGAAAACTGGAAAAATATTAGTGCAAGATGAAGAGGAGGATGGTAAAATCTATCAATAATTCAAATGAAGAAAATAAAATAGTGCAAATCAATAAGTATCCATAATGATGCCATTTAACAGTTACAGATATTTTAAGGACTTTTTGAAACCCTCGTATCAGTTGCTGGTTTCGATTTCCTATATACCTTCTGAAATTATCCATCGTTAAAAAAAAGGTAAATTTTTCTCAATAAGATCAATTTTTCCGTAATTTCATACTAAAATATCATTTTATGTAAAAAATTTCATATAAACCTTTTTTTAAGTAAAATTTATTTGATCAAGATTTTTCGACAAAAAATAAAAATATATATATTTTTATTTGCAACAATTTTCCAAAGTTTTTTTTACGCGTAAATAAATATTAAAAATATTTATTACACCATGTAGCAATTTCCCAGAAATTTTATCACACATGAAGAAGCGACATATGCATCAAACTAGAGACCACAGAACTGAAAAAGTAATGATTTTAACTTTGTGTTGTCATTGGCAGGAAGTACTTAGTGCTAAAAAAGTGCTGAAGTTCTTTTTTTAACCCATGGTGGTCATATTTAGGATGTTCTTATTTTACGCTTCTCGTTCATTTCTTTTGAAGTACTTCTCTTAAAACTATATATATAAAATTATTTAATAAAAATATGGTTTTAGCTTTGTTAATAGATAATAAAACCACTCTTCAATTTGTGAAATTTTTATTTTCATGAAAATTATTTACCTTTTTTTCTACCAAAAATACATTTATTGCACTTTCTTTGGAAGAATACACGACATTAAAAAAAAATTGTAAAATATTTACCAAAATTATATCAATCCTAAATGGATATCAAATGTACGCTAAGAATCCCTTCAACACACAAAAAGTTTTTATTTAAATGTAGCAGAACAAAATGTTAAGAAAATATCCTTTACATCAAGTATCCCTGCGGAAATTTGGTGGCAATTGCAATTATGGACCGATCCCTCACTACCAGTTGAGTACCAAAGTTCCATTTGAAACTAAATATCAGTTAAGAGTACATTTCTAACATGCTTGCCAAGTGCGCAATTAGCAACTCGCACTCAACAATAATCTTTGGCTGAGTGGTTAGTGTTGAAGACTATAAAACGTAAGATACGTCAGAAGAACGTGGGTTCGATTTGTAGTGCAGCCATCGACATTAACGAAAAATTATAAAATAAAAACAAACATAATTCAGTAAAAATAAAAAATAAAAAAATAATAAAATAAAAATAAAATATAAGTGAGAAAAAATTTTTTAGCAAATTTTTGTATATTAATCGACTCTGAACATGTCCTCTTGGACCAGTCCTGTGATCTGTCCTATTTCCAGGTGCTAATTAGCCAGCTCCAATGACTATCACATATAAATGTGACAGGTTCCTCCCATATAAAGTTCCGGAACTGGAACCGGTCTCTAGCGCTGAAAACCTCTCACGTGACTAGTTTTGAATTAATAAATATAACATTAAAGGGTTAAATTTTCAAAAATATATTTTCTTTTTTTACTGCAATATTTAAACAAAAGATTTTGTTCTGTTGCAGTGATTCGCAGTTTTCACTTGACATCCATATTAGGTTGATATAGTCTTCATAAATTTTTTATAATATTCTTAAAAATTGCTCAACTTTCGAAACTTTGAAGTCCTTTTTAGAGGATATTTAACATCCCGATGGTCTTTAGTTTTAACGACTTTTTTATATGTGAGAATGATTTTTGAATGCTGATATATGTGTAAAAATAAATACTAAAAGGTAACATTTTCAAAAGGATATATTCTTAAGTTTTTGTGCTGCAACATTTAAATAACACATATTATTATATCTTAGGAATTCTTAGATTTCATCTGACATTTGTGAATATTTTACACATTTTTTTTAAATGTGCATCGTACTAAACTATCAAGTTCTTTTAAGAGGAAATTTGACGTCCTGGAGAAAAACTGAGTGCGCAGTTTTAATACGTATGACCCCTAGTTTCATGCGTGTCGAAATTTTCATGTGTGTTATGATTGTCACACTGTGTTATTTATTTAAATATATATTCTTTTAAAAGTAAATATTAAAGGGTAAAATTTTCAAAAATATCTTTTCATAATATTTTGTGTTGAAACACTTAAATAAAGAATATTTTTATATTGTAGGTATTCTTGGCTTTAATTTGATATTTATATTGAAATGATATAATATTCGTAAATATTTAATTTTTTTAAGTTAAGAATCCTTCGAAACTTTAAAATCCTTTCGAAGGAAATTTAACGCAATGGAGAAAAACCGTTTTACTTTCATACTTCGATTTTTTCATGTTTGAAAATGACGGTTTTAGGATGAAATCGATTTTCCACCAGAAATAAAATTATGTTGATCAGAATACCAAAGAACTTTTTAACTAAAAATTGACTCTTCGTGATAACTTTAAAAATGGTATTTCATTAGTGTTGCCAGTTTAGCCTTTTTAAGGCTAAATTTAGCCTTTTTTATTTTGCTTTTTTCCTCAAAATTTTCGCTTTAGCTTCTACCTTTTTTCTAGCCTTTTTTGATTCTTAAAATTGCCATAAAAAACTAAAATGTTAGTATTTCAACATTGAAGAAAATAATTTATGATTTGGCATTACTAATTTTATTTTTAAATAGTCATTCAATTAAGCATTATTGTGTATTCATTCGCACAAAAAATCGAGATTATTTATATTTAATAAAAAATCCTCCAAATTAAAGTGCCTTAACTAATTTTGTGCAGTTATCATTATCTATCATTATAATCACTTTTTATTATACTTCATCAGCTGTAGAAAGCATTTATGAAAATGATTTTAAAAAATTTTTTTAATGCGAAAAATCAAACACAAATTTTGAAATACTTAATCAAACAGGAATTATAGTTCAAAAATGACGAAAAATCACTTCAAATCATTGGGTTATTTTTCATGTGAAATATAACACCAATTCGTATGGAAATTTTTTGTCAGAAACTAATGAGAACTAAAAAAAGTTTCTAAAAAAAGCTTATTAATTTTTTTCTAAAGTTTCTAAATTTGTTGACCTTTTTAAAAATTCAATTTAGCCTCTTTTTTTCTCACCTCCTGGCAGCACTGATTGTAATTATAAAAAGGATACCACTTTATGAGGATCATCTTTTAAACACATTACACAGTAATAAGGTAACATCTTTCTTCAGAAAATAAAACGTTATTAGATTGTGTGCCAAATTACCAAAGCCAAGTCGAAGATTCCCGAATAAGTCTAAATTGACTTATTCGGGAATCTTCGCCTATTACCTTTGAAAATTTTTTGAAAAAGGTCAAAATTAAAAGTTATTGTCACAAAAGAACTGTGAAACATGGAAATTTCTAATTTGACTACAAACACTATATCAAGCAGGTAAAATTATTTGCGATAAAATTTTATTCTGCTCTTTTATTCACCTGTGTTAGGAAAAAACTGGAATTCTTCTCCTTATATATTTGATATATATTTACATTTGATACACGCATAGCATTAGCCCGGAAGTGGTTAGAGGCTACATTAGATCTCGATTGGATGTAACGCCCACATATTATACCGACTTAAAAAAACGTTTTTGTTTTTTTTTTATTTTTTCATGTTATTAATGAAGCCATTTACATGAAATTTGACACGTCCACATTTTACGTCCTCTTTTTCAAAACTTGCAAAAGGCTGAACCTATTTGCTTAAATATATTGGATCATTCTCTGTGTGCTTAAATTCAAATATGATTTTTTATTTTTTGACAGGAGCAGGGGAAGTGGTACCCCCTATACGAAGCAAATATTCATAATGGCATATCTAAAGAAGTATTACAGTACGAGCTAGCAAACTTCATGGTAACCACTATCATATCATATCCCATTAATAAAATGAAACTAGGACGGATAGGTGGAGGAGGAGAGAAATCTAGTAATTGATATTTCTAAATATCTGCTATTATTTTTTTGTAAGTCGGTTTATTGATATAATTACGAGTGTAATAGACTTTGACACAGTAAAATTTAAATGAAAACTTATTCATTTTCATAAGCAGATTATTTTAATTATTCCTTTCTATAAAATCTAAAACAAATTTAATTTATATTTTTATTTAGTTAGTCAACACAAAAAATTATGAAGCTCCCTCCTAATTATTCTAATATATCTTAACAAAATTAATACTTAAACTAGTATTTAAGAATTTATAAATATTCAAGTTTATTAGAGCGTTAACGAATGAGAAAAAATATGAAGAAAAATACTTTTTTTTTTTTGATTTGATTGCACATTTTAATTAAATGTTTATAAGGATATTTGTTTGCCTGAACTCGTATGCACAACTACAAGTATGTGTGCTGCAGATACGATGCAATAATACGATACTCGTATTAATATTAAAAAATACACTTAAATCTTATTATACTGCAGGTAACCAGAGGCAAAAGAGAAAATTAAAAAAATATATGTATTTAAAAACATAACTAAAAAATTAAATATAATCAAGTATTTCGTAGTTTGTGTATCTTATTAAAATATATTTACTACTACAACACCAACTAACTTCCATCATAAACAAACACAACTCAAGTGAAAAGTCTATAGTATAGAGTGAAGCAGCACAGGTGGAATGACATTTATCCCTACTTATACTACGACTACTTCTTCTAGTTTTATGCACACGAATGCATATTTTTCAAACGCTTATTTATTAATTAAATTCCTCTTTTTTACATTTTGCTTGATGCAACAACGATAACAATAAAAAAAAATAGAAAAAATCTCATATATTTAGAAAAGCAAACCAAGCACAAATTGCAAGCACACACATTGATGGATTTCGAAAGGTATCCTTTCAAAAAATAAAAATAAAAAATAAAAATATCATATAAATACAGAAAAAGGACTTATATACAAATACACACACTTGTGTTTATATTATGTTAAGAGTATGAATGTATGTGAGTATGTAATAAATGAAAAGGACTTTTATATAAGTAGAGCATAGAGCGAAAGAAATATATTATGAGAAAAAAAAATACAAATAATATACTACAACAATAATTTTTCCTTAAAAATAAAACACATAAGACCATACAATGTACAATAATATGCTTTATACTTAAATATACATACATGAAGTATATAAGTACCTTTATATTATATATATGTATATATTTATATGTATATATATAAGTATCACTGGAATATGCACTTTTTTGTTATTGTCCTTTAATCATTGCCTTAGCTGCTGCCCCTTGGAATTGTAGGCGTTTTTTCTCTTCTTTTCTTAAATATACACCTATAATGTGGTTCCTTTTGGTAAATATTTTTTTCTCGCTTACTTTCTTACAAAGGGGAAGTCCTTATTATGATGTGGAATTTGTTAAGAGCTGTGACATGCGCTTTAGTTTTATTTCGGAGATTTTTCCTTATTTTAGACTGTTGGCAAGAAAATAAAAAATTACTTTCGGAATTACTTGCGTCTCAGTCTCTATTGGTATGCGAGAATTTTGTGTTGTGTTTTGCTTAAAAGGAGAAAATTTGACGGAAATTAGAATTTAGAACTGGTTTAATAATTGAAAATAAATTAATAATGAATTAGTTTCTTAATTGAATTCAAAATGCTTAATGTAAAATCAATATACATTTTTAAACTAAATCTTTAAACTCTTGGCAAATATAAAGTAAAAAAATTAAATATTGGAATAGAAAATATTTTTCCGCTAATTTCGTCAAATTAACTGCAGTTGTCGGGTATTTTTTTATATTAATTATTTTATAGATTTTGCATATTTCCTTTTTAATAATATAAATATACATTAAAATATAAATAAACAAATAACAAAAATAACAAAGAGTAATTCTTAGGGATTTCGACATAAATTATTATTTAATTCGAGAAAATTCATGTACATTTTTTATATCAATGGATAAAACATCTAAATTTTTGTAAAAAGCTTTCATCAAAGAATTTGTTTATTTTTGAAAGTGTTTAAAGTAAATTTTTACATGCAGTGGGATCTAATTGTATCAAAATGAAGAATTTACAATAAATCAAGAACTTCATTGCTTTTAATAAGTGATATTTAATTTTTGAATTTAATTACTATTTCATATCATTAATAGACAGTTTCTTATATATTTTTTATTGTTTTTTCTTTATTTTTAAAATTTTTTTATTTAGAAAATATTAGTCTATTGTTTTTCTGAAGTTTTAATTATGTATAAATGGTCAATATTCCGCAACTCAGTATCATATCATAAATGATATTAAAATGTTTTTCATAAAATAAACATTTTCCTGATCGTATTCTTTAATAACATCTTTAGAAAAAGTACTGCCACAACCAATTCTAGCACTCATGGAGTAGAACCATATACTGGTTCCCAAAGTAATATTAGAACTCTTTAAAAGTCTTTAAAATAAAAAAATTTGTTTAACCAAATTAAATTAAAAAAAATTATCTTAATTACTGGCTCTTAAACCATTCCATAACGCTTCTATAGAAATAGTTCTGAATGTGACAAGTATAGGTCATTTTCATGCATTCCGGAACTAGTTGTAGAACTAATACATTATTTCCTGGATATTATTTATTACTTTAATTTTATTCTTATGAGATCTTAATGAGACAAGTAAACTATTTTCTACATTTATTTATATTTGAATTTAAATTGTATTTTATTTTTGAAAACATGGCAACAAAAAATACCATTAATTCTTTTTTAAAAATATTACCTAATAACAAGTACAACAATTTCAAGAATATTCAATTTGATATCTTTATTTCTAAAAAAAAATGTTTTAGTTTTGTTGTTTGCTCATTTCCCTAAAATTTCACTTATATTTTTATTGTCTTATTTCTGAAGAAGAACCTGAACCGTATACCGATAAAAATGGTAATTTATAAGAGTATTGATTTCAAGTATTTTCCTTTTATATTTATCACACTTACTTAAAAAAATATACCTTCGATTTTTTCCATTATATTTATATTATTTTTATAAACTAAACATATGTCGGCAAGATGTTTCATTGTAATAGGAGTAGTGAAGTCTTTTAAGACAGCAATTTTAAATTATACACTGCCTACCACTTGAATAAGGAATCACATTTTTTTAAATTTAATTAAGTATATCTCCTAAACTAAAGTTCAGAGAAAAATAATTTTTTGCGCAACCAAATTTCAAAGTGTTGGCTTTAGTTTCCTGAAGAAATAAAAAATATACCTATTTTGTTGTACTAAAATTATGCATTTATTTAAAGACATGTGGTAATTTTTTGTGTATCACTTGAATAAGGAATATTTTAAAACTAAGCAAACTGTAATTTATTTTTAATTTTTAGGTTATAAAAATGAAAGCTATTATCTTCTAGCATTCAATTAGTAACGAGTACTGCTACCATTTTTAGAAATAACCTCAAAAATGCCATTTGGCATCGACTTGTATAATGACTCTAAGTAATTTAGCGAAATTGAACTCCATGCTTCTGTTATTGCATCCTTTAAGGATTCTATCGTCTCAAATTGTTTTCCTCCTTCATAAACTTTTCTTGCAACCGTAGGCATTTTCCATTAGATTCAGGTCTGGTGAATATGGGGGCCAATCCAAAAGTTGAACACCTTGTTGATGAATCCATTGTTTTACTGCTCTGGCGGTATGAATCGGAGCGTTGTCGTGTTGCTACTTCCAAGGTATGGGTCCAAAGAAATCATTAAATTTTGGAAATGCTTCCTCCAGAATGTTTTCATAAGTCGCTGCAGTCAAAAACCAATTCAATTGGGTACAAAAACCAATTCTGTGGTACCATAATACGAAATTGACCCCATAACATTATTCCGCCCTCTCGGCTGTGTCTGCTGCTCAAAAATAATTCCTCCTTATTTAGGTCATGGAAGTAATAGTTATACCCATCGGGACCATCAATATTAAACTTTTTTTCATCGGAAAATCTAATTTTAAACCATTTGTCGGACCATGTCATTGTATTTTTGCCAAACTCTAGACGTTGTGATTTGCGTTTTTCATATATCACATACTTATATAACAAATCATATTTATTGAAGTAATTCTCACATTCCTGATCCCGAAAAAATTATTTTATATTATTTTAGAAGCTCCACGAACACATTAATGGACGGACTTTATAATATTCGCCGAATTATTTATGACGATTTTAAATATTATTTATTCAAATTTGATATATGGGGTTACAAAGGCTAAATCAACTGAAATTATGTTAACATCAATATAAATTTTTATATATATATATATATATATATATATATATATATATATATATATATGGCACTGACTACTCTTTTTTCACGTATTTTTGATACCGACATGGCAGAACTTGATGCAATTCTAAGAATTTTTCGTCTTTCTTTTGCAGTTGTTGCCATTTTCTTTCTCCCTTTCATGTATTTTCCATATCTTTCCACGTTATCTAAATAATTGTATACAACTGTCTTTCCTCTATTAATTTTTTTGGCTATTTGGACCGGATTCTGACCCTGAGATTTCAAAATCAGAATTTTTTCTTTTTCAGAGTTATGAAGAGCTTTACCACCTTCCATTTTGAATAAAAACTATTTAAAAACTATCAAAATAAAAATTCTCTAGCCGTTTATATTGAAAGGAATTCAAATCATAGCCTTATTGATTAATATTAAAAGAATTCCTTATTCTAGTGACACACGAAATAGTACCGCAGAAATACATGTCTTTAAATAAATGCATAATTTTAGTATAAAAAAATGTGTATATTTTTTATTTCTTCAGGAAACTAAAGCCAACACTTTGAAATTTGGTTGCGCAAAAAATTATTTTTTTCTGAACTTTAGTTTAGGAGATATACATAATTAAAATTAATAAAATGTGATTCCTTATTCAAGTGGCAGTGTATATCCTCTATTTTATCGCACAATGAGAATTTTTCCATAATTTTTACATTTAGTTAGATTTATTGTTATTATTTTTTTGCAATTAGTGGTTTTGATTTTTTAAACAAAAAGTATCATATTTATAATTATAATTTAAAGACAATATAAAAAAGATTAAAGGTAAAATTAATAAATACTGACCTTCGAATAGGCAAAAATTCATTACTTTCAGACTGCAGTAAATTTACATAATTGATCGCGAGAAATTTTTAATTCATTTAAGATGTGATAATTAAAATATTGAAAATCCAGCTATGCACTTACTATGAAGATTATATATAAGATTACATATAAGACGACCACCTGGAGAAGACCTTATTATATTTATTAAAATAATTTATGGATATATGAAAATTGTTTATGTAAAATTTTATTTTGATATTGACATTTATGTAACATTTGTGCAGGTTTAAGCATTTTTCGGGAATGGGACCATAGGTCAATTATGGACCTCTCATTTAAAAAATTTGTAGAACTATCTATATTTGTACAAAACTTTATTCGAGTTTAATTGATTTTCGGGAATGGGAATTATCTGGGAACCATGTATATATATAAAACTTTATATTGATGTTATCATAATTTCAGTTGATTTAGCCTTTGTAATCCCATATATCAAATTTGAGTAAATAATATTTAAAATCGTCATAAATAATTCGGCGGATATTATAAAGTCGGTCCGTTAATATGCTCGTGGAGCTTCTAAAATAATATAAAATAATTTTTTCGGGATCAGGAATGTTCCTTCGATAAATATGATTTGTTATATAAGTATGTGATATATGATATATATATATATATATATATATATATATGTATATATATATATATATATATATATAGGCTTCAGAAAATCGAAAATCGGTTAAAAAAGCGGTATTTTGAAAATATATCCGCCATTTATGAACAGATCTTACTGAATTCTAAGCAAAATTCTAGAAAGGATTTCCAATCGTTTGATATATTATATATGACAGTTGTCGGGCTTCGTATACGCCATTTCAATCGACAAGCCGACATGGACATCGTAATATCGACATCATTTATTACTGCGATCCTGAAAACAAAACGTTTTTGCTCTGCGATGAAGATTGTGGAAGTTACAAACGAATCCCTTTAGACCTGTGGTGAAGAGTATAAAAATATATTTCAAAAAAATTTTTTTATTTTTTCACAAATACATATTTATGTATGTTTATCTGTGATGAATATATAATCGTTGGACTTTATAAAGCCCAACTTGATTTTGATTGTAAAAGCTCAATTTTATATTAAATCGGAGGAACAATGTAATCGCCATCCATGAGTTTCACTATATAGATAGCACAATATTAAATATCAAATCGTGATACACACTGTATCACTAAACACCAAAATATTTTTCTGAAATTAAAACGAAATATTTATTTTTTTAATATAGAGCTATCTTAAGAACAATCACCTATATTTTCTAAACCAAAATTAATAGTTTATTGTGCAGCTACACAGAGTTGATTTAATAAAAGTCCTGTATACAAATCACATGTCTTTAGTTGACAAAACTGAAAAATATATTGATGTAATAGACAATAAAAGTCTGAAACACACGTAAGAATATTTTAGTCAACAACATAAATGTGAGAGAATTCATTTACCACAATTATTACAGTGACCTTATATAGTTCCCCTTTCACTGTAATGTTATATTATAAGGAAAAGTTGAAAAACCAAAGTTGACACCAAGAGAGTTTGTATATTAATATTATAATACTATTAGATAGAAATTTAAAAATGTTTAAAAAATTTTTATGCATCTTCTGAATCTAATATCACTTAATTCTGGGAGTCTTCTAATTACACGAACATCTTTCCATTGGTTTTTGTATTTTAATTCCAAAAATTTGTACAATGAATTGAAGTTGTCAAATTTTTTTTGGATCCATCATAAAAAAAGATACGGGGTATAATTGGGTTTGTCATTCCGTCTGTAACATGTCGAAAGAATCATCAAAGATCCCATAAAGTTTATATATTCTGAGTCCTTGATGGATTTTGAGTCGATCTAACGTCCGTGTGTCCGTCTGTGTGCTTGTTGAAAAAAAGAATAGGGTTTAGGGCTGGTCACTTAGAGGGGACGAAATTTTGCTCAAATATTTGTCTTCTATAAGGTTTTTTGTTATTGAAAATGGGTTCATACACAAAAAAATTATGGGCCAAATACAATAAAACGTTGTGACTTCATTTCGTACTTTTCCGCCGATATCTTTTATAAAAAAATGTACGCCAACGAAATTTTGCACAAATAATTCAAGGATCGATGTTAACTCGTAATCCAAAAATGGACCTAATCCGCCCATTTCATCACCCACCTCCCATATAAGGTGAAATTTTAAATTAGGGTGAACAGAAAATTGCTGATGGTGAGTATATAGATTCGGACAAGCCGAATAATATGGCATTCTTATTTGTTTAGTTTTTGCTTTTGTTATCTATATTGATTTCAAAATTATTTCCAACCAATAAAACAAAATATTAAAAATGAAATATTTTTTTAATAAAATTTATTTTAAAGTCAAATAATAAATTAGTAAATATATTTTCGTCATACTTTTTTCTGTGTATATCCTCCGGATTCATCAATCCCTCCGTCCATCTATTGAAATAAAATCTCCGAATGCTTTCGATTTATCAAATTTGTGTATAATTCCAAAGATGGACATACAAACAAATAATGTTAAGTTCGTATTTCGTGTTGTTTCATTTATCTTAATAGATCAAACCATTCTGTATATCTTTGACGCATCAAAAGGTGTCTAAAAGATGCCAATTGATCCTTTCCAATGACAACTAAATGTACGTAATTCTCTTCCTTATAGAGAAGTTTTCAAAAATAAAATCTGGTCTCGTAAACTTACTCATCTGTTTTCATTTCCCTTGTATAAAAAACGACTTTTTCACAGTTTCTAACTAAATTCAATTAAGTTTTTTAATTTTACTTAATCTATATACATTGGGGATAATCGCAGCGTTTTTTCATAACATTTTGTATATAATAATTTTAATTTAATATTTCTTAAAAGTTGTTTAGTTTTGGAAAAATTGAAATTACATATGAAGCATTCATGTGAGTAGTTTTAAAATAATCCCAATATTTCGCAAACCTCACTGTCTTCGATTAGTATGATATGTAACTGATTAAAAAGAAAATTAAATTAATACATTATAAAGCACTGGTCTTTCAATAAAAAAAATTAATGACTTATTTATTAAAAAATTTATTAAGGAACTATTTTTCGTATTTAGGAAACTTATCTTAAAACTATAAACGAGATTATTTGAAAATGCAAAAATATATGCGTTATTTAAATAACGAATTTGCATGCAATTTTCATTCATTTCCTGAAAAACTTTTCATTTTAATTTTCAATTTAAGCTTAAAACAAATCGGATGGTAATTCATTTCGGCTAAAACTTGCCCCATAATGATTTCATGATGTCACTAAACAAGTAATCCGTTTCTATTTTTTAACTCTTTTTTACAAAAATTTTTATGTTTTGTAAAAAAAAGTATTTCTTTCGATGCAATTTCTCAGCAGATTAAAAAATAATGCAGGTAATTAGAATTTCATTTTTTTTTTTTTTTTTTTTTTGTATTTAGTTACAATCGGAGTAATCGTTCTTGAAGTATGCAATAATAAGAGATGCGACCTCATTAATTTTCTATATTCTAGAACTAGGAATAAAAGAAAATGGTTTATATGCGTAAAACTCCTCGATCATATGTGTCCAAAAAGTACTTTTTTGTGTTATTTTTCATTTGATTTAGTTCGATTTCAAATATTTACTTATTCAAATATTTATAGCAATAATTCTTAAATTAATTTTTTTTACAAATAAAGCAATTAAATATTAGAAATACCTTCATTAAAAATATAATAATTCCCTAAGAGCTTTAAGAATTTAAATAAAAAAATAGCCATACCCTAACTCTCTACAAATGACAGATGTCGGTTTAATTAAAACTCCCAAAACGCCTTAACAAAAAAAAATCAATGTCAATTTATGGTAAAAAATTAAAAAAAAAATCTTAGAAAAACATCAACAAATCAAAGCTAATTAACAGAGCGTAAAGTATGATGGCCAAAGAAATAAATACATAAATATTTTAAAAATAAAAATTATCGTAAAAAAATATACATACATATATATAGAAAACAATAATAACCTTATTTTTCCAAATAAAACGTCATGAAAAGAATAAGAATAAGAATAAGAGGGATGGACAAATGAAATAAAATACTAACTTAAATACATATAGATGAATAATTAGATTCCAACTGTTGAAAAGAACTTACTTCTTGGCAAATAGGGGTGGACTGGGTAAAAGTGGAGAAGGTAAATTTAATTTTATTGTTATTTTTTCAAATCACTGTTAAATTTTTTTAACGATTTTTTTTTTCTTTTTTTTTGTTCTCATTTTGTTTCAACATTTTGGTAGACATTATTTTCTTAACTTTTTTTGTTCCCTTTGTTTTTTTCTCTGTTTTATTTGATTATTTTTGTAATAAATAAAATACCATAACAAGCTACTTAATGAAATGAAAGTATGTAAATTTTTGTTTTATTTTTTCGCTTTTTTTCTAATGTTTTATTAAAAGAATTCTTTTTTATGTTTGAGATATTAAACGAAAATAAAAAAAAAACATACGGATAAAGGAATTTATTTAAAGTTAACGAGAAAAAATTCTCATAAAGTATTTTTGTTTTAACTTTAATTTTCTTTGTTTTGTATGTATTTATTTTTTCCTTTCTTTGTTTTGTGCAAATGTAAAACAATACATCAATTTTGTATATAATTTTTTACATCAATATTGCATTCATATAGGAGTATATGTTATGTAAAAATACATATTCCCTCATCCTTTTCTATTGTCTTAAATTGAGTTACAGAAACGCACTTATTTGTTTCCGTTTTTTCTTGTATTGAGTATTGTTTTATTTGAAATCGTTGTATTTAGTAGTCTGCATTGTAGTATTTTGTCTTGTTGACTAATGTGATTATCTTGTTATAACATGGTGCTTGTCAAAATGTATCGATTGTCTTCATCGGATAACAATTGACAGGCGCCCAACTTAAACTCTCCAATAAATATGAAAAAAAAACTCACAAATATATAAAATAAAATGGGAAAAAATACAAAAAAAAAAAAATCCTGCATTGTCCATTTATAATAATATCTTCTATACAATTGATTGTTATTATATATATATATATATATATATATATATATATATATATATATATATATATATTTGTCTTTCAACATTATTATTATGGTGTTGCACAGTGTAGTGAATGGTCATTTGTAAGCATTTTCTAAGAAAAATGAAATAAAAAACTAAATTTTAAAATATTTATTTAGTTTTCAGTACAAAACTATGCTTTACCATCGAAAAATACAGACAATAAGGATAATTATAGATTGCAACTTGTTTATATGGTCCTTCGAACCTGATTTTTAACATTTTCTAGGCGAATGAAGTCAGAGGACAATAAAACGTTGATTTACATTTATCTCTATGGCGGACGTATGGATGGACTTAATTACGTTATCACAATTTCTTTATAAACTAAACAATACACTGTCACAAATGTACTAATTTCTATATTTTAGGATCTGTTAATATTTGATACCAGTATTATGCGATTAAAATATTATACTATTCATGCTAAAAACGTTGTAAATTTTAAAGAAGTTGATTTGTTAAAGCTTTTGTTGTTAAACTTTCTTCAAACAAAAGTCTATCAAAAATTCTTAAAAGGAAAAAGATCACAGAATATGCAGTACTTTTAGGTTTTTTTGATCAATTAAAAAGAATTTAAAAAAAAATGTAAATTAATATGGATTATTATGAAAAATATGATAAAATATGCATTTTCCACTAAATCAATAATATTTTTCATTAAAATTTGTAATTCAGATAAATAACTACATATGGTCGTTTTTAAATGTTCCAGTTCCCCTTAGCGAATAGATTTAATGTTTTTGCACCCATTAAGAAATTTTTACCAACTAGAATATAAAACAGAGCCAGTAATCATCAATAAGATCTTAATTAAGGTAAGTTAGTGAGTTAATAAAAATACGTTCAATAAAATTGATTTTTCGTAATTATATTTTAAAATAAACTTTTTATTATATCGATTTAGTTGTTTCAATAAAACATTCTTACAATCAAAATACAAAAATCTAAGCTAAGAATACTTTTCGTAGCTATAAAAAATAAGTTATGAACAAAAATGTAAGACAACCTCTAAAAATATTATTTTTAGCAGAACAACGTTATTTTACTTATTATATTATTAATTTATAAAATTATGATTATTATTTTGATTTATGTACTTATAATGAATTAATTATTTTACATATCTGTATTTGCATATAAATAATATTGTTGAGTTTATTTATTACTGCATTTATTTTCAAGTCGTCCATACACACATACTGCCAAGAGCTTCTGCCAATGAACCTTCCTATACGTGTGCTATTGACAATTTTGCTACACATTCATCAATCAAAGGAACAAAAAATATTAATACACTGTACAACAACATTTTTCACATATGAACCAATCCATATCCATATAAATGTAGAGATATTTTATGATAAGATTGCGTACACAGATTTTCATTTTATGTTCAAAGATCCTTTTAAAAGGACTTTGAAATTTCAAAATTAGTAATTATTTTTAAGAATAATTTCAAAAAAATTTAGATGCTCAAAAGTGCTGATATGGATATCGAATGATGGAATATTATTTCGAAATTCCAGTAAAATTTTTTGTTTTCACCTTTCGCGCCTTTATTTTGTCAAAAATGTGCTTCAAACATTTTATGCTTAAATATCATTATTGTTTTCTAACAAATTTTGAATTTCACATTTTGTCCCTTTAACTTCAAAAGCTAAAATTTTGTAAAAGTTTAAAAATGTGTAAATTTAAATGCTGTAAATTTAAATATTTTTTAATGATAATTGGCATAGTAGTTTTTTTCTTAGACATAAATACGAAGCTTGTAGAAAATATTTGAAATCGGACTTTTATTTTACCTACCTCCCTAACAAATACTTCCCGGAAATATGCTTAAGTGAGCAGAATTGTCTTGAATATGTAAACATTTATATGAAATTCGAAGTATAAATCTTGCTATTAAATTTCGCCTCATACAGCAACAATTTCAAAATGTCACTTTAACATGCATAAATTGAATATAAATAATTTAGTTTGTGATTTTATTAGTAACAATTACAATGTATATAACTATAAATCGCACTACCAAATTTCAAGAGGATCGGTCCATAATTGAACATAGTTTCCATATAAGATTCTCTCCAGAACTTCACTTTAAATGCCCAAATTTCATATAAATGCCAAATTTTGAATTATTTTTTTTTTATTTTTATTAATATTATATAATACAATAAATGACACTATATAATATAGGAGGGAAATATTAGCTACTATGGCCTTCGACTCCACTGGTTAGATTTTATATATTCTAGATACTTGTCTACATTATTTACATTACAGTATTTACATTATTTACAATTTATATCTTACAGTTTTTATTTACTTATTTACATTCAAATTATGTTTAATAAGTTAAATTTTTTAATAAAGTTAAATATTTTGAGATATTATCTTGGCTTGGATTAATCAAGTATGAGCTGGGAAGTATCTTGTCAAAAATTTGTACTCTTTCTATGGAATATGCTTGGCATTTAACAAGTATATAGTTTATGGACTGATGTAAGTTACATCGACGGCATGAGTAATTTTGGTATGACCCAACCTTAATCTAGTAAAAACCCGTAGTTCTAGCCTCGAGTTAGATTTGGGGTTAGGTGGATGTGACTCCATTTGGATTGATAAGTTTGTAACGATCGTTGTAGTTTGCCTATAGATTTAATTTATGTTCTTCAAGGTGTTTGGATATAAGTCTATTTAGATCTTTTACAACATGGGTGGTGAAGGTGTATGATGGAGATTTTTCGGCAGTTTTATCGGCAGTTTTATCGGCAGCTTCATTACCTGAAATGCCAGCGTGACCTGGTACACACATTATGCGCAATTTATTTGGGTATTTAATTATGATTATGGATGGTTCGGAATATTTCATATTTAAGACAGCTGAAATTGTGGAATTGCTGTCTGTGCATATAACGTAACGACCTTTATGATTTGAGGAATATTCCGTAGCAAGTTTAATTGTTAGCGCTTCTGCCGTAAAGATGCTGCAATGTGTTTCTAGAAGCCCCATGAGTATAGGTGTTTTATTATCATTCACTATGCCAAACGAAGTATACAAATGTGTTTTTGAGCCATCTGTGAATATGAATTTCCAGGTTTTGTAGATGGGAGAAAAACGAATAGAATTGATGATTGTTTTGTCATAATAATATGAATTAAATGTGGCATAAATAATAATTATATAAACCAGGGTATGAAGTTTAACAATGATCAGTCCAAATATGTTCATAGTTTCTATATAAGGACCCCACTCAAAAATCAGTTTAACGCGTATACATAATGGTGTTGGGTATTACATGGTCGCGCTTAACTAACTACTCTTTTTTCATAAAGCAACATTATAATATAAAAATCATATGCTACTGTCCTTTCGCAGATTAAAAATACAAATAAAGAAGATAAAATTAAATAAATAGAAATACTGCACTTATCGTCGTTTAAGCTTTCAAATATATTTTAAAGTTCTCCAAATAACATTGTCATACTACGTTTAAAGTAAGAATTACTTAAAATTTAAATAAAATTGCTACAAAAATAGCTAAATTAGTTTTGCATGCTCGAAGTCTCAATAAAGTGAACAATAAATTTGTACTTTTATTCTTAGGAATAATTTTCAAATCGTTGTATGTATTAAAATAATAAAGTTAAAATCATAAAACTTTGGTATTTAAAATGGGATATTAGTATTTTTAACACATATTATTTTGGAAATTATTTCTTGGACATTTTCAAAGATATTAAAGGATTAAATATTTGAAGTACATTTTTGCAACTTTTATTTTGATTATTTTAACAAAAAGTAATCCAATATATTGCCAAAATTCTCCTCTCTCATTTCATACTCATATCGCCCTAAAATAGCCATTACTAAGTAATAGCATAATATAAAACTTTAAAGTCATTTAAAAAATAAAAACGAACACGAAATGAAAAACTTACAATGCAGTTATACTATATTACATCTATATATTCACATGTATATGAAGTTTTTGATTTTTGTTGTACGGTGTTATCACTCATTTGTAAAATACTGAAAAAGATTAATGGTTTATTTTTATTGATTCAGTTTTGATGTAAACTTTAAATATTATTTGAAAATAAAATTAATTTAGCTGGTGTTTCCTGTAATAATTAAACAATATTAAGAGAATATTTTAGGACTTTTATAGTCTGATTTGTCCCTTAATAATAAGTACAGTACTGCTAAGGCATATATCTCCATCTTAGATTTACTAAATAGACACCATTTAGATAATAAAACAACCTTAGAAAGAAGTATATTTTATTTTTATTTATGTTTTTATTTTGCTATAAGTAAGAAGCTGAAATTTTTTATCAATAGTAAAATTAAGTTTTCAACAAAAATATTTCTTTAATCTTTATTATTATTATTTTTTGAAATATAAACTCACTCATTACACTGTGGCTCTTTTACTATTACAAAATAAAAACTTATCACTTGACCATTTGCAAGTTATGTCCACTAAAAATAACTAGATTTGCTAAAAAAAAATCATCGTTCTCCTTCCACCTACAAAATCACTAAGATGGACAGAGTCAGTAAACTTTAACAAAAATAAAATGATGGTGTTGCTCTTTACAATAATAACGATGATACGTAGTCATACTTAAAACGAGCATATTTACCCTTAAGGGAATCTTGTTGAAATCTAAGTTTTCTTGGTATTTGTTAATCTTTAGAGACAACAATACAATAAAATCTCAGATAAAGAATCAAAAAAAAAAAACAGACATGAAATCACAATTCAATTGATATATTTGCTGTTTTGTGACCAACAGAAAAAATAGAAAATAAATCCATCGAACTACAGCAAAACGAAGCCAATTGCCATCCAAATTGTCTGCCCAAAATTAAAAAAAAAAAAAAATTACAAAATAAAGCAGCAACAAGAATCAGCTTGAGGGTGCTCGACAATAAATTTATGACATTCATTAGAACATCAGATTAAGAAATCTTAAAGGACAACAGCATAAAAAACATCCAAAAATATACACAATATTGGAATTGTTTTGAAATTTAAGCAGCTGACACCATGTTGTTAGTATTTTGCTCTCAGCCCTCTTATGGCTAAAAAAAACTTAAGAGTGGATTTTCATGTTAAAATTGACTTGAGGTCGACCAAGAAATATAAAAAAATAAATATTTGTTTAAAAAAGAAGAGTAAGAAATATTTTTTTTTTTTTTTTTTGTAAATTGAAAGATAGAGAGAAAGCAGCAAAAAAAATAATAATCAAAATTAAATTTTTAGACGAATATTGAAAGTCACTTTAGTCAAAAAAAAAATACACAACAACACAGATGTTTTTGTTTTATGAAATTACAGTCAATAACAAAAGTTTCCGATATTAGATAGTAACAGTTTAAACAATTTCTTCATCTTAACTTTTGACAGTAGTAGAAGAGAACACTTATATCCTTTACTATACTTTTTACAAAGGAAAACAACAATAAATTTACACCTACCAACAAGGACAACAAAGCAATACAACCAAACGTTTGTTATTTAAAGCGCTACATGGTTAGCACATAGGACATGGACTACCTTCCCTTATACTTTATAATTAAGTAAAACATGTTGTACATTATTTACGCTAAGAGGAAAGAGGGGAAAGAGAGAGAGAGTACCAGCCACACACACTCACTTACATTTATAGAAAACGTTATTAGAAACAAGCAAAACAACTGTCATTGCCGCCACTGGGACAAGTATTGTGAGTACGATTTATGCGTTTAATAAACAAACGACCACCGCAGGACATGCAAAGTGTCCTGAAAATAATATAGCACACACACATTCACACAATCGTTTAAACTTGCACACAGTTAAATACAACGACAAGGTCGCTAGCAGTAATATCTTGCACTACGTAAGTTTTTATGTACAAAAGCGCGTAGACAAAGAAAACGACTAAATCTTTTTACCATTGAATTCAATTTTTGTTTACTCATCTCATAAACTAATGCAACGAAAAGACAGACGGTTGTTTCTTCATTCATTTAGCAGAAATTTCCAACAAATATCGAGGTATCTTTAACAGATGTGTCTTGCTTTTGCTTTTATATTTTATTTATAATATTTACGCCGTTTTAGATTTTTTTTTTTTATATTTTTGTGGTCGACATTGCCACATTTGGGGTCTTACTCTTACAATTCAAAACTTTAAGATTGTCCTTCTCCTCCTCCGACTACTACTACCTACAACTTCTTAATGTTTTATTTTATAGTTGAGTTCTATTTTATTGTTATTATGTTGCGTTGTTTCTGTGTTCCTTTCCCGTTTACAATTGTTATTGTCAACATTTAATGTGAGATTATGTCGCGTCTTTTGTTATAGTGTCAGCTAATCAACCCAAAACAAACGACAAATAATTTTAAAATGCTGTTTGCAATGAAGTCTGTAATATGAAGTTTTTAAGTTTATGTATTTAGTCTGCTTGTGTGGTGGGAAATGTAGGTTGTGTGCTAGTAAATATTAAAACAGAAAATATTTATAAAAAATTAATAAAAATTTTAAGTGTTGAAAACTATCCCTTAGTCGTAGCAATATTCTGAATTGTTTCCTTTTCGAAATTCGAAAAGACTTTTTTCCCAAATACTTTTGAAAATTTAAGTAAAATAAAATTAATTCGATTTTCTTTTGGTGTGTTAAGGTTTTATTTATTAGGAAATTCATTGCTGTGACTGCTTTGGTTTGTTTCAACTTATTTATGTTTACGTGATTTTCTAGGACCTCAGTGAAGGTTTCTGGCCCTATCTCACAAATGATTACCCGGTTAGTATCGATAACTAAAATCAACCAATGGAAACGGCCAATTGACTTCGTTGAGTTGGCTGATAAAGCAATTAGGGAACTTAGTTCGAAACTAATATAATTTGTGTTTATATTAATAACTTTAGCTCACTAATAGGTCATAAGCGCAGTTCCATTTGTTCCAAATTGACTTTTCAAATACATTTTCCAAAAAAAAGCAAGTAAAGCTAAGTTGAAACTAAGCTAATTTCGACGATTTTTTAACATATTTGCTTTTGCTTAATAGGAACACGAAATATTCTTACGACTCAAACAAGATAACAGCTGATTTTGGACAAACAAAGCTATTTGCCCTTAACTAAAATGCCGCTAGTGTGAATATTGTGTGAACACAAATTGTAAAATATTTGCCACTATTTTGAGTGAATTTATATTTGATCTTCTAACCTAGTGTCTACATTAGGCAAATTTATATCAAAACAAACGTCAAAATCAGTGCGAATATATACAAGGTAACCTTACTTAAACAGTTGATTATTATTTTGGTTGTTACAGTTGTCAAACTGCATATATATAAAAAACAATAATGAATACGCCATATTGTTGTTTTTGTGCAACTGTTGCCACCTTCCACATATTCGCGTTAAGTTTGACGTTTGTCTTGATAAAAAAAATCTCTAATGTAGACACTATGTAAAATAAATGTAAGATCAAACAACGGCAAATAGCAGCTGATGTGGTGATCGGCTTGAGTTGAAAAAAAAAAATTGTTGTTTTTATGTACACAAACTTTAAATTGACAAAATAGAAATGATCATTAATATTTCTTATTATTTAACCATAATAGCACTTGTTATTTTTTATACAGATGAATGTGGCGTGCAAAGAAAACAGTATTGTTTTGTGAAGACAGGGCTGATTTGTAAATGACGAGAAAAGGAAAAAGAGTTTCATACTTATTTGTTGTTTATATAAATTAAAATTTTATGACTTACATAACTTTGAATTTACGTTACGTAAAACTATGCTTTTAGAATTTCTATTGTAAGAAGTTTAAGAATTAACGAAGTCATAATATTATAATCTTTTCATGTCGCATTTTATTAAATGTTCTATCCAACCAAAAGGGATATTCAAAGAAGTCAATAATATCCTGGACTTATGACCCAGATATAAAGCAAATTCAGATCTGTTCTAACGAATTTAACATAGACTTATCTTTGGAAGATCTTCTCTCTTTTTATGTCTATTTACTGACAAGGAAATAAACAGCCAAATTCTTTTTTATCAGGAAAATTAGTTTTAATGTTTATGTACCCAACATATTTTTAATAAAAAAAATTATGCATAACATCATTTTTCATTTATTTAAAACAGTTTTTTTTTTTTGATACTATTTGTATTACTCTACAAGAAAACGCACACTTATTGGTGTCAAAAATAAATAAAAGTCAATTTCTGAAAGTAACTTTTTTTAGTTTTGCTGGAATATAACAGATATTTTAAGGAAGCTATAGTTGACATAAATATATCTTAAAAATAGAAAATATTGTAAATGATTCGATCTATTCGTTATTCGAAAATAGACAACTTTAAATTATTCGAACAGTTAATCGACCAAAATTAATCGGATAACCCAATGACGGTTTAAACTTATCACTTATCACTTTTGAACTCGAAATGATGAGGTCTTACATGATAAAACGACATGAGCCACTGATTTTTGCACAAAAGTCAAAAATTAATTTTTAACAGAGCTGACGTTCAAAAATATAATGCCGATATTTTACGAAATGTTTAGCGCTCAACGATTTATTTCCAAAAGTTCAGTTGAAAAATTTCTGGATTTCAAATAAATAGGAAACAGTTTGTTGCGAATTTTCGGAAGAATGCAGCTTGAATGTTCTTCAAATTACATTTAATTTTTTTCCTAAAAACTTAGACGATAATAAAGAAAACCAATCGATAAGCGACTGCTGTTGGGCTATAATACTTGAAACAGGTTTAGTTCGATTACTTTTCGGTTCTAACTTATCACTTTTTATTGAAAAGTTAATAATAATAATAAAAATAGTAATAATAATAATAATATTTGAAGTATTATGTTTACAGCCTAAATTCGTCACATATATAAATATTAATAGAAAATAATGATTCTGTGAAAATAACATTAATAATAATAATAATAAATTAATAATAAAGAAAAGGCTAGAAAACAGCTAAAAGTTAAAACACAAATTTCGAGGCCAAAAGTAAAATAAAAAGGCTTAATTTAGCCTTAAAATGGCTATACCGACAACAATGGTCAGAAGTGTATTTTAAATAAAAGGTTGGTCCACAAACACTTTACTGTGAAATACCTGCCTTTATTTCAAATTCGTCTATTACAAAGTCAATATCAGTGTAGCCAGTACGTGGAAAAATAAAGATAAAAAGCTAATATTTTCTATTTAAAAACTTATTTATTTATTTATCTTTTTTCTCATTATCTTTTCATATATTTTTTTTCAGATATTGTAATAAATTTGCTGGTAGCAAAATCATCCACCAAAAATCGCCTACAAAATTTTTACACAAATTTGAATTATATATATTTCATATGAAAAATTACCCATTCATTTTTCATTCATTTTTTAATATAAATTTTAGCCGATTTTTTCGCTGTTATTAGAATTTTTAAATTATATTCGTAAATATTTTCTGTGGTTAATGAAGTTTATTGAAAAATAATTACCTATAATAATTAAGTAAGACCATAAAATTAATTAAGTTGATTTGGAGGTTGAAGCTTATATTATTTAGCTAAAGAAATTTAAATATTTAGTTAAATATAAATAATCTAATTAGTACACAAAAATGCTTAAATAGATGATTCTGTAGACATAAAATAGTTAAGCAAATAAGAAATTATTTTCTGTTTTTGTCTAAAATTTTAACCTTTTTGAGGTAATTATAAGAATCAAAAAAGGCTAAAAAACTAAAACGAATGTTTTGAGTCTAAAAGCGAAATAAGAAGCTAGGTTTAGCTTTAATAACGCTAAGCTGGCTACACTGAAACTTATATGAAACCTATTTATGTCAAATATTAACTTGATACTAATATTTGTATAGGATTTATGTATGTTGAAATGATTTCTGGAAGCGCTATAATACATTATATTAATATTACTAATTAAAATATTAATATTTTTACAAATATTTAAAATTTTATTTGCGAACATTTATTAAATACATAAACGCTTATCCTTCAAAAATAATTTGATTGCCTACTGACAAACGTTTGAAGTGATACACAAAAATATGTATCTAATAGATGTTGAAAAAAAAATATATTTTAAAAGCAAACACTCAATAGTTATGAAAAATAAAACATGGTCTAAAACCAAAGAATCTATCTTTGACCCGAGGTCTACAACTGAGATTAACGCTAATATAATATAATGTGTGGACAGAAGACAGCAAAAATTTTGTTATCTTAAATCTTGAATAATGGGGTAAACGTATTCTAATATATTCTACAAGATATCATTATTCACACTATTTAGCACAATTTTTATAAAAATATTTTTCTAAAAAGTAAAGCAATCATTAAAAGGAAACAAATTTACAAAAAAACATTGTTTTTTTTTAATAATTTCCAAAATACACATGCACACACACAAAACAACTTTCTTATATGTGTATTTTTTTTTTTTTTTTTTTTTTTTTTGACAGTTCATCTTATAAGATAGTTGTGTAGATAAACCTCATCACAACAGCCTCATAATACTTCCTATTACACTAATATTTGAATCTAAACGTGAGATAATTCTCTCAGAGAGCGAATCTGACACTCTCTGACAGAAGAATCTTTCATATTCTGTTACGTGTAGATGGAATATGAGAAAAACAACAAATATAATAAAAGTTGTACAAAACAAAATATTGCTTAAAAAATAAAAATATTGGTAACATTTAATAATTATAGAAATAACTATATTTTTGTACGTTTATAAAATTTTATTTCTGTTGAAAATATTCTCCAAAATATAATATTTTTGTTGTAAACTATATTAAAATTTTATTGAAGTTAACCATTGAATTATTAAATTTAAAGAGAAATGTTTTTATCATGAACACGGTACAATTAAAATCTATAAAACTAACTATAAGAATATAATATGGTTGTTGTGAGCATGCCGCATCATGGGTGTAGACTGTATCGATTCTGCACGGTGTCGAAATTAAAGAGTACATAGAGACGAAACTCTAGGTTGACAATTGAAAAAAAAAAATGTTTTTATTTTCTTTTAGCAATAACAAAATACATTTAATTACATATATTTTGTTGTTGCATGTGTTAGGTTTTTGACAACCGACTTGTTACTCCACGGTAAAAATCTTATAGATACACCTTTCATCTTAATCCTACATAAATTGATTTTGAGACTGGGTTTTATAGCGGTCAATTATGGACTTCATAAAATTTAACTTTATAATTATCGCATACACAAAATTCATATGTGATGAATTTTAAGTAAATGCAGACAAATGGAGCATATTTATGAATGTTTGAAATTTTTCCGGGCAATCTCATTGTATTTGTTCAATTCACAACCTTTGTTGTATGACAGATATATATATGTTATAAAAATGTTTAAATTAATTTGTTTCTGGTTTAAGAAATTTTATATGAAAAATATTTACAATATATGTCGATGTAGCAGAGATTATAAATCGGATAATTTTTTGTATATTTCTACCCGCTAGGCCTAAATTTTCAGACTCAACTGCACAAGTAAAAAAGCAGCAATTTTCAAGTTGTGTGAGTCGATTTTGATTATTTTCAATAACGAAATTCTGAGGATCTTAGACGACTTATTGATGTATAAAACATGTTCCTTAGATATCAGGGACCTTCAGAAAGTTTATCTCAACAGACGGACGGACAGACAGAGAACCAATATTTTGAATTTTAACTTGAAATTATCATTTAGATACAACATTTAATTTTTCTGCTTTTCGCTTTTTTGGTGATGCGAAACTTATTGAGCTCTATGAAAATAATATTTATTGAAATATTCCAAATATACTTAAGCTTTGACTTAGCCTTTTTAATATCTTTAAGGTACTCGTAATCATTATTTACCAATAAATAATCAAAACTTATTTGTTCTCTAACAATAACCTGTTCAAGGAAAATAAATACAAATAATTTGTGTACATAAGCAGATTTAACTACTTCTAAATACTGTTACAAAATACGATAAAAATGAACAAAAACAACTTAAATGTTTTATTATGGAGTCATATAATGGTCTTGAAAAGAAGCTAAATAAAACATTTACCAAATCCCAAGACTACAGAAATATATATAATAAAATCTTAAAAACATATATACAATAAAACCTTTATGTAGAATTTTACCTTTCAAAATCAAATACAGTGGTATGAAGAGAACAAATTATTCGCAGTAATATTAATATGGTTTTAAAAGCTATATAACTATACACCAGTAGTTTAACATTTAAACCACTTTTGAATACTAGGGTATCAGACATGGCAGTTTCAAAAATCATTATGTATTTACATATATCCTAATATTGCAAACTTCAAAATTGTTCTCACGAATTATGAGCTTCTTAATAATTTAATCGTAATTGCTTGATATTTTTAACAACTTTACCAGTAGCTTAGTAACTAGTTCTATTTTTATTATATTTTATGTTTCTATCTCTCCCACTGTATCAAGTCATATTGAACTGTAGATTATAATAAAATATGAAAATGAGTATGTGTAAGTATGTGTACATTAACGTTAAAGCGTATGTTAAATTATAATAAAATGCTACATTTGCCGCCAATTTTTAGAGGTCTCTCTCACCCATACTCCCCTATATATGTAAGTAAATCCTTCTAACAAAGTAAAGCGAATACAAACGGAAATTGCTTGAAATTGCGACAAACATTGATGGAAAGTCATAAAAAGGTATGTATCGCAAAACAAACAGAGGAAAAGGTGAACAAGAAATCAAAGTAATATATGAGGAAAAAGGGATGTACAATATGAATAAGATTTTTTGGTTATACTCATAAGTATGTGTATGTATTTTATTAAAGTTTAACAATTGTTCTTTTTCCTATAATAATGATGATAATAAGGATAATGCTGTTGCTGGAATTGTAATGGCACAATTGTAGTAGTGGTAGTAAAAAAAAAACATCATACATATCAAATGATTTGCTTCCGTACCATTTGATTTGAATTGACTTTGACAATAAAATGTCATTTAGTCACAAATCAGACAATTGGCTTATAATACGACAAACAATCACAAAATTTTTCATGGAGATGAAGCTCTAAAGCTTTAACAATAAACCTAGGAGTAATAGAAACACAAAGTTAAATAAACCATGCTTAAATACAAAAATAAATTGTGTAACAATTTCAATTGCTTGAATTGTAATGCTAATGGAATGTTTTATAAGTAAATTTTTGCTATAAAAACTTTGGAAATTCATTCGAATATTGAATGTATTTGGTGAATTATTCGAAATAAAATCAAAATATTTATAATGTTAATTTATGAAGGATTTCTAAAAGAAGTTTTCTTTTTAATTTTCTACAATCTTTTGAAAGCCAGTATCAGGGGTTTAAACTGCTTTAATTTTTTTTTTTTTACTTAAAATTGAGAATAGCTTTAAAAGCATTAATATTTATGTTAAAATCATTATTTTAATAGACAATTTTATAGCTCAATGAATTTTGAAATATTTTTATTTTGACAAATTACACATCATTTACCTTAATTTCCACAATTACTCCAAAATATTTACAAATTACCAACCTATTAATGTTGCCACTTCCTTATCAGATATTTGTGTGTATGTGTAATACTATCTATATTAAATAATGTTTACTGAGGTTAATTAATTTCCATTTACACCTGTTGGTTTTTAGCAAAACCAACTGCTTATATTTGCTACCTTAGTTAATATTTCGTTAGCATTAGTTTATATGCCACAAATTAACACACAATATTGCTTTTAATTCTTCTCCTTCCATCATATTACCAAGAAACAAAAACAAAATATTTCTAGTCATTACCTCCTTCTGCTAAAATTATTTAAACTCACACTTATATATTAAATACAACAATAGTATTTAATAGAGTGTTAAATGAAAATACTTTTGCTTTTAGAGTAGAAATTTTGCACATACTTCAACACTTTTAGGCTTTTGTATGTACGTATGTGTTAGATGTCAACATATGTATGCCACCCCTTCTTATACTTACTTCAATTATTTGAAATCGTAGTGCTGTTGTCATCAACAGTAGAAATAACAATGACAAGCGCCAGTGAAATACTTAACAAATTTTTTAGCAACAGGCGTTAATTACAAAATAAACTCAAATTTAATGAGTTTTCCAACATTACTCCTCATGCAGCTAAATAAATATAAATACTTAAATTTTACAACTAAATAAACACCCATATAAAGAATCTCCAAAAATTTTTCTTTACATAAGGGATCCCTGTTTAAGCATCCATTACAATATTTAGCCACAGTTGAATAACAAAGGAAACACCTTGGACAAATAATGCACATGTCGCTTGCACAAACACAAATACTCACACATCTCCTTACTTCGCACCACATATTTTCTGTGGTAGCGAGTTTTCGACCATTGTATCCTGCAGTGATTTACTGCGGTTTAGGTCACCAGCCACCAGTTACCGGTCAAAAGCGAACTCTACCAACAGGCAAACAACAGCTAGTCTTCTATAGAATTTTGTGGTCGCTGCGGTCAAACCATAATGACTGTCAAAAAAAAAAAAAAAAAAAAAAAAAACACTGACCAAGCGCATAATTTCATTTTATTCCTCTTTTGCAAATACGGGCATTGTACAAATACTTAGAGTATAGTGAACAATATAGTAAAACTCAGAGTCGTAATGTAACTCCCCTAAGGAAATATATAAACGTAAATGTATTAATTGTAATTAGTGTGTGTTTGTGTGTTAGAATATGTTTGTGTATAAGTCAACAATGTAAATACTCCAACTGCTATTTTTAAGACCAAGGGAAATGTTTTGAACTAAGTATATTTAATTGAAATTGTTGCATATAAATAAATCATATATGACATCTTAAATAAAGAAATTTAATTTTAAAAATCTTCGTAAGATTTTTCTTCTTTACTTTAAATTAAAAAATAAATATTTACTTGAAACTCTGTCTGAAGAAATTAGCTTTAAAGCTTGAGGTCTGTATTTTAAACTCCAGCAATAATCCAAAATGTAGCCAATTTTTGAAGAGGATAGCAGGCTTAATCAAAGTTATATTTTTAAAAAAGTTATGTTTCTAACGAATTGTTTATAAACTGAAGTTTTATTTAATAACTTAAATTTAAGTAGTATTTGCATTGAATCCACAATAATTCCGTAGACAGAAAAATTACGTATTAAAAAAATACAGACTAGAACTATAAGCGCGAGGAATCCATAGACCAAAATGTAAAATTTAAATGAAAGCAAATTTCATATGTTTGTGCAGCATCCGTTTTACTTCCCGCCTGACCTGAGTTTCGATATTAGCAAATGTTCGCTAAAAACGAAAAAAATATCGAAAATTATATTAAATATAAATATTCGTAGCATCGAATTTTTCCCTATAATTTCTCAGTAGTAAACATTCTCGTAATATTAGAGAATTTTAAAAATAACGAATAAGACACCACGAATGTTTGCGAAGTGTGTAGCTGCTGTCCAATTATAGTCCACAAACTCTGCTTTGGTATCGCCAATTTAGGATTGCAAATTTGTTTAACGATATCGAAATATTCAACTTTTTTGAATAAAATCTCCAAACTAACTTTTTTGAGAAATTATCTATTCTTTTCAATTTCTCGAGGATTTATTACTTAAATAAAAAAAGAAACGTATTTTCTTATACTATAAAAATAGTAAAACAAAGAAATCGTGTGCTATTCTTGAGTCGTAGTTTTTTGCGCTTGGTTATAAAATATTGTGCATTAAAATTCATGATGTTAGTTAAATTCTCTTCAATTTTTAATAAAAAGTATTTTAATAAAGTTTTAGAAAAAATGGAAAGTAATGTCGCTACTTGTATAAATATATTTACAAAATAGCATATTTAGATATTTTATCTAATATATATATATATATATATATATATATATATATATATATATATATATTTGTAGATAAATTCTGCACTAAAAGATGTGGATTTGAGCAACATAAAAATGAATAATATTGAGAGAAAAAGCGTTGATGACTTCTCTGGACGAAGTTGAAATTAAGGCAAAATGATTCAAATATTACCAACCTTATGTTAATGACTTTATTCATTTTATTATTCATTATGTGAGTTATTATTTTTGAAATGTATTTTATTATTATTTACCTATGGTTTTTTAATATTTGATATATTGTGTTAAGTTTAAAATAAAACCTAACCTTAAAAAAATAAATCAGCTTTCAATTTAAGATTGGGAAAATCTGGAAAAATAGAAAACTAATTTTTTCGGACTACTATCAATGATCATAATCACAAGTCGTTAGTAATATCAATATCGAATAAAAATTAAAATTTTTTTGATATCGTAAATGAATCACTAACGAATATTTTTACGTTTTGCTATTGACATCGCTAAAGGTTAACTATTAATATAACAGAGGAACCTTCGAGATCGGAAGATTTGTTGCCACAAAATGAGTGACGGATGAGCTCAAGGAGCTCCTATTCGGATCGCCAGCTATAGTTGTTCTCGAATGTTTTGTCAGAGAAATGTTCGCGAAATTTTCGAGGTTTGTGGTCAGCTGGGTTACAATATAAATTTCCTTCTATACCCCCAGTACACCATATTAGTGTGAGAGTAAATTTATTCTTTTAAACATGTTCATCCTTTAAACAAATCTTATTGCTAACGTGTGCAAAGTCGTGTAAGTCCCGTTTTCTTTATTTTGCTTGCAATTTAATTTAATAGTATTTTAGCTGGATGCCTTTAGATAATGTTGCAGACTTACATATTCATATGTTTGATAAATACGATTGCTACTTATTTTTACAGGATTACTTTGAGTTTTATCCTTTTTATAGTCATTTACTGTACATGTATGTGTAACAGATGAGGGAGACTTTTGTTTTTACTATTTTTTATTTTACTCATTTTTGTGTTATTTCAATAAATTTTTTTCGCTCTTCTTTTTTGGCTTTTGTGTTGCTATTTTCTTTCATGTGGAAAAAACTAATTTCCTTAATTTTTCTCTGCTTTTTTTTTTTTTGCCTCATAAATGTCTCTTTGGTTTCTTCTTTGTTTTAAATTAAGGACAGGGAATCAAAGTATGAATAAGATTTAAGTTTGTATTTAGTTTTATTAGGTTTTTTAGTAGGAAGTTTCAAATCTAGTTATAAGTATAGAATGCATCACGGAATTTCCAGTTCCGGTATTCCCAGGAAATTGACAAATTTTCATGTCCCACTTTCCCCGGGAACTTTGTCCGGGATTCCCGGGAATTTAAAAAGCACTTAAAAACTCCGAAAATTTTAACAAAAACTTATATTTTAGTAAATTTTTTTAGAGAAAATTATACTAAAAACCAATTTGGGAAATATATTTCAACAACAATTTTATTGGTAAAATGTACAATTCATTAGATGATTTATATAGGATAACTATATGGTATAAATTCTATTACACATCTTAATAAAATGTCAATAAGAAGAATCTAGTAGACATTTTAAATATAATTGTGTTATAAATTTGTTAGTAGTATAGGAAACATGCGGAATTTGTCTCATTGAAATTTAACAAAACATTAAGAAAGTTAGGAGAAAAAGTGTGTAATGAGTCCGACAAATCATTATTTATTCATATAATTTTAAAATGAAAAGTTATTGAAAATATTATCCGTTATATACAAAAACGTATGATCGATCTATAACTTGAAGGCGATTGTTTTATAAGGGATATTGTAGGAAATTTATTAGACAACAGACCAAAGCTTAGGGTGGATTTAAACGTACTTAAATTATGGAAAAAATGTTAATAAAATTTATTTTTTTTTTTTTGGTCCACATAAACTTTTTTGGAAAATTTCCGAAATACGGGTTTATTTAGCTATAGTTTTATGTATATTATTAATATTAAAGACAAAAATTTCATAAAAATATAAAAATAAGTGACCTGCTCCGGTCATCCTAGAAGGTTGAAATTTGGCCAAGATATATAAGATATTCTCTTTCATAATTTTAAATTCGTTTAAATATGCGATACCCTTTGGTTATTTTCATACAATATTGGACCAACCTATTAAAGATACAAACAATTTAATACCGTTTGAAGCACGTTTGAAACATTCCGAAGGGTTTCGGAAAAAAGTGATCATCAGCTACTTCTTTCAGATTGATTAAATTATTTATTTTTTAGTGAATTCTTAATAAAATAATTTTTTAAAGAGATACTTAACTTTTTTAAAAACTGTTTTAATAATATCAGTCTGTTAGTAAATATTTTGTTATTTAATTTCTGATATCTCTACTTATGAGTCGCAAATGCTATATAATTTTATGGTACTCATCTTTTAAATAATATTATTGCTAAATATTGTTTTGATATCCCCAAAACTCTTTCAAGACATATACTATCTCTTATACATATACTATCTCATTATTCAAATTGATTAAGCAGTAGAATAAGCAATTGATCAAGTTTCTTTTTCTCAGTACATTTACAATACTGTTATAAATCTGCTAATGCAAAGAATCATATCCTATCTGGATCTTAGTTGTTCAAATAATGGCGATAATTATGAAAAAAATCCCGCTGTCCCAGGAAATAGCGTTGTAAGTCAATACTACAATACTAAAAGAAAATTGTCTTTAGAATTTAAGTGAAATTTTTAATAACTTTGTAATATAGAATCAATATTTGCGAGTTTCCAATATTATTTAGTTAACATTATTAAAGGAAGGTTCCATTATAAATTCTGAATACACATAAATCACGAAATTATCTAAATTTGATTAATATTAATAAATTCTTTGTATTAATAATTCCCTTCTAATGAATGATAAATTGTAAGTAGCCGAATATATAATATTTATATTTAATAAAACAATATATACGTTTTTAAATATAATTGAATATGATTGATTAGATGATTATTGAGTACCACTAATTCCATAAAAATAGCGAAAAATAATAATTCTTGCTTGCCAACTAATTGACGTATAAGTAGTTTTTCACTATAAAATGTTTTTCTTTCTACTACAAGAACTAACAAAAAATAAATGGAAACTTGGGCACGTTTCTTTGCAATTGAAACAACTTGAATGTCAATAACAGTATTATTCAATTAATCGACTCTAGGAGAGAAAACACAGAAAAACTTAATGAACAAGTAATTAAATAATAATACAAGAGGAATATGACCAAAAAAATTCTACCTACCAATCAACCCCTGTCCTACAAACCTTGGAATCTCCTCATAAAAAAAAAAATAATAATAATAATAAAATTAGCAACACATCTAAAATGTTCGTAATATTTAATAAGAAATTCGTTGCCAAATTATTACTTCATTTATTATCATTATGAAATGTTTTTGTCTTATTTTATTTGTTATTATAAGAAGGGGTATGAGCAAAATTTCTTGGCACTGGTCTTTAATAGTGGTTGGAAATTGTTATGATTTTTTTTTTTAGAATGAGCTGTCAATGATGATGGTGGTGGTAGTGATGGTTTTCTAGATTTGTTAGGTTATTTAATGAAAATCGACATACCTTATGGAATTACACCTTTTCCAACTATACACACCAACATGTTTATAACCAAGGAGATTTCTTTTTTGAGTTAACATGAAATTAAAGGAAAGAAATAACATGTTTTTGACAAACTAAATTACAACTGACATGATGTCTGTGTAGTGATGCAAAATTAACGCACTGTTGCCTTTTTGTACTTAATTTTGTAACCTATAAAATGCTTATGAAGTTTAAGAGAAAGACTTAAGGTAGAATGTGTTTTCTTCCTGTGGTGTCATTCAAAATAGAAGAAATAAAATAATTAATGAATGTTATCAGAATTGGAAATTAATGTGTGAAGAGTAAAATTTTTCTATATTTTTTTTTTATGAAAAAAAAAAATATATATATATATATAAAATTGTAGAATAGTTTAAATTCATAATTAAGAATTTTAGAATTTTCTAAAACCTTTGCTTAGGTTTCAACGAAACCTTAATGCATAAGACAATACGAATGCTGATGAAGTGTGTAGCGGCGCAGAAAATACGTATTTCATTCTGCTAGTGTCAAGTTTTAACTTGGTTTGGTGCCGCCAAACACTGACAACAAAGCAATTTACGATTGCAAAGTTGTTTATGGTTCTCCAAACTGGATTTCGGCTTAAGACACTACTGAAACTGCAGTAGTGTTCACGACGCTAGGTTCAACCTCTCTTTTAGTTGCTCCAAATGCTTGGCGGTGCTTGCAAGACGGCCGCATTTAACGGAACCTAACTGGATAAGACACCACGAATTCTGACGAATTGTGTAGCGGCATAGAACATACTTATTCCATTCTATAGGTGTCTAATTGTAATTTATTATATACTTGTAATGTATAAATAAAAAATAAGTATATAAATAAATAATAAAAATAAAATTTAAGTAAAATTTTATTTCTCACTTAAATTTTCAATTCACTCAATCATCTATTTGATTTATTTATTTTGTTTTTCATTTTTTACAGTTTTTAGTAATTTATATATTAATTATGGAGAGGTAAAAATTTAAAAAAAGGTTTTAATTGAACCTTTTCTGCATAGTCAGAGCTGAGGTATTTCGAGTTGATTTGGTGAAGTACAGGCCCCTAGCGGGTCACGGTTATAGAGCGTATGCCTCCAAAATTAGTCACCTCGGGTATGTATTTTTTTTTAATTCGCCAAAATTCACTTATAACTTGAATGTGAAAAAAATACACAAAGGTAGTCCTTATAAACCTCTGTGCAAGTAATCTCTTTATTTTTAAGAGATATTGAGGTCGAAGCAAAATTTACCCTAATTTTTGGTCTCTTTTTTAAGTTTTTTAAACTTAGGGGCTTATTTCGGAACTTAAATAAGTTTTGCCAAAAATACCGATTTTCACATCTGAAACAGATTATTCTTCATAAAACCAAGTTTTCACCGAAAAAGGAAAAACCGTATATTACGCATTTTTTTTTTTAATACTACACCGTGTAACAATTCCTCAAAAAATTTTTAAAACACGAAAAGGTCGACAAATACATAAAACTAGAGCTCATATGTAATAAAGTTTTTCACCAGGACGTCAAATTTTCTCCCAAAAGAACTTTAAAGTTTAGAAAAATGCACAAGTTTAAAAACAATTATAAAATTTTTACCAAAATTATATCAACCGTATATGGATTTCAAATAAAAGCTAAAAATCCCTGCAATTTAACGAAAGTTTTTATTTAAATGTAGCAGAACAAAATATGTATTAAGAAAATATAAAGTATAAATTAACTAATAAATATAATATTAAGGGGTAAAATTTTCAATAATATATTTTCTGACCTTTTTGTAATGCAATACTCGTATTTATCGACATAATCTTCGAAAATAATTTATAATATTCTTAAAAAATTCTTGTCTTTTCAAACTTTTAAGACCTTTTGAGAATGATTATTGCAGGTTGACATATATATGAAAATAAATAAATAATGAAGGATAAAAATTTCAAAAGGATATTTTTATATTGTAGGGATTCTTAGCTTTCATTTGACAACCATACAGGGTTGATATTAAGTACTTTTTACATTATTTTAATTATGTGTATCCTTCTATATAGGTGATAGAACTACAGGAGAAAAACTGAATACGAATCCTTACTATGAATGGTCTCTAGTTTTTTTTCTTTCATGTGTGAAAATGACTGTCACGCTGTGTTAGATATTCGTTTGTTTCTAAGATACGGCCTTAATTTATAAATATTTTTAAATTTAGTACACTTATATGTGATCACTATTACTCAAAATCCTTTCCTATTAATTGCCTTTTTAAGGCTTTAAGCTATTTTATTTTTTTGGTCAAAACTAATTCTTTAAAATCTAGACCATCATCACCCAGATCTTTGCAATTGTCAGTCTATAAATGTACTAAACATTTAAAACAATATCCTTTATTCTTTTGGAATTCATATGACACAATATCTGACAGACATTTGTGTTCTTTTTTGAACAACAATGAACAACAATTACATAGAAAACCCCTTTCTCTTAAGAAAAATGCGATAACAAAAATATAAAATCTTTAGTGAATAACAAGCAGAACATGTTTGACATTTTCCAGGCCATTCAATATATATTTTTGCAACATTTTAACCATAACCACTTAATAATACATGTACTTTTTTAAATGTTTATATACACATATGTATGTTCCACATTGTCATATTTTATACATATTTCGTTTTCGTATAAAAAAGAACTGTAAAAATTGTTACAAGAGATAGTGTTGTTCCTTTAACAAGCTGAAATATCAACAAGCAAAAGTGGTAGTATGACTTTGAAGCCAATTTTTGTATTTTTCTTTTTCTATTTTTTTATTTTTTTTTTACATTTCAAAAGTTGACAAAAGAATTTTTAGACAATGTCTAGGTTTGTCGGCTACAAATAAAGCTACAAGTATAATATCTATTCATCTATTTTTTTTTTTTACATGTTATCTTTATAGATATTTTTTTTATTTTTTATATTTAAAGGTAGTCTGAATATGCATATGAGTACACAAATTTTGAAAAGAATTATGATTCAACATAACAACAACGTTTATGTTTTACATATGAAAACACAAAAATATAACCCACTGAGCATTTTTATATTTATAGGAAAACTTTGCTAAACAAAAATTATTTGTCAGATGTGTCCTTACATATCTTTTTTGCTTACCAAATTTTAATTCAAATTCGAAATATTATCTTTTAATTTATGTGAGTGTTCTTCTTTTGCTGGTTAATTATGCAGACTGGGGTTTCATCTCATTTGAGTCCTTATGGACCCTTTATATTACCTGTAAAGGAAGAAATAAGAAAAACGATGGCGAAAAGGAGCAAGAGGAAAAAGAGAAGAAATGTGATGGAATAGATTAAGAAGTTCAATTTGAAATGTATTAATAGAATTTAGTAAATACGAATGAAAAAATTTTAATACCTTTTATCGTTACTCGAGGACTACTCCTGTGATTACTCTACAGGACTATAAGTGTGAAGTAACCAAATTGAAATCACTTGCAGTCTCTTACAAAGGCATTAGTAATATTTATGCAGATAGTGGATAACTCAGTGAGGCTGCTATAGTATCTCTGACCTAAACAATATAAAGGACGCTCCTTGATTGCAGTACATCTACAAAAAAGGTGCAATATGAATTCTTTCTTCTCCACGTTGTGACAAGTTCTGCAAGAGTCTTTGGACTGTGGTCCTAATCTTCTAATCATGGGCTTAAAATTTACAGAGTCCTGTAGCTTCTACTACGATATTCCCCAAATGTATCCTAGAGAAGATATGACCATATTCTATCCAGTATAGAATATGATTCATTTTCCCATCTAACATTTTGCTAGAACATACATTGCTTAATCACATATTGCTTACCGCATTTAGAGGATTGCCACAAAAACGATCCATGTGTTCATCCTATGGTAGAGTAACTTTCTGTGTAAGGTCATCTGCAATATAATTGCATTGTCTTATCCCGCATTCACTATGTTCAAATGTTTCGGCAACTCATTCAGTGATATCCGATTCGTAGACAATTTAGACTGGTGTTTAACACCATCGCCGTATTTAGCGCATGCTTTTTCGCCTATAGAACAACTGGGATCCAGTTAAGCATTGTAAATAATACCTTAGTTGACGTGATCCTATTCTATACTATTTTGCGTTGGAGCAATTTAAAACCGTGTCTCTAAAAGATAATTGTTTTCATGATTTATTTCTCATGTTCTTCCATTGGCTTTCCCGTATACATAAATTGTCATTGTGATATTCTAGCTGCAGAATTGAGTTTCCAGAACATTTCACCTTTTGGATGATACCCAGATAATTGGCACTGACAGTAGTTTCAAACGCTTAGTGGTTTAAGCGTGTCAAGACGAATTCCCGAAATGTTCAAAGCTACATCATCAGCGTAACCTACGGTTTTAAGACCTAGGGAATCCATTTTTATAAGCACTAGATGAATCATTGCTAAGCTGATATTAGATTTGATAATCTCGTATTCCAGTTGGTTAGTATTTTCCTTAAAAACCAATATAAATTACTTGCCAAAATTTAAGTTTTTAAAAATTTCCTTTTCATTTGAATTTTCTTTTACAACCCTTCATTGTCCTTCTTTTCTTTCCCACAAAATTTATATATCATATTTAAATTTGTTACTTCGTTAAATTGGGTCACTATTTGTCGAGACAATTGATCTTATGAATAACAATGACTAAGTGTACATATAAAATAGGAAGCTCTCCGATAATAACATGCAAATTTGATTTGTAACCAATTTCTTTGAATAAACGGATAAAGAAGGTGTTTAACAGTAGAAGCTTCTATCTAACAAACTCCATAGCAACTGGTATCTTTTGCTTGAAACCAAATAAAAAGAGGAAAATAAAAAATGTAAAGAATACATTTTTTCCTTATTTTCAAATCCTTTGAGGAAAGGGTCACTTTCACTTAAGTATGATTCTGGCGCTGTTAATGTAAATAAAGAGATGGTGGTGGTGGGTGAGGGTCCGAATACTTGTACTGAATAATTGCATAACATTTTCAAAGATTAAGGGATTTTTAACAAAATTTTATACCAGCTAAAATTTAGTCACCCCTTCTATAAAGATTTTTTTCTATTTTGTAAGGTACATATTGTAAAACATGCAAAACATTTTTTATTCTACTTAAATCTTCTTCTCTAGTACTCAAAAAAAAAAAAAAAACACAAAAAGGTTTAAAGGCATTATTTGTTTTTTTTTTTTTATTTTATTTCTTTTTTTTAGCAAAAAAAAAAAAATGTAGCAAAAGGCTGTAAAACGTTTGTGTTAAATACTTTTACTGAGATGATAAGTCTTTTATTGGCCAGACCTAAATAAACAGGAGCTGCAGTAGCAGCAAAAAGGCTACTACCAAAAGAAAAAAGTAAAGAAAAATCTCTATAATTTTTGTGATGTTAAAATAACATTTATTTAAAGAAATTGACATGTTGTTTTATGACATCTAAACTCAAGACAACTTTCAAGGATTATTTGCACTATAAATATAAACAGAGGACTTATAAGTGAAATAATCATAGCAAAAGGAAGGAATTATCTCTTTGACTAACAACACTCAAATTGTATTAAATTAATTAAATGTCCTAAATAAAGTAATTAAAGTAAAGCTATGTTTCCTTTTCTTTTATTCTGAAACTGTTGAAATTTTTATTATTTTTAAAGATTAGGGATTTCAATATTTGCTGTTAAATTTTTATTTTAGCGTTTTTTAGGATAAAAAAAAACATAAACAGTTTAAAGGTAATTTTGTTTCCTAAGTAATTTTCTGTTTTGTTTTACTGAAATTATGGTAATAAGCTTTATTTTTCTTTTTTTATTATTTATTATGTTTACATTTATTGCAAGGAACATACATTTAGATTTTTAAATATGTTTATTTAGATTATGTAAAACATTAATGTATTTTTTTTTTTTTTTTTTTTACTTTAAGGGTCCTAAATGCAGTCAGTAATATGTCGGTTTTTTGGTTGGTGAATTTACTTGTTTGGACAAGTCTAAGGTGAGTGTTGTTACATTATTTAAAAGTATTTGTTATTTATTCAATTTAGAAATACATCTTAATTTTGTATGGAAGGAAAATTGTAGGTTCACAGAAAAAATTATTCCAAATAATTTTTTAATAATAGATTAAATCATTTTATATTGAAGTATAATTATAATATTAATTAATATAATTAACTTTATAATTGGTATAAATTTTTTTGATAAAAATCGACAGCTCTTAAAAAATATAAAGAAAAAAGAAAAAGACAAAGCGTATCAATAAAAAATATAAAAATAAAATAACTTTAATTCAATTTGCAGCCACTTTCAAATGCTTGGGTTCAATCTAACGTTAATAAAATAGTAATACGAAAGATTTACATGATTTCCTCATTCTTCGGTGACGTAATGTATAATCATGTGGTGAGTGTAAATTATTACTATTTGATGAGATTATTAATCTTTCGATGCTATTGTAGAGGTTATATTCAATTTCAAGATGCCAGTTTGTTTAAAACTTTTCTTTGAAATATTATTTATATATGTATATAAGGACGGATCATACAAGTATTGATTGTTTTTGACGATTTGTTCAAACGTCTCACAGAAATGAACGCTATTATGTGAAGTTTTCGGGAATTAAATATGAGTTTAATTTTACATTCTTTAAATGTATTATTAAGAGTACATATTTTACAATAATTATAGTGAATTATATTATATGGATTTTTACATAATACATACGCTGCATACATGCATACATACATACATACATATACATACATACATACATACATATACATACATACATATACATACATACATACATACCTATATACATTATTGTAAAACTTAGTCAAATAAGTGTATAACACCAAAATTTAATGGAAACGAAATCCTTTTAAAAGTCACAGCTAATCACATGTGAGCTTCATGAGGTACTCGAAGATGAAACTATATATGTACCAAGTTTAATTTCTAATAATTCAATAAATAATTATACTTAAATCCGTAAGTTTTTATTGAAGGATTAATTCAATTAATTGTAGAATTGAACAAATAAAATTAATGGTTTTTGTTGAGTTTAGGCAAAAATTCAGTCATAATTCTAATTAACTTGATTAAAAAAATTTATTGAAATTTAAGCCAAAATCAATTATTTTAGTTAATTAATATAATCATTTTGATGATTGGAGCAAAATCAAATAAAAATTTAATTAATATAAGCAATTTCGTAATTGATGGCCATTTTTTTCTGTGTTTATTCCCATAGCATATTGTCAAAATTGTCTTCTGCAATTTAAAAATATAGACTTACTTATAAAATTCAAAAATTGTCTTCTTTTCCTTATACGGGTTTAATAAGAGCATAAAGTAAGTAATGAAAACATTAAAGTGATGAAACATTTTTCCAATTCCTTAATGTTCTGAAAATTAAACTATGTTCTCATTTGGCAAATATTTGATCAAAATTGTGTAAACAACTTGTTTTACAAAAAATAAATAAATAAAAAATATTTTGCTATGTTTGATCTTGCAAATTTTTTGTAAGAGAAAACAGCGTCAAACAAAATTCAATAAAACATTATCTATTATTTATTATAGGTAAAAATATTTTCCTAGTTAAATAAAGGAATTAGGAAATACTTTATTGTTCGTCAAATATTTCAATATTCTGAATGTAACTTAAAGACTTATTAGTTCATGGGTGAAGTGTTTCCTAAGAGCTACTCATATTCTGACATTAATTGCACTGCGCGATACAAAAGTTGCATATGCTTTTGAAATGACCTGGAGTGGGTTGTAGATTTAAATTTGTAAATAATTTTGTAAGTTTTAGATTTTTCGATACTTCCCCAAAATCTCAAGTTATGGATAAAAAAAAAAGAATTAAAATATTTGTTAAAAATTCGAGCTTTCTAATTATACATAATTTGTTTTAACAATACACAAACTTTTGCTGAAATATTCTTAAAAATATCTGCAATATTAATTTTTTATTGAAATCTTTTCAACTTCCGCGGCATTCTTTTCCATTTCATCTATTCTATTTCTATTTATTTATTTATTTATTTAAGTCTATAGAACAATATTCCTTACAGACTAATGAATAATATAAACATATTATTTTGTAATAATTTACAATATTATTTCATGTTTTGCAGTACAAAGTTTTTAAAATCAGTTTTTGATGCTGTAAATTCCAACATATGAGCATTATTTAGAGAATTCAAATAATTTAATGATCGTATTATTGGACTATTTAATACATAATTTCTATGATATAAACCAACATAAAATAAGTTCCTATGTCGAAGAGACAATCTATAAGGCACATGGATTATTCAATAATTCTATTGAATCGATATTTGAATTTATTAAATCATATATAAATAACATTGACTGAATTTTGCGTCTTTTTTCCAATGAAATCATTCCCAAATGTAAACAGCGGGATTCATAAGAAGGTAGGGGATAAATGTATTCTAAATACGGTAAAGAATAACGAATAAAACGTTTTTGAATCTTTTCAATTCGTGCAATATGAGTACTACAATGTGGACTCCAAATAATGGCACCATACTCAAGTTTAGATCTCACAAACATAGAATATAACAATTTCAGTGTATATGGATCCGAAAATTCAGATGAATTTCTTTTTAAAAATGCTAATGTTGAGAAAACTTTTGGTAATAAGTAATCTAAGTGGGATTTAAAACTCAATTTGGAATCAAATACAATACCCAAATCCTTAATTTCATTCGATTTACCAATACTATCAGTACCTATTTTATATATTATACTTAAAGGAATATGTGAGCGTGAATACGAAACATGAAAGCATTTATTGAAATTGAATTTTAGGTGATTATTGGCACACCAAATATTTAAATTATCTAAGTCACATTGTAATTTATTAGCATCACTTATGCAACTAATTTTAGTGAATATCTTTAAATCATCAGCATATAATAGAAAATTAGAATATCGAAAGCATACAAATATATCATTAATAAAAATATTAAATAATAATGGTCCCAAAACACTACCTTGGGGAACACCAGATATTTGGAAAAGATTTATATTTATCAACTTGAACAACACAAGTCCTACCATCCAAATATGACGACAGCCATGAATAAAAGGAGGAATAAATACCCAAATAAAATAATTTATGCAATAATATAAAATGTGAAATTTTATCAAAAGCTTTCGAAAAATCAGTATATATAGCATCAACTTGATACCCATTTTCCAATTGTGACATACAATAATCCGTAAAAACAGCGAGATTAGAAATTGTGGATTTATGATTGCGAAAACCATGCTGTTGACTGATTATATATGATCTAGTATTAAAATATAAAATTTTATATATAGCGTATTCAAACATTTTTGAAAATGTTGACAACTTAGAAATAGATCTGTAATTAGAAACATCATTTCGATTACCAGATTTGAAAATAGGGGAAATAATAGTAAATTTCCAACGATCAGCAAATATTTCTATTTTATATGAAATCCTTTTTTTTTTATTATTTTAAATTTGCATTCTAAAACAATCAATTGAAGTTAAAATCGAGAATTCATTAGCACAGATGTAAATTTTATTGTAAATAAAAAATAAGATATTTATAAGACAATAAGTTTTAAAATAATTTTAGAACTATTGTATTATTCTTATACCCTTCACCATAGGTGTAAATATTCTGCAATATTCATCTAGGACCCCAAAAATTATATATATTCTGGATATTTATTGATAGGGAAGTCGATATATCGATGTCCGTCTTACCGTTTATCTGTTGAAATCAGTTTTTGAAAGTCCCAGATATTGGGTATATATATATATATATATATATATATTATATATGAATTTACAGAGAATTTCCCTTAGATGAACGCTAATAAAAAAATCAGTCCATAAGTATCCGAGATATCGCTAGAAAACTGAAGATGCCTCCGAAAAACGTATTTGTTTTCAACTTTCTTTAGCCCCTATAGAGACTTAATTCTTTCACAGAGAAAATACGAATTTTTTTTAACATTTGTGCTGAAGAAATGAAATTAATTGGTCTATTACTATTATTCGTGATTTCGGCCAAAATGCATTTTTGAGTTTTTTAATTGCTTTTAGAGTACTTCTCTTAAAATTATGTTTATAAAATCTTTTAATAAAAATTGTGTTTTAGCCTTACTAAAAGATTTTAATTTGCTTTGATATTATTAAACTTTTTTCCACGAAACATACATTTCATTTCACTGTTTAGAAGTAATTTTTAAAAACTTCCAAAAAAGTTCAAAACATGCACTTTGTTCTACATTTGAAGTGGTGAAAATGATTAATAATTTCTTTTCCTGGGTCGTTAAGTATTGGAGATATATTTAGAAATAATGGGAAAAAAAGCCACAGAAGCTGAACAAAATTGAGAACAAAAGAAATTTGTAGATATTTTTTTTACAGTATTTTAGCAAAAGTATATATAATGTAAAAAAAATGTATATATATTTAGAGAGCTTGATTTCTATTCAATATAAAACCCTGAAAAATTTAAAATTGATAAAAATAAAATAATTTTTAAAAATTTGATTTGAATCGTTTTCTATCGATATCTTCAGATTTAGAGAGTATAACGAAAATTTTTAGAATGATATAATGATGTATTCAATATGATCTATAACGTACACTAGGTCATTTAAAAGGTATATTTTCACTGTCACACTGCGTTAATTATACCATTTTAGAAATGCTCGATTATTTTTTAATCTTCAATTAAAAGTTATGTGGTATTACATGAAGATTTCCAATTAAAGATAAATGTTGATTGGATATAATCGATTGTATGTACCTAAGTAGGATATAAAGAAGAGGTCTTAATTGCGTTAATGCTTAAAAGAGTATATATATTTTTTCTTCAGAACTAAGTTTAAGTTTAATATTTACTTTGAATAAGCTTTCAATGTTCAGTCAATCCAATAGTTCTTTGCAGGGATCTGAACTGAATTCTTATATTAATATACTGAATAAAATATTACTATTATTAGCAAATATTTGCTGTCGTTCATAAAGTAATGAGTTCATTCTTTTAAATAAGTGCTTATAACACATTATGCAAATAACTGAAAAACAATGTACTTATTTACATATTAACTTTGAATTTAGAGGTTAAGTACTAATATTGTTTTTTTCCCTTCCAGCTTAGAGATAAACCTTGAATAATGGATTTTTAATTGTAGATCACCTTAATTTTGAAGACACAATAGACAAGAGATATTTAAATAATAATTATTTACATTAAAAAATAAACTTTTATTGGCATATGTTCAAGGAAAGAGAATTAAGTCTTATATCTAACATTCTAACTTTTCTGTTTTTTTCAACAGCTTAGTAACTTGACAAAATTTTTCTAAATAAAGGATGTGAAGTTTACTAATTTATATATCCAAGTGAATATTTTGTTTACATTTTCAAGTATATGACATAAATGGAAAACCATTCACAGCTTGGTCTTATTGGCCAATATAAACATAAAGCCATACATTGAATTCAATAAATAATTCTGTAACCTTGAAATCGCTATTGGCGAAATAGTGTATCGTTTGAGAGTCTTGAATGCTTGAGTTAGGCTGCACCCATTGTCCAGAAAATTCATATTCTATGAAAGAAACACCTTTTTTTATAGCAGAACTAGAGTTGCTAAAGAAAAAATGGATGCAGCTCGTGATACAGTCCCAATACATTGTTCAATTGTATAATATTCATACATATTACATACATACTTCGTATATATTGTGTACCAAGTGCATTCAAATATGTAACACATTGTACACGTGTTAAATCTTGATGGTAAAATTTCTGTAAGACTTTACAAAATTCTCCTGCATATTTCTATTTTACATCTTAAATTACGAAAATCTTTTCCAAAGTATTGTTGAGTATTTTGCTTCCAGGTTAACCATATCAAATTCATACTAATTACAGAGTACTGACTTTGAACACTTAACACGGCTAGACGATTTTTTGAATCTTTTACATACTCGAGGTGGTCAAAATTTCCACAAAAGTTTACTTTTCTGAAAGCTTAGGTTCTAATTTACAACTTTCCCAATCAATTCGATTCAACTTGTGGTTTAAGAGATACAGAAAATTTTGAGATTGACTCCATTGTGTGGCGCTTAGAAATGTTGACAGAACTTGGAGTGAATATCAGCTATAAACTTCTTAAGTGACATTTATGATTGTTATTAAATTTTTAAATAAATCGTAAAATTTATTTATTTATTTATATATGCACGTTAAAGTGATTTTCGGAAGTGGGGTTTATATGGGAGCTATTGCTATAAAGATTGATACTTATACAGAACTTCTTTGCACCGAATTTCATTAAAATATTCTTATTTTAAGGCATTTTTGAGAGTTTAAACCCTATTCCGGGGGGACATTTGTATGGGGAATAGGTGAAATAATAGACCTATCACAACCAATTTCAATAGACTTCGTCCTTGTATCATAAAAGTCCCACGTGCCAAATGTCATTGAATTACCTTTAATATTGCGACCCGTATTTTGTGCACAAACATCAGCACAAATGCATAATACCCCACCCACAATTGGTGATGTAGGGTAAAAAAATCGGTCCATATTTATATTAATAGTATTTTTGGGATATAATTTGTAACTTATCAGGATTAAACTAACATGTTAATTTTTTATTTAATTTATTTTCTTTTTATTTATTTTTATTTTAATATTATTTTAAAAGTCACTATTTACCATCCCTGCTTCATACCTACTAATCAGCAGGCACAAAGTTGCCAGCAAAAACTGTTAGCTAAAATATGATTTAGCATTTACTTGGAGCGAATATCAGCTATAAATTTCTTAAGTGCCATTTACGATTGCTATTAAATTTTTAAATAAATCATAAAATTTCATCGTTTTCAAATTAAAATTTAATAGGTTTGTAATTTATTTTTCGATTATTTATATAAAAATAGTGCATCAATTTTCCAAACATTTTTTTACATATGAAAAAAGCAATATATGCAGTTTTTCTCCAAGACGTCAAATAGTTTCCCAAAATTTTTTAAATGCTCAAAATCTCTTCCATTTATCTTTTGGGTTTTAAACAATATAAAAAGGCTGTTTAAAAATTAAACTGAAAAATATATATTTTTTTTTACAGAATTCGTTGATTTATTTGGCCAATATCTTTGTACCTAATTTCTTTAAAGGAAAAATTAAAAAAAAATTGTTTTGCAAAAACGAAGTACCTAGCTTATACAGAGGTTTCGAAAATCGAAAATCGGTTTGAAAATAGTTTCTGTTTTTAAATTTTTGATCTGCCCTTCATGAACTGATCTTGATAAATTTCAAAAGCAAAATTCTCGAAAGGATTTCCGGTCGTTTGAAATATATATTTATATGTAGTATATGGAAGTCATCGATGAACTTTATAAACGCCACTTCACCCAAAGGACGTACGGAAGTCGTCCTATTGACATCATTTCTTATAAGGATCCAAAAAATACTCTTTACACATATGGTGAAAAAAAGGATAAAAGTGCTGCGATAGCGTTTGATCTAATTGGATAAAAAAGTTCACATAATCACATATAATCATACAAGTACCAAACTTTTATAAAATGGTTTCTTTATCTAGTAAACTGATTTTGTTCATAATTATAATACATACTTTAATATTTACTAAGATCCATCAAATTTATTTCTTGATTTATCACAAATATTTTTTTTTTCTTATTTTTTAATTTCGTCATTAACTTTCGTTTACATATATCACCTGAAAATATACATCTGAGCCCTAAATTTTGATTTGTACACAATTTATACCTATTTTAAGTATTAATACCAGTTCAATATTTAAAAGCTATAAAGTTTCTTATGTTAAAACTGCATATATTTGAAATGCTTTCAATTAAAATAATTTAAAACATCTTCTTAATGATCATTTCTTATTTAAAAAAATATATGTTTGTAAAAAATACACTGATATCTTTAAGACTTTTTTGTTTACCCTTCTAGAAAAGTTTCCCTTCATATTATGCTCCCAAAAGAATATTGAAAAGAAAAATCTTCTAATCCATAACCACTCATTACTTTAATTATATTAATTTATTCCACATGATGAAAAATGAAAATAAAGAATATAAACCACACTTCATATGTAATCAACTTGGGCCAAAAAGAAAAAAAAAGAAAAAAAATACAGGAAGACTGGCAACAAAACACATTTTAATGTACGACATGTAAATGATAAAGAAAAACAAGAAAAACCTTCATTTTTGGTTTTTAGCTTAAAAAAAAAGAAGAAAACCCAAGAAATGAACAATACACAGACAAGAATATAATTTTGATAAAAGTACACACATACTAACATATTCATATACACATTAACATACGTACACTTGATATAACACATAATTAAATTACGTTCGAACGAAAGAGTTGAACAAATAAGCTCAGGTATTAACCTCCTCTAACTTCAACTTACTACGACTACTAATGCTGCTGCTGCTGCTGCTACTGTTTTATACCCATCTCTAAGTGTCCTAAGAAATATCTTTTTATGAGGAATAAGTAAAAGAGTCTAGAGCTCAGTATTCATTAATTCGATTTCCATAACAATTTATTCATAAGACAATGTCTGGCACTATTATATTATCTGACAAATATTATGCAGCCAAGTAAGGTAAGAATATAAGTGTAAATATATTTGTGGTAAGGGTCTTAAGGAAGTATTCTTCATTTCGTTGTCTGTTTTTAAATATAAGAGTTAAAAACGTTATATTATTACTTTTTTTACCCGTGTTCACATAAAGTATTTTTATGATCTACTAAAGGATGCTTTTGCTTAAAGCTTCTTATTGTTTAGGATTTAATACACATGCATAACACATACAGTAACTAAAACACTTACTTGTGCAAAAATCCACAATCCTTTCTTACATTTAATGTTACATTATGCCCCCAAAAGAAACGTTATGGAAAAAAATTATCTTCAACACCTTCGAACTTTAAAATTAAATGAGTATTAGCTTCAACTTTATCATAGTGTTTTTCTCTTACTGCTCGCTTTTTTAATTTTTACTGGTACCAGGGATGGATGATTTAGAATACATGAAGTCGTAAAAAAATTATAACAATCTAAACATGAATTTGTTGTAGCAAATAAACACTTATATTTTATTCAACTCTTTCCTGTATGTGAACTGCCAGAAGAGGACTCTTTTTTTGAATTATCCATATCTGTTTTTCGAGTTAAGAAATGGAAACAGATGATCATTTTGTATTATTCACCACCACTAAGGATGAAAGGAAATTCTCTTTTTAAGTTTAAATTTAAGAAACCGACCTTAAACCTCAAATACTTATTTTTTAATTATGATTTGTTAAAATAGCTTTTAATGCCGTTATATTAACAACATATTGAAGTAAAACAACAAAAATTCAAGACCTGAGAGTGCTTGCTGGTACCATGTGGTACCAGCAAGCACTTATATTTAACAAATCCAAAAAAAGTTTTTGAAAATAACAAGTTTCTTTTACCTTCTTCTGATTGTTGTAATCGCAGATTTTATCATATGTGACCAATTACTCTTGTAAACTAAAAACACTTCTAGATCAGTCTATCGTTGACCTGTGTTAAATTTTATTGTGGACAAGTGATGATACCAAAACTTTCAAAATTTTAATTTTTTGCAGTTTTTCGAATAGAAAATGTGCACCGTTTCGAGAATTGAAAAATAAAGAATGGAGGTTTATGGCTCTTGTTATTACGAATCGTTTGGAATACATGTCCTTAATGTACCATTAATAGGAACGCTATAGGGGGTGCCCAAACTTGGGGAGAAAAATGTGAATGGCTTTTTCGCGAGGCATATTTACAGCGTAGTTTCAATGAAGCTAAAGTACCTCGTTATCAAAAAAGCTTTTCAAATTACATTTAAACATCGTTGTGGCGCATTAAATTTTAAATTAAAAAAATGTTATAACTCTTTAAAATCGATCTATACTTTGTCGCACTTTATATTATCATATTTTTACATTTTATGGAAAATTGTATTTATAATAAGGACATCTACTCTGTTTTAGTTAAGCGAAAGAAAAAAGAAATGCATAAAAAATATTCATGACCGGAGATCGCGGTATCTTTATCTGTTTTAGTTAAGCGAAAGAAAAAAGAAATACATAAAAAGTATTCATGACCGGAGATTGCGGTATCTTTAATACTTCATAAATCGTCGAGGCACAGCCAAGGCGCTAATTGAAATCGATGAAAATATATACCGATCTGTAGCTGTTATTTTAGCTTAATCGAAATAAAGTAGAACTTAAAAACAATTACGTGTTTTAATATTTTTTGCTGTGTATTTTTATCATAAAAAATTTTATTTAAAGTCATATAACTGATATTTTTAACTTTTCATTTATTAACATCATTTAAAGATTTTTTGCGTTTATATGTGAAAAATACTTCAATGAATTAAACGCAATAAAAAAAAAAAGAAAAATCTATCCACACTTTGTTTTTTAACTCGATATTGAATATGGAATTATGGTCCCGATTATATTTACTGCAATAAAATATATCGATCCTCTTTTAAAGGTATATAAACTTTTTGTAGGTTCCATATGTGCATTTATTCTTGATACCGGATTTAAAATTGATTTCTTACAATTTTTTAATTTTTTGATTTCCAACTATAATATAACTATAATATATAATATAACTATAATATATAATATATACGTTCATTTCTTGTCCATTACTATCACTAAATTTTTTTTTTACTTTCTAATGTCAAAAATATTCAATTTTATAAAATTGAAAAAGGAAAAAATTTACTCATACTTTGTTGATTAAAATTTGTTTAAGGAAATGTTAAAAAATCGTTATGATAGCGATTATCTTCGGTGTCATTAACAATATCGTATCACTTTTAGCTTGTGTTTTAGACATATTGATGTGGATTAAGATGTGTGGTAATTTTTTAAATGTCGTTTAAAATAAAATTTTGGAAATTTTTTATAACTTTTTATCTTTAACCTCCATAACACTAACACCGTTAGCTAAAAGTCATTCACTTGTGTCATTAAAGTCAGTATTAGTACTAAATAGCGTTGATATGCCATTAAAAATTTTTCATTTTCAATTTTTTTTTTTTTTTTTTTTTTGAATCCCAAAAATAAACTAATTTGAAGAAATCTCCATATAAGTTTATCATAACTCGTCTGTCGGAAATATTCTCTCGTTTAAATTACTTACTAGAGTTAAGTGAAATAGGTTCAGTAAGAAGAAAGTTATAGAAAAAACGAGAAAGAAAAATATAGTCGGTCTTGATGCCCTACTCCATTGTGTATGGGCATAAAAATTCCGGAAAGGGACTGTGCCAATTTTTTTAATTGAAAATAAAATATACAAATACGTTAAAATGCGTTGCTGCTAACATTTAGATGATTTTATGCACTTTAGGGCGATTCCTGGAAGTTGGTTTATATGTGAGCTACGGTAAATTATGGACCGATTCTCATAAAATTTGGCAATGTTGTTTCTACTTACATAAAACTTATTTGTGTCGAATATTAACATTCGTATGGGATTTATGCAAGTTAAAGTGATTTTCGGAAGAGGGGTTTATATGGGAGCTATTGCTGCAAAGATGATACTTATACAGAACTTCTTTGCACAGAATTTCATTAAAATATATTATTTGAAGGCATTTTTGAGAGTTTAAACCCTATTCCGGGGGGACATTTGTATGAGGGATAGGTGAAATAATGGACCTATCACAACAAATTTTAATAGACTTCGTCCTTGTATCATAAAAGTTCCATGTGCAAAATGTCATTGAATTACCTTTAAAATTGCGACCCGTATTTTGTGCACAAACATCAGCACAAATGCATAATACCCCAACCACAAATGGTGGTGTAGGGTAAAAAAATCGGTCCTTATTTATATTAATAGTATTTTTGGGATAAAATTTTTAACTTATCAGGATTAAACTAACATGTTAATTTTTTATTTAATTTATTTTTTTTTTTACTTATTTTTATTTTAATATTATTTTAAAAATCACTATTTACCATCCCTGCATCATACCTACTAATAAGCAGGCAAAAAGTTGCCAGCAAAAACTGTTAGCTAAAATATGATTTAGCATTTACTTAGTTAGTAGTTGTGGTATTTCATTTGCATTTTATCTTAACAATTTTAAATTAGTCTACCAATATTTTATATATATTTTTTTTTTTGTTTTCTCTTCCTCCTCAAAACGCTTTTTGTTTGCCAACACAAAATTATTAAGCCAAAAAAATTGCATTATGCAAAGCTGGCTGGCAAAATAGAAAAAAAAAAAACAGCAACAACAGCAAAATCGTAGTAATTTATCAAACGTAAAGGAGTCAAGCAGGAAACTCCTACCTTGATAACAAAGTATGTAAAAAATTTTAGCAAAGTCAAAAATCAACGTTGAAATGTTTACTATTTACAAAACCTTGTGTTTTTTTTTTTTTTTTTGCTGAGCTAAATTTGGTACCAGTCTGTGTTGGTTATTTATTTTTTTCAGCCACTAGTTTTTGTAGATTTTAGTTTTGAAAACACTCAAAGAATTGTTTATATTTTTGGAAATACAATTATTAGTTTCCCGCTATTTTTTTCTCCAAAATATGATATACTTTTAAACTACCAAGCTATCTTTCTGAAATGTCTGTTATGAATATATTTAAGGACCAGTGTGTAGTTCGACTATCTACCTTTACAAAATTAACAAGCCACTTGAACAGTTCTTAAAACATCTATTAACACAAGCGAACATTGTATAAAGTTTGACCGGAAACATCGTCTCCTATTATGGAACTGGAAAAAAATTTAATAAAAGTTCTTTTACTAAATAATTGTTCGAGTGTATTTTATTTATTACCTGCCCAAAATCTATAAACACCGCCAAATACTTTACCAAATTGCTTGAAATGAAATTTATTTTTCAAGGCATTGAAAATAATAAAATAGAAAAAGTGTTTATTGGTTATTTAGTTTGCTTTTTCTAGTTACTCAACAAATCTAAACAGATTTTTATCATAAAATAATACTTTTTGTATTTGCTAGCTCTAAAAAAATATATATTTAAAATTTAATCCATTTCAAGATATCAGTAAAAACTTAATTGTAAATTCCAATAAAACTAATAATTAAAATTATTTATTATTAAGCAAATTTTAGTTTTTATACGATTTCATATCAAAAAAAATTGTGTTATTTTTTCAACCTATGATAAATTTAAATTTTGTTCTGATTTTACAAGAAAAATAAAAATTTGGTGGTCTTTCTTTTTAATTGGAGCCTTTTCTAAGGAACTATAACCAATTTTTATTTATTATATATGAGCACTTCTTCAAACACCTTTACTTTTGTGGTTCGAAAAAATTCGAAAATTTTTTAATGGCGCATCAACGTATTTAGTACCAATATTAGCTGGCTTTAATGACACACATCTGTTCGCCTAAATGACTTTTAGCAAACGATGTTAGTGTTATGAAAAAATTAAAATTATATACGTGTGATAATCAAAATGTCTAAAATATAAATTAAAAGTGATACCATATTGTTGATGACACCGAAAATAATTGATCATAGTAATTTTTTAAAATTTTATTAAACAAATTTTAATCAATAAATTTTGCATAGATTTTTCGTTTTTCAATTTTATAAAATTCTTTGATATATTGTTTATATCTGGCAGCCAAAAAAAAAAAAAAAATTAAATTATATTCATGGACAAGAAATGAACGTTTATGTTATGGTAGTTAAAATTCAGAAGATTGCAAATATTATGAAAATTCCACTTTAAGTCCGATATAAATAATAAATACACACATGTAACCTACACAGACGTATATAAAATACAAACTAAAGGAGATTCGTTAAGTTTTATTGAACATAATAGCGACCACATAGTATTAATTGATTAACTGTCCAAAATTGTGACAATTAGAAAGGAATTGGATCTAAGTCAAAAGTTATTTTAAGAAGTCCTCAACAAGGTTCAATTACAAAATTTTTATAGACAGGTTGCGCTAAAAAAGCCCGAGAAATTACTTAATTTTTTTTCAGAAGGCATATCATTCATTTCAATTATAGCTTATTCCATTCACCTTTTATTTAGAAATATGTATGTTACATTTTGTTTAACGCACCATTACCAAAAAGATTTAGGAATTCCCACCTTTAGTTATACCGTTCGACCGACTTAGAATCGCTTCCTGAATCGATTTTTATCCTGAGTCGATCATTAATAGAATACCGGAACAATATTAAAAAATATATCTTTAATTCTCTACCAGCGATTAAAAATCACGGGACTAATACATTTTGTTCGAAAAAACTTTTGAAGTTTTATCATGAATTTTTGGTTTTGTTTTTATTGGCGTTTGTTAGAGTACCAAACATATTTTAATTCTGCGACCATGATGTGATGAAAACCACTTTCATTTAGTTTTGCTATTGAAACATATAAACCGAGTTAATGAAATTGTCAACCTCGTTGTTATAGAACATTATGCGAAGACGCGAGAACTCGAAAATTAGAACCAATCTTTACAAACAAAATTAGTTCTCATCTGCTCAGTTACAAAAATATAGTAGAATTTGTCAACTTGTGTTTCTTTGGAACCACGATAAGTGTTTGAGGTTTATAAAAGCCTTAAACATAACAACGTTTTAACATAAATTCGACACAAATGAATTTCACTTAAGTATAAATCATGAATATCCTTTAATATGAACTCCTCCTTCGATCTATATTATATTTAGAGTTTCCTACGAGAAATCCCGAGGCAGAAATTCCCAGGACTTCAGCACAATTTGCAGTCTCGTATTCCCGGAAAGTCATGCTGGAATTTCCTTGATTTCCTGTATATACAAAATATTTATATTTTCTAACTCATATATGCGTATTTTAGAAGATAATTTATTTTTACATTCACTTTTATTTATTTTATTTCAAGTTTAAGTATTTTTATGGAAATATCTAAATATATTTAATAGTTTCTGAGCCTTTCATGTATAATTGTTGGGAAAAAATTCTATTTACCTTAATATTTTAAAAAGGGGAAAAAAGATTCTGCTCGTTTTTAATTGTGGTCAAAAATAATATGTTGCAAAAAGATGTTGTAAAATTCGATATTTGATAGGTATATATATTTATTAAACGATTGAAAAATATGCCAATGGCGTGTGAAAATTGTAAAATGTCTGGAATCTTCAAACAGCAATTTACAGCTTTAAAGCGCCAGTGAAAACGTGGACCTAATAGTATACAAACTATTAAATATATATATATATATTGATTTCTTATCAAAAAAATTTGACAAACTTCACTTATAAGACCGAATATGATGTAAAATAATTTTTGAGCTCAGGTTTTCCTTAGCTATGGATTAATAGTCTTGCATGAAAATGGGGCTCTCTTAACAAAAATTACTTCAGTAAAAATGTTGAGTAATAGAGGGAAGTTCTACTCACAGGACAATATGAAAACCAAAGTAATGTTTTGACTTTCGTATGAGTCGTTATGTAATGGAATGTTTTCATTTAATTTTTAAAAAGAACTGAACTTTTTTCTCGCTTTATGATTAATTAGTCTATTTTATCATTTTTGATATTTCATTTAACTGAATTATTTTATAGATATCTTAAAATTTGTAATTATTTGTTTTTGAATAATACCGTTTTCTCGGAAGCGATAAAAGACCGGCAAAAGAACAACTGTAATTATATTTGATTCAGAAAAATTATAAACAAATAGAAAATAAAGTTCCGAGTTTTATGAATATTGGTACATAATTGTTTATAGCTTGCATATAAGGACCAGTGCTAGGAATCAACTCTTCGAAAACCTCGAAAATTTATTTGGCGCACATGCGCAATTTTGTAGGTTTCATATGGTCAAGCCTGACCGACTAATACTCTTTTACTTGTAAATGATCAGAAATGTCCATACAAATTTTAAACAATATAAAACAAAAAAAATAATAAATAAATAAATAAAAAATATAAAACCATTAAAATTTAACAATTTAAACACCTCTTGATAACTTTAAATAAGCAAAAATACTCCTTTAAAGCTAAAACAAAATATTAAGCAACATAACAAGTATTACCATCTCTAATATTCTTTACACACAGTTGACAAGTGTTTACGAGCAACATGACCAACCCACATAATGATAATAATAGTGATGACAAAAATCCATCAAAAAAGATGCCAACTGTGTGTGTTTCATATTACTATTCATTAAAGTATCATGCACCCAGTCACTCCATCCATTCGTCAACCAACCAGCCCAGCAACTTGTCTTTTGTAATTTTCTTTTAAGTGTTAAAAAGGAAAAGTCATTCTCAAATAGACTCCACCATAACAGAAACCAAAAAGCGTATTTCTTTTCAAATCTTTATATTACCAAAATGAAAAGTATTTAATGTTTTTTGTAGTGTTAAATTCTTTAAACAAGTACCAACAAGAAACTTAAAAGACAAAAACCAAATAATGAAATGAATAGATACAAAAGAGTAGAGAATCAAGGAATGAAAAAAAACGAACAACAGAGTGGCGATAATGAAGATGAAGCCTTTGATATTAGAAACTTCAATAGATTCAATGCAACTATTGAAGTAATTGGATAAACCAGTTTAATAAGATTCTTAGATAAACGAGATGAGTATTTTTAAGTGAATTTTTAAGCTAATGTTTTGGCAGGACAACAAAAACGTTAAAACAAACAATAGGAAAGATAAAGTCTTAGAAAAAGGAGGAGGGTGGGTAATTCTTGTTTTAAGTTGGCGTTTTCAAAGAAGACTAGAGAAAAATAGCAGCTACTTTAATGCCAAAGGGGAAATTCAAAAACAAACTAACAAATACACATGCAATTAAATGTAAGTTTTTTCTTAAATACACAATACCACTCATAAACTAGTAAATAGAGAGTGAGAGGGTCATAAAAAGGACTAAAGAAAACAACAATCCATAGAGAAATCTTTAATTTGTAGTCATTTGTTAGTGTATATGTATACACACAGAGGTACTTGATTTGGTTGATGAGTGTGTACCAGTGTTGTCAGGGTAGCTTGGAAAAAGTTATAAATTTTTGTCAAAAAAGTTACAATTCTTCGTAAAAAGTTACATTTTTGGAATTTGACAAATATATATATATATATATATATATATATATATATATTATTTCAATACAAAATAAACTTCAGAAGATCCATATAATTTGTAAGATATTTTTGTTTGGTCACAATTAATCAAACAATTACGATAATCTTTTATAAGTTTAGTTAACTAAATGCAAATACACATTATCTTTTTATATTGTTGAATAATACCATCTTTAGCATTATTCAGATGCAAAACATTGTTACCGCCACTTAAATTTGGATCTTGTCCTAAATTGATTTTATCGAGGAATGCATTCTGCCAAAATTTTCTCGCAAATAAATTCTTTTAAATAAAAAATTTTTTAATAAATAATTTACTACCAAAATATCGTACTTTTATGATTTAAGAATATTATCATTAAAATCAAATGTTATCTTTCAAATTATGTAACACCATTTTCTTAAGTGTTATAATTCACCTGTTTTTTTTTTTTTATATGACGAAAACTACACTAAATTTTTCAGTGGAAGAAATTTTAGTTTTTAACCGATTCAAAGGTACATTACTTAAATCTTTTACTTCGATCTTTCACTATATATTTGAACTTAAATTGAGATATCTGATTAACTTCCGCTGAAAATATTGATGTAAAATGATTGAGTGCAATTAAATAGTTAAGAAGTTACAGACTTTTGAAAAACATATTTCTCTAAAAGTTATATGAACATTTTTTTTTTTTTTTATTAAAAACTTTAAAAAGCAAAAAACACGTTAGCGAAGCCACGACACATTACAAAGTTACAAACCAGGCCGAAGACCGGCCATTGCAATAGTGTAAGAATTACAAAATATTAGCTGTGTTGTGTTGCTAACGTTCATGGATTATCTCATACAAATTTTAAATTTATATAAGTTAGAAGTTAACGTGTAAAATTCTATATGTTAACCTTAACTTCGATAAAGATATTACCAATTTATAAACAGAGATACAATTAGGAATATTTAAATGTCAATAAATTAAAAAAATTATAAAAATAAAATTGAAAAGAAATAAAAATTTTAAATTATTTGTTTTATAAAGAAAAGTTGTGAAATCTCTTTGTGCAAACTTTGTTTGGATATTAAGTGGTACCAAGCCTGGTGGATAACTTTTTTTTTTTTTTTTTTTTTGCTTAGTATCAACGTTAGCACTAGGGTGATCGATTGTTCGGCTTTTTGGAGAAACCGATTTTCGAATAATTAACCGTTCTTTTTAAAAGTAAATATTTCCGTCAAAAATCTATATTGCTCTAAAAAAATAAACAAATGTTATAATATTGAGATTAGAATTTACTACATATATAACCATTTTAACAAATTTTAATTAAGGTAAGCAAATAATCATAAAAAATTAGATTAAGTTTTATATAATATGTACAGAAACTATGCACAATGTGAGATTTTGACAATTTTGCGGCCAAAAGTAAATTTTTTTATCGTTATCCTTAAAACGTCAAATCATTCCTTGAAACGCCAAAACATTTTATTGACATTTTAAACCGGTTGGAAAACCGCGTAGATCACTTTAGTTAACAATAAAACACAGCTACTAAAAAAATAGGCTTAATGAACTTTTATAGAAAATTATTTATGTTTTTATAAATGCCTCTTCACGAACTTTCAATTGATATTTAAATCTTTACAATCGAATGAATAATACAGAAAATATTTACTACTTTCATAGTTAGGGATTTTACATATAGTACTAAATTTTGTCGAAGGGATAAAAAGTTATGAAAATGATATCAAAAGCAAAAAATTATAAATGCTATGAAAAATTTCTCAAATGTGACTAAACAGCAACACTGGTGTGTATTTTTATATTGTGTATGTGTGTGTTTGTGTTTAGTTAAAAAGGCCAAATAAAGGTTCATTCATTCTTTGTACTACTCGTAAGCATATATTTATTTATAACCAATAATAACACATTGATTACTAACGAAAGCACAAAAAAGTTTAACTATTTATTATGGCACTATTGTGTATTTGACAAACATATACATACACAGCCATTTATACATTTTTATGTATTTGAAATTATTGTGTATGTGTATTTAAGAACCTTTTACAAAACAATGAACAGATTTTTATTTCGGTACTAAACTCTCGAATACAGCTTTTTTCGTTTGTTTACTTAAACTCACTGGTAAGGTTTGTTACCACATCCGGTAGTTCTTTCTACTAACCAAGCGTCATTTGGGAGCAACACAATTTTTACCATCTTTTGTTTTTATATACTTCTTTATAAGGTTTTCCAATTGAAATAGTAGAGGAAAGTGGGGTATTGTGGCGTATAGGGTAATGAAGAAAATTGTACTTTTTAATCTTTTTTTTCAAAATAGGTTACTGGTAAGTGGTCTTCATTATTGCACTACATTTCCAAATTATATTTTATCCATGAAATCTCTGAATTTATTGCCTTTCGAGTACAAGCAAATAAAATGTACTGAAAAAAATTGTTGAAGCGCTTATGTTTTTGTGGAAGATATAAAAACCAAGAGCATTTTTAAATCGATGAATACAAATTAAATTCTTTATTTTGTACGTATTCAAACTGCAAAAAGAGTATTATCCCACAAACGTATGCTTTTTCGGATCTCTATTTACATTTTTATGTATATAAAAATTTAACAAATTTTCCACAATTGTTTTTCCAAATTTGCTGAAAATGTAGAAAATAATTGGTTTAAGCACCAAAGATATGAAAGTGTTTAATAAAGTCTTATAAAACAGGTCAAAAATATGATACTTTAGTAATTTATTCATTTTATTTACTTTATAATAACAATACAATTACAAATTATATTCTAATTCTAACGAAGACCATAGGTCGTTGTAGTGAAACAGACCAGAGTCTCTGGTGGCAATCGAACCCACAACCCCCAGACTGACAGACTAGCTTACTACCATCTAGGCCATCGGGGCACCCGCGATACTTTAGTAAAAACAATAGAACATAGAAAAATTGTAAATAACTCAATAAACTTCACAGCGATAACACTAAAAATTCCTAGAAGTAGATTTGATAAAACTCATCCATTTAAAGTACTCAAAAATTATAGTAATTTATTACACCTATGAATTAAACTATTCCAAATTCCAAAAAAAAATTCATATTTTTATAAATATTGTTTTATAATTTTCTATTAATTTTATCAGTTAATCTATCTGTTTTCATCATTTACTTAATTGGTATTCGAGTGGCATCGCAAATACTAAAATCATTTAAAAATATTTAATAAACACTAAATATCTTTAAATTTGCTATTTTTAACACTCTTCACTTTACTTTGCATTCACCATTTTATCCAAAAAAAAAGTTGAAAATAATACAACAAAAAGTATAATAATAATAAATCTTATTATTATTTTTATGCAATATATAACAGTTCCATTGGATTGTTCAAAAGACTATTGGTTGCTACATTATTAAGGTTAAATTTAACTATGCTCCACTTTACCCCAATCTCCCCTACATATTGGTTAGGTGTGAGGTATTTTCTAATTTTGTACATGTTTCATTTTTTTTTTTTTTTTTCTTTTCTATTTTCATTAATTTGGGATAAATTAAAACCTCAACATCTGTAAATGAAAAACGAAAAGGGATATTTTTTGTATTTTGGCAAAAATTTAATACATGTATAATGGAAAATATTAAAGCTTGTGTAAATATTTAATATTAGATCTTAACTTTAAAAGCGAAAAATCAATAAACTTTAATAAGTCAGTAATAATAACCCAACAAAAGCAAACACCATTTTTGTAAAACAAAAGCTTCTTTGTAAATGTTTAGTTTCTATCTTACTAAATTAAGAAAAACAAGTACACTCTAAAAAAAAAGTCATGTAAAATTACTACTACTAATTTAGTAAAATTTAATTTAATTTTGCATAAAATGCGTAAGTTTAAGAACAAAAAGGTTATTAAAATTAATTACATAATTTTGTTTGTATAAATATATTTTATTTCGAGTGCTTTGAAACGTGTTTATGATATATTAAACATTTTAGGCCTTAGTCATAATAAAAATTTTAAATTTATAAAATTTTTATTAATCAAATTATTTTGAAAATTGTTCTATTAAGCTTTGATAATTTAAAAATTTTTATTATGAATACTCGTAATGTGATTTATTAATTTTTTTAATTTTATAGAATTTTCATACAAATTTGTTAAAAAATGCACAATGCGGCTCGGTTTAATAATAAATTTTATTTTAAATTCTCTCCGAATTTTTTGTTGTTTTCATTTTCACACAAAAAATATTACCATATTTTTTAAAAATTTATATGAATTTAGTAAACAAAATTGAAAAAAGTTTGAATTAAAAAGTTTAATTTAACAATGCGGGCTATGTAAAGGAATACGGACTTGTTGTGTTTATACACAGAAAAAATTATGGCTAAAATTTTTCTAAATAAATCATTACTCGAATTTAAATGAAATTTAATAAAAAATAATATTTGGTTTTATGGCTGGAATTTTTTAAATAAATCATCATTTAACTTTAAATAAAATTTTATAAAACAAATTGTTTGATTTTAATGCATTATTTTATTGCTTGTAAATTCTTTCTAAACTAATACGAAAAACAATAACAATTTCTTGTTTTTTGACAATTAAAAATATAAAAATAAATAAAATTATAAAAATTTTAACACAAAAATATATAAAATGCATAATTTGCAGGATTCCAGAGGTAAGTTACTTTAACTTTAATATATATTTCATTACCAAATATATATAATGATTCATTTTTGTGTATCTTCTAGATGAATCGCATTAATGATGGGGTCTATTGTATACTGCTGTATAATCCCCAAGTCGATTAAGTCGATTTTTTTTTTTTTATTCAAATCACTTAAAAGTATTTTGCGAAAATGGTCTTTAGCGGAAGTGGTCCTTAACAAAATGACACATGCTTGCAATCGTTAAAAGGTATGTAAGTTGAATTCATTTAGAAAATGCTTCAATTAATAACGATTCTGTTTTAGATGGTTTTTGCCACTAATAAAATTTGGAAATAGTTTCGTGTATTCTTTTATTTTATATATATCTTTTTATTCATATATGTATATTTTATATACTACTATACATATATTTCATATACTACTATACTGCATAATTACACATTACCTACATACTATACACTGTGTATTACCGTTAAACTACGAGTTTATTTCATGCAAAAACGTCTACATTAATTAGTTAGTATTATATAAAAGTTTCGCTTCTCTACACCAAATTTTCATATATGCATTTACATGAAAAAATACAATACTAACATTCGATCCGAGTTATTATACACATTATAGAAAATGTAAAAAAAAATATTAAATAATAAATAAAAATTGTTTGAAAATCCGCAAAAAAATTAATATTATTTGTATTGATTTTAATAAACTATATTATTAAATTTCTTAAGAATTTTAAAATATTCAAATTTATAAATAGTAAAAATATTTTAATAAGAAAAAAATTGAATTTTTTTCAATAAAATATTTACGAATTTGAATATTTAATTTTACTAATTCAGTGATAGGTTCGATTTCAGTAAAAAATATAATTGGTTTTATAAATTTAGTAATAGAATACGAAATTTAATTTTTCCTGTGTACATTAAGTAAGTTTAACTTCAAAATTAAATATACTGAACTATTTATTTCTACTCATTTCTTAAACACATAAATAGATAAATATAAAAACTTTGTTAATATTTTTAACATGCAATATATGCATTAAAACACATATGTATTTTCACCATAATTATAGTAGGAAACCTGACTCTTACTATAAATATAGTAAAATTGATTAAAAATTTATTAGAGTGTAATAAAGGTAAAGTCGATTAATGCCAACCATATTATAATTTTCATCATTGTGTATATGCATCAAAATTTGGGAAGAGGTGTTATGTGAGAACTGTGGCCAATTTTGGATCAATACGTATGAATTCTATTATGACATTTATGCACTGACTCTTTGAGTGAACCTCTAAAAATTTAGCACTACGGTTTCTATTTACATGTATAAAAGTGATTTGTGTCAAATATTAATTTGGTAGTTTATATCAAGTAATTTTCTGCATATGGAGCGGTCAATTATGGACCGACCTTTATGAAATTTGGCATAAAGAATTGTAACTAGACAAAACTTATACGTACCAAAATTTATTAAATTATTTATGGTTTTTATGTTCGTTTAAAATCTATTCCGGGAATACATTTTTATTGGGCTAGTTAAAATAATGGAGCGATCATAATCACAGAAGAACTGTGTATTAAATTTTATTGAATTATTCACATATTGTAGTTTGATTACAAAGTTTATGTGGACAGGCTGGCGGGTGGATGGACGGATGAACATCATTAAATCGACACAGAATATTAATTAATTAATTAAGGTGAATTTTGAATCAATATATTTGGTGTAGGGTATAATAACCTGTAATAACTAACTTTGAAAACAGTAAAGTCAGCGTTACCGTTGGGCAAATTTTCCCTTTTTAAACCACATGGCTTCTCTGTTCTGGACCTTTTTTTTTTTGGCCCCTTTTTAAAATGGAACTAAATAGTGACTTTTTAAGATTATGTGGTAAATGGCGATAACTTAAGTTATTTAAAATATTTCGACCCATTATATATTAATTCCAACAAATAAATTAATTATTTTGTGATTGTTTTAAAACTTAGTGATGTTATAAAAAACTGCGAAAAATTTGAAATGAATTAATACTGTTAAAAACTAAAGCTAATGATAAAGTTTATGAAAAACTATACTCAACTACAACACCCAACAATACAACAATTTTTGCTTTTGTTTTTATCAAATAAACCAATTCTGAGGAGTTTATTTAGGTATTGAAGTAGTTGGCCCCTTTTTTGGCGATTTTTTTTTCTGAAATCCATTCAAATGTTACAGAAATAATCTATAATTAGAAATATAGTAAGAATTATAATGAAAACGTATATTTTTAAATTATGTCACAACATAAGTTTTAGATAGAAAATTGATTCCAAATTGCTTTGGTAGATACCTATATTGAAAATTGGTATTTTTTTAGTAGCTCGATTTAATGAATTTGTATTGTATTAAAAATGTATGTGAAATTTTAATGTTTTTAAATAGATTAGGAAGATTGGTGCTTTTATAAAAACTGTAGTATTTTTGTGTTTGTATTTTTTTTATATCTCCAAAATTAATTTTTTAAGCCTATACCATTCATATTATAAAGAGAATATTTTAAAATGTTTGTGAAAAATTTTTATAAATTTCTATAAAATATACGTCTCAAATTTAAGCTAATGACGACCAAAGGAAATATACTTCCCCAAGAAGTTTTATTGAATTGATAAGAGCTAAAGTAAATAAAGTGGGAATTCAAATAAAATATAATACACAATTTTTGTAATAACTCTTACTGCCTTTAACTTTAAATATCTTTCTCGATTATAGTATCATCTATATGTCAAATTTAACAACAAATCAAATTTTTTAAAATTGGGTCTTTTATCCGTATGCAGATCGCAGTCAAAGAAAAATGTACAAAATAAGATTTGATTTATTTTTTAACTTTTTTTTAACTTCCAAGAAAATGTGTACTGAGTAGCTTTTGACAAAAGTATTAGATTGCAGGATAATAAAAAAAAAACTTAAGAAAGACAAAGGATGAGATGAAACTTGGTTCAGATAAAGAAAAAGTCACAAGATTGAATTCCAAGCCAAAAAAATTGAGAAGCTTCTAAGAGCTATATCAAACATGTTCGATCGCGTAATGATTTCTTCAAAATCATATTTCTTCAAAACCATATTAAAGCTATATATAGTCAATCAAAATTAATAAAATTATAAATAATAATGCTGAGAAGAACTCTAAAAACAAATAATGATAAATGTCCTCAATAATAAAAAATAAAAATTTGTTCCATACTTTGCATTAGCCTGGAAAACATATGTTATATATACCAAATAATCGAGAAAATGGTCCTGATTTGTATCGAACTTAACAAAAATTGATCGTATGGCAAATTTACTCAAAATACGACAAGATATGGGACTGTTTTGTTTTTTTGGTTTGAATAAGCTCGAATAATCAAAACAAAGAGTGTCATGAAAAGACATTGGTGACACTAGTAACATGCAACAAAGTTTTTAAATTTTATGGGCAGATTTTGAATAATGTCTCTACAGTAGAAGCACCCAAAATTTGGTAATATTACTTTAGACTCACAGAGTGTTAGTTTAAATAGCTAACCAGGATTGAATTTAAGTTCTTACAGAGAGATTTAAAAAACTAAAAAAAAGATATAGTCGGTCAAGACCCTACAACATTGTGTACGAGCAAAAAAATTCGAGAAAGGGACTCATATTACATCTGTGGCCAATTTTACTAGGTTAGGTTAGGTTAGGTTGGAAAGGGCGGCGCATTCACGCCTACACCCAGAGGCCAAACGGCCCATTGTGATCCCTCTATGAAAAGAAGAAAAAGAAAAAGAGAAAAGTGGAACCTATACCCAATCAATCAGTTATGATTGTTCCTAAGCCATTTTATCCCCATAACAAACCCTATGAGGTTGACAAGTCCTTTGCCATTAACCTCACCTAGTTCATGTAGTGTATGGCTCCCAAACCACTTCAACCTATTACGCTGAAGCCCTACGCAGTGACAGAGTATGTGCTCCACTGTCTCTAGCTCCTCAACATCATCGCACGTTCTACAGAAGTCTGATGTGCCAATGTCCCACTTACTCATCATATTCCCTATTGAGAAATAACCCGTAACCATACCTACTATGACTCTAAGACTACCACGACTCATACCTAGAAGATGCTTGGAATCCGCCAATTTTAAGCTAGGCCATAATACCCTAGAAACTCTGCAGTTCGATCTGTCATTCCAGGCTCGATTCGTGTTGTCCAGAGTCCACTCCCCTATGGCCCTAAAGAAGGACCCAATTGGAATCTTAACAGATGACTCTATGAAAGACCTATCTAGCTCCGAGCCACTGCGAGCTAGCTCATCGGCTATTTCGTTGCCAAGAATGTCACAATGACCAGGAACCCAACATAGTCTCATCATATAGGAATCCATTAACCTTCTCAATTCCCTTCTGCACTCAAGTACCAATCTGGACCTAACAAAATGACTAGTCAGAGCCAATAACGCCGCCTGACTATCAACATAGATAGTAATCTCAGACCCCCGTTCAACATTCCCTTCAATCAAGCCGAGAGCCTTATAAATGCCAAGAATCTCTGCTTGAAAGACACTACAACTGTCAGACAATTTGTAGGATCGTCTGATATCAGTTCCCATAAAGTATACACCTGCACCAGTGCCAACTTCCATTTTCGAACCGTCCGTGAAGACCGCGCACCCTCCATAGAGCTTTTCTACTCCATCCCAAAGATCCCTGCTAGGTAACACCAAAGCGGGAGTAGCCCCGAAGTCAATCGTGGTCCCGAAATAATCCGTAGGCTCAGCCAAGGATAGTGTCCGACCGTTGAATCTAACTTCATCTAGTATGCTGACATGCCCCGCTCTAGAGAAACCTAATAAACCCAGTTCCTTCAATCTAAATAGGCCACGGACAGCCATACCCCTCACGAATTCCTCAATTGGAAGAAGGTGGAGGATTATGTCCAGCGCCGCCTGAGGTGTACTTCTCCTGGCACCTGAGATGCCAATTGAAGCACACCTCTGAACTTTAGAGAGAAGTTTCCTGTACGTTTCCCTACTCAATACCTTCCACCAGACTGTACAGCCATAAGTAAGAATAGGTCTAACAACCGAAGTGTAAATCCAGTATACAACTTGCGGCTTAAGACCCCAATTCTTGCCTATAGAGTTCCTGCAGGTGTAATAGGCATTGAGTCCCCTCTTGACCCTCTCCTGAGTGTTTCTCCTCCAAGACAATTTACTGTCCAAGTACACACCCAGGTATTTGGCCTCACTTGACAATACAAGCTCAATCCCGTACAATACTGGCAAGCTAAAATGCTCAACCTTGTATTTCCTAGTAAACAAAACTAGCTCCGTTTTCCCGGGGTTTACCCCTAATCCCTTACTGTTGGCCCAAAGGGACAGATTACGTAAACCTGTCTACATGACCTCACTGATCGTAGATAAAAACTTACCAGAGACCAGTAAAACAACGTCATCGGCGTAGGCCACAATCTTCCGTCCCTTAGCATCAAACTGTCTTAATATGACGTTCACGACCAAGAGCCACAGTAATGGAGAAAGGACCCCCCCTTGCGGTGTGCCCCTAGTCACGAGTTTCCTCATATAAGTGCCTCCCATGTTTGAGTTGATAACTCTGCTGCTAAGTATCAGAATTATCCACTCAACAAGGAGCTTTCTTATATTCAGCGAAACAAGTGATTCCTCGATAGCCTCTATCGTGATATTATTAAAGGCCCCCTCTATATCGAGAAAAGCCGCCATGGTATATTCCCTATGCAGCAGACCTCGCTCAATGTAACTCACAACGTCATGCAGAGCACTCTCAACGGACTTACCCTTGAGATAAGCATGTTGAGACTCGCTAATGACCTGATTTCCTATACTAGTCCTAAGATAAAGATCGATCAGTCTTTCTATTGTCTTCAATAGAAAAGACGATAGGCTGATCGGTCTGTAATCCCTGGGCTTCGAGTGAGTCGTCTTACCCGCTTTGGGTATGAAAATGACCCTTACCTCTCTCCACCCCCTGGGAATGTACTTCATTCTAAGACATTCCCTAAAAACCTCCGTCAATAGAGAGATGGCTCTTTCATCGACATTCTGTAGCATGGCCGGAAATATTCCATCCGGGCCAGGAGATTTGTATGGCTCGAATGAATTTACCGCCCATAATACTTTGTCTCTAGTGATCATCTCCCTTATCACATCGGTATCCCCAGCATCTGATTCGGGTTGTAGGTTATCACTGACGCTACCTGTCCCTCCAACAGATTCTATATCCCTACAGCCTGGAAAATGAGTCTCCATAAGTAAACTGAGGGACTCTGAGCTAGACTCTGTCCACGAGTTATCCTCACGTTATATGTATCCAGGTGCCACTGGGTCCTTGGATAATACTCGCCTAAACATAGACAACTCGTTAACAGAGTCCACCGATTCACAGAAATTTACCCATGAAGTCCGTTTCGCTCGTCTAATGTCCTTCTTATACTTAGAGAATTTTACTAAATGTAATATAAAACATACAAATACACAATAATGCGTTAGTACTAACATCTAGATGATTTTATGCACTTTAGGGCAATTCCTGCAAGTGGGTTTATATAGGAGCTATGATAAATTATGGACCGATGCTCATAAAATTTGGCAATGTTGTTTCTACTTACATAAAACTTTTTTATGTCAAATATTAACTTGATATTAACATTCGTATGAGATTTATATACGTTAAAGTGATTTTCGGAAGAGGGGTTTATATGGGGACTATGGTCAATTGTAGACCGATCTTTCGGAATTTGGTACAAAGATTGATATTTTGCACCGAATTTCATTAAAATATTCTTATTTTTAAGGCATTTTTGAGTGGTAGGGGGGACCATTATATGGGGGCTAGTTGAAATAATGGACCGATCACAACCAATTGCAATAAGCTTCGTTCTAGTACCATAAAAGTCCCATGTGCCAAATTTCATTTTAATTCATTTAAAATTGCGACTTGTACTTTGTGCACAAGTTTTATATGGCCGGCCAGCCAAACGAACAGACATCGTTAGATCGATTTAAAAAGTAATTCTAAGTTGATTGGTATACTTTAAGGTGGTTGTTGGATAACATTTTCTATACGTTACAAACATCATCATAAACACGTAATACCCCAACCATCTATGGTGGTGTTTTTTTAATATATAATAAGATGGAACAATAATATGACAAAATGAAGCAATAATATGATAAGATTGGATAACTATATGATAATATAATAAAATGGAATAATAATTGAAAAATGGTATAAATAATAATATTATAAAATGGAATCATAATATGACAATGTGGTATAATAATATAATACGATAGAATAATAATAATAATATAATAACATTAAATCATAATGTTATGGAATGGGATAATGATGTAGTAAGAATGTTCAATTGTATGTAAAACCAGAATCATAGCATGAAAAAGAAAACATAAAATCGGACACAATATAACAAAATGGAATCTTAATAATTATCTCTTATAATAACTTTTATTTTTCGCTGTGATCATATGTTCCAATCATAATATATTGCTCTTAGATTGTGGTCACTACAACTATATTTTTCTTTGCTTATATGATCTAATGCCCATAGACGTATAACAACTAACACTTTTGTTCTTCCGAAGAATAATAATCTACTAAGCTGCATAAATGATCATAATTTATACTCATATAAAATTAAAAAATCGTTATCTTCCCACTTTTTCTACAATTTCTTCATGATTTAATTTTTTCTATTTAATTTTGTTGTTTGTCTCGGTAAATATATATTTACAGCTCCCTGCCGAAAGAGACAAAACAAAATTATAAAAAATTAAGGCTATGATTATGAGATAGTATCCCGTAGTTACTTCCATTCAATGGTTAGATTTATAATTACATTTTAATTAGATTCATTCGGTTGTAAAGTGTCCTTTTCTTATTTTTTTTTTTACTTCCTATCGCTTAGTCTCTAAAATAAAATATTTTGCTTTCACACTTGGTGCCTTACCAATATTGTGGACAATATAATCAAGGGTATTGCTTACCATTTTTTTTTTCTACAATCTTCCTTATTTTCTTTTTAATTTTTATTATTAAAGGAAACGAATTAAAAAAAGGAAAATAATGAATTGTTACACACTATTTTTGTTTTTTAAGATACAACACCAAAATGGTGTTCGTATCAGTGTTGGAAATTATTGTTAAAAAAGAGAATAACAATAACAAAATAACAATAAAAGTAGAAGTGAGTGTATTTTTTAAACGCAGCTGGATGGATTTTTACGCTTTTGCATTTTTAATGACTGTGATTTATTAATGGCGACAAGATGATTAAGAAATAGAAGCTAAATCTTAGCAAAGAAAATTAAGGAAAGGGGGGATAGTGTGTATTTAGAAAAAAAAAGGAAAGATGGACATGAGTATGGAGTCTTTAAAGAATATTTTATACCCTACAGTTTTAAATAAATATTTGAAAACAATTTGTGCAATATAAAAAAGTGATTTTATTATAAATGATTTGGATTATGCTTTCAAACAAGTCCTAAAAAATCATGTTTAAATCAATTTAATATATTTATCAAATTTAATTTTAATAGATTAATATGGGTCTCTTATAATTTAGCCCGATTCTGGCACACAAATTAACATTTTAAAACATAAAGTGCTAAAATTTACAAACTTGATAACAAACTTAATTCATCATCAGATTCTTTAGCTTTCAGATAGATGATATTAAAATTGAAAAAGACAAATATTTGCCCTCTTATCATTAATATATATTTTTTTTTTTTTTTTTTTTTTTTTGATGCCAGAAAAATGTAAAAGATATTGGAGGATAATCAATTAAAAATTGGGAGTGAATGTTAACAGAAGGGTATTGTCTGCAGGACACCAAAAAAAACTTCCTGATTTTGTAAAACTACAAAAGAAAAATGAGAAAAATTTAATTTTTATCCGCTTGACTAAAGAACATTTTCATGTTTTAATGTTAAAGCTTTATGCAAAGAGATAAAACAATACTAAAGTGATTAATACATAATTGCAAAAAGGAGCCCTCATAAAATTAAAACCCCAACCAGTAGCACAAGTTAAGGCCACCACCATTCGTTTATTTTTTGTTGAACAAAATCATAAAGAATTCTATGCTAGTGCCACTCACCCTTTCTTCGCTTAAGGGAATTATAACTAACCCTTTCTTGGGTATTTTTTATTTTTATAGATTTTCTTCTGTTTAAATACGGGTCACAGACCGTCAACTAAATTGTGTTTTTTGCTCATAAACAAAATTTTGCTTTCTAAAGAATTATCTGGTAACATGATTTTTTGCTTTTGCATTTTCTAAATAAAATTCCTTTTTTTATTCATAGAGAATTTAAAAGAAAAATCATATACATTCATATTAAACCAGACTACTTCCTTAACTAATTTCAAATAATCCTTTTAAAATAGAGGAATAAAAAAAGTAAAATAAAAATAAAGAAAAGGAAGTTGACTCACTCTTAACAATTGTTGCCATTTTTATGCAAAAATATTTCAAATACCCATACATACTCTACAGAATTTAAAAATTTTCTTAGTCAGTCTTTTTTTCTATAAATAGTATTTTTTTTTTTTTCTCTTACAATTGATGCTCATTGCTTTTATTTGTTTGTATGTGTTTTTTGCAAGTTACACATCGTTGATTTTATTAGTCTCCGGCGCACAATTCTTAAAAGAAAAGGCAAAAAGGAAAAAAAGAACTCGCTATCAAAAGGCTTTGACATCATCTTTAATGTTTCTAATTCTTCCCCTTTTTTACTATTCAAAATAAAAATTCAAAGAATTCATACCTTTTTCTTCTTTTACTTCCAAAGCTTTTTATTTGCTAGTTTATATTTGTAGGCTTAATTTTGTTTAAATGTATTTTTATTTCTGTTAAATTGTTAAATTCGTAAACAAGTTGTTTTCAGTTGTCTTATTTTTATTATAACATTGTTAGTTTAAATTGTTTATTTGATGGTTTGTTGTCTTTTATTTATTTTACAAACAAATTTTTTAGAATATTGTGAAATCATTGATTTGTTACGATAATTGGAAATTATTTCCGTAATATAATTTGGTTGAAACTCTGGCAATGAACTGAGAAAATTTTATTAAAGGATTTCGTAGTAGGAATAAAATGGGTAAATATTCTCAACCAAATTTCAGAATATTGAAAATTTTTTCTGCCGCACGGGTTATCTCATTCAATTTGGATACATGTTATTATGAAGTACTAAGCCTATAAATCACCTTTTTTCTATTTGACTATGGTTCTCGCTATAAATCGCTACTTTTAAAATTAACGAGGTTGCGTATCTCGAAAATGGCTTATCTGATTTGATTTAGTAAAATATAAAAAAATTCGAATTAAAATTGGCTTCATGTTATACTCACAATTATGGAGCATTTAAACCTATTTAGTGAAAAAAATAAAAAAATATCGTAGAAAATTTCAAAAAAAAAAAATCATAAACATTCTAAAATGGTAAAAATGCAAATTTTTATTCTGTGATCATAAAGATAATTTTGTTGCAAATAAAACAAGACATATTTAATTTAAATCAATGCAAAAATGTTAATTTTATTAAAAAATTATTGAAAATATTTCATTTATAAATTACATAAAAATACTAAAAATAAAAAGCGTTTTGTGATTGTGATTGTGATGTGTAAATGAGATATCTTCACTAATTTGTGAATATAAACAAAATTTATCCATTGATTTGAATGAAGTATGTCCTGTTTTATTTACCTAATACTTTATAATAACATGTACCCAAACTGACTTAGAAATCCCATGCCACAGAGTCAATATATATATTAAGAAATATGAACCAAACAACTAAAATAAGTATTCTTGAAGCCTAAGATGAGCTGCGGACTATGTTTTTCATAAGACAAATATTTTTTTTTATAATAAAATTTTCCAGTTTTTCTCCAAATTTTCATCAAAAAATTAATTATCATCAAAAGCGTACATAAAGCAAAACTTTTAATAATTATCGTAAAAAGTTTTGTTTTGGCTTTGCTATTTAAAGGATTAAATATTATATCGCAAAATTTTATATTATCTGTTAAGAGAAAAATATAAAAGATAAAAATTCTAAAAATGGAAGTTTCCCAAGAAAAATTGTATTAACTATTTAAAAAGATCCGGAATTCAAGCAAATAGCCTATATTCATTCCAGTTTGGCTTTATGACTAAATCTTTTAAAATGTTACCTATCAAGTATCCAATATATTTGAAAACAATACTTTTATTTTATGTAAGAACATCGATGCTTTATTTTTCCTGAATAAAAAAGTGGACAACCTAATGAATTTGTATTATTATTTTTTAATTAAGAAATATGAACTAACTAAATACCATAGTTGTAAATAAATCATTCATTTTTAAATTAATTCGCGAATCATTCATGCACCGAATTAACAAATTTTGAATTAATTCTTTTTACACAAAAAAAAATGAATTGAATGAAATTTGAGTCAATTCAAATGAATTTGGTAAAAATTAATTCAATTCATTTCCAATTCAAATGAATTTGTCAAATGAATTGCAATTCGTTTCCAATTCAAATGAATTCGTCAAAGTGAACTGCAATTCATTTCCAATTCATTTGATTTGAATTGATTTTGAATTAATTGAAATGAATTAGAAAAAAGAATTAACAATTCATTTCCAACTCATTTGAATTGAATTGATTTTGTAAGTAAATCTACAGTAAGCATCGCTGTCGTTTTGTTATTCAACTAATTTTTTATGTAAAAGACAGCAAGCATTACTCTTGTTTTGTATATCACCTAGTATAGTCCAAAGACAAAAAATTCTTAGATTTGAAATTTCCCTGATATATTGGAATTGTCAGGTAGCGGCAGAATAGGAACTGAATTATTAGATATCGATGAAATTCTATCAAAATATGAAAATTTTTTCATTTGCTAAAAGAAACTTAAATTTTTATTTTATCAAATAGTGTGAAAATATTATTAAAGGTGTGGACAAGGACAAGACTTTTCAATTTTTGTACTGAATATTTTCATTTTAGTAGGAGAAATTTCCATTTTTCATTCCCCCTGGATCTGCTCTTGAATGTTGTTGATTACAACTCATTTTTGATTACATTCATTTGAATTGCAATTCATTGTTCTAATTTATTTGAATGAATTCAAAATCAATTTAATTCAAACGAATTGGAAATTAATTGCAATTCATTCTACAAATTCATTTGAATTGGAAACGAATTGAAATTCATTTCTGCCTAATTCGTTTGAATTGATTCAAATTTTATTGAATTCTTTTATGTTATGAAATGAATTAATACAAAATTTAGCTAATTCGTAACGAATTAAAATCAAAAAAAAAAAAATGATTCATTTACAGTTCTGTTAATACTTATGTATGTTAAGGTGGTCCAACATTGTTTGAAAGAATCCAAAAAGCATCCACGTTTTAAAAGTACCTTAAATTATAAAAATTTTTATTGATTTATAACATCTTGGTCAAAATTTAATCTCCTGCATTAATTGGAAGAGGATCTTACAAGGGCATTCATGTATATTATCCCATAGATTTTTATAATTATCTTATAGATTTTTATAATTATAAATTTTTATAATTAAAATTTTTCATTTAACTTCTAGTAATAAAAGTATGCTTTTTTGAGATGGTAATTTTAAATTAGTGCTGCTTTTTCTTATAGAGATATACATATAAGTTATTTTATTATTTTTTTTTTTTTTGCCTTTTAATGTAGATTTCACTTAGGGAATTTTATATTGGCTAATTAAATTATGATCTAATTTTATAACATTTTGTAATATATATCTTTTCCGTGCAGTGTCTCTAATTTTCGGATAATCCATATGTTCGTGTTTTTTTATAAAATTAGTTTTGAATCTTTTTGCCCTTGCCTTTCATCCTCAGAAAAAATAGTCAAATACTTTTAAAGATGTGACATTTTCACTACTTCCACAGAACGCTTTTCTATTTTTGATAAATTTTCATACAGTACAGGTCACAATTTTAATGATAATTCAATGGAAGTTGTAATTAGCGATGCTCAATAAATATCACATATAATATTACTTTAATATAAACCATACTTAACAATTTTTATATCAACAGAAATCAGTATGCCAAAACAAATATTCAAAACAAAATATTATTTAAAAAAAATAGACTATGATTTCCTCAACCACGATATATTTACATGCAAAAAGTTAACATATTATGTTTGTTTGTAATATTTTATAGTTTTTTGATAAAAATATAATATAGTCAATTATAATAATAACAATAATAATAATAATAATAATAATAATAATAATAATAATAATAGTATACATAAATTTAAATAAGTAATATTATCAAAACACAATTCTTTGTAAATCCAATTCATAATTTTAAGACATTTTTTAAATACGAACAAATAAACGTGTGTTACCAACAGTGTTGCCAAATCCTAAGTGAGAAAAAGTGCTAGAATTTACAAAGAAAAATGGTAGAAAGTTCTAAAAATAAAAAAGGTGCTAGAAACAACTGCTAAAAAGAAGACAAAGAGATATATTACATATTTTCAGGGCTAAAGCAAAAACAACATCAAAGAAAATAATGAGAACACATTCTGAAATTGATTCTTTAGAAATTAAGCAAAATTTATGAGTGGATTTTTCAAAATTCTAATTTTATTATTAAAAAAATTTTATTATTAAAAAAAATTACAGTATAAACTCGAGAATCTGGATAAATATTACAAAATCCCAATCCGGATTGTCGAATTATCCGGATTTTCTGGTAAAGTTTTATTAAAAAAAAAACTATTCAAATATATCTTTTATTTAATATGTGAAACATTTAGAGTATCAAGTTGAAATAATTTAAGTGTTTTATCTAAAAAAAAAAAAAACAAATTAGGAGTTTTTAGAAGGAACATTAACTGAAAATTAAGGAATTCAACTATAATCAATTCTAACATAATAATTATATCATTTCTTGTAGTTTCCAAGTTATACTAAAATTGTAATAAGAAAGGACTTTTTATTATTTCATCCGGATTATAGAGTTATGGAATGGAAAGTTAAGAAATGCCGTCCGGGTTACAGAATAATCCGAATTATCCAGTTTATATTCTGTTTATTAACCAAATCCAATTTTTATTGAAATTCGAATTTTTAACTAAATAAATGGTAAACAAATAATATTAAAAAATTATTTTATCTATATAAATAGGCTTTTAGCCAAAAACCAATATTTGACAAAAATAAAATTTTCGAAAAATTTTGTCTTTAAAAAAATGACTTAAGAATGTAAAAAAATATTTACAATAATTTTTCAGAAAATAAAATGAAACACCATAAGGCTATTAACTTATCAAATTTTAATCAAGTGTAAAGCATTTGAAAAGTTACCTTCCCATAATATCATATTCCGATATGTGGTGGAAATTGATTTCGAAAACGAAACGAATTTAAATCGAAAAAATGTGTGATGTATTTATGTTTTGTTTACTTTTTTGATTAAAATTATAGTAAGCTCAATTTTTATCCGAATTTATTATAAAATTTAATGTGATCGACGAAAATTATTTCCTAGGTTTTCAATAGTAATTTATCCTGAATGGAAGAATAAAACATTGTTCCAAAAATTATCATCATAACTATTCAAACCATACGATTTGTATCACATATATATGATTATGGTGTTTTAAATTGAGTAAAAAATTAAACAACTGCACAAGTACTTTAATTTTCAAGAAGATTCGAATTTATTTAAGTTTTTACAAAGTTTATTTTGCTAAACACACTCTTTAAAGATCGCAATAGTTACCATCGTTAAAAGCACCAAATTTTAATTGCAGTTTAAATTTTTAGAAAAAAATGATAATGTTTTATAATGTTTTTATAGCACAAAGCTATAAATTAATAAGAAAAAGTGTAAAAAAATGCCATAAATAATTTAAAAAGTGGTAGAAAAGGTGCCAGATATTTTTTTTTTTTTTTGTGCTAATTGAGTTTAAAAAGTGCTAGATGTACCACTAAAAATTCTAAATTAGCAACACTGGTTATAAATCAAGATATAAATTAAATTTTCAAACAAAGCTTTTCACGACAAAATTGGTTCACGAACCCACACCGAAAACTAGGCTATGCAGTGACAGATAGAAATTGAAAGTTAATATTGTAAAAACATGAAAAAATTTTATACAGAAGACGTCTATCAAAGTATGAGTTCAGTATGCCACCTCTTTTGAATTTTTTTCTAAAGCATTATTTTGCATTGTGGGAATCCAATACGAATAAGATCAGCACAGATTTTTGTCAGAGTTTTCATATCGTAGCAGTCTGGAATGAACAGTTCTGTGAACTTATAAAACTATGTATTTCAGAATTTTTTATTTATATTTGAGAAATTTCCATTTTTATTTCAGAATTTTCTAATTATATTTCAGTAATTTCTAATTATAATTTATAAGTTTCTAATTTAATTTCAGGAATTTCTATTTGTAGTTCAGAAAATTATAATCGTAATTTAGAAATTTCCATTTGTAATTCAACATTTTCAATTGTATTTCCGAAATTTTCAATTGTATTTCAGAAAATTATACTTATATTTTCTATAATACAATTAAAAATTTCTGAAAAAAGTGGAAATTTCGGAAATACAATTGAAAGATGTTGAAATGGAAATTTCTAAATTATAATTAGAATTCTCTAAGCTACAAATAGAATATTCTGAAATACAAATAGAAATTTCTGAAATGTAATTAGAAATTTCTGAAGTATAATTAGAAATTTATGAAATATAATTAGTAAAATCTAAAATAGAAATTCCTGAACTACAAATAGAACTTTCTGAAATGTAATTAAAAATTTCAGAAGTATAATTGGAAATTTCTGAAAAAAAAAATTAAAATTTTGGATATACAATTAGAAAATGTTGAAATACAAATGGAAATTTCTAAATTATAATTAGAATTATCTAAGCTATAAATAGAATATTCTGAACTACAAAATAGAACTTTCTGAAATATAATTAGAAATTTCTGAAGTATAATTAGAAATTTCTGAAATATAATTAGAAAATTCTAAAATATAAATAGAAATTTCTGAAATATAAATAGAAATTTCTGAACTGCAAATAGAAATTTCTGAAATGTAATTAGAAATTTCTGAAGTATAACTAGAAATTTCTGAAATATAATTAGAAAATTCTAAAATACAAATGGAAATTTGTGAAATATAGATAGAAATTTCTAAAATATAATTGGAATTGGTGTAGTTCTTTCTGAGAATGACAACAATGTTAAATAAATTACTTTGTATGTATTTAGGTAAAATTTGTAGAAAACAAAGTGCGACAAGATTATGGCCATGTAGTTTTTTATACACTGAATTATTTTTATTTTTTCACTTTTTTAAAAAATTACTGAAGTAGACATTAATGTTAATTAGGAATACCCACAACACACATACATCATTGAATGAGATTTTAATAGATTCTTATGGAAAATTATGATGTATTTTTCTTAATTTCTTGTGATTTTTATATTCGTATGCTTTCAAAAAGGACTTTGTTGATATTTAATGTGCGTGTGTTTCATGATTTTGTTTATTTAACAAAAGCCTAAGGGAATGCTGCATCAGAAGTACACCGATCATAATTATGAAGTGAAAAATGTTAATGAAGGGACTCTGTGTGTATTCTAAAAAAAAAACACAAAAACAAATAAACCAAAAAATGAACAACATAAAAAAAGACAAATAGACATACATCAGTCAGCTGGAGCTTAAACAGTCAGTTAACAAGTGGTCACTTTGATGTGGTGCAGTCTGTGGTAAACGCGTAATTTATTTTTTTTTTTATACTTTTTTTATACACATATTTTCTTTTCTTATTTCTCATTTACATTGTTAATTTTTTAAATGAACCGCTTTAATAAAGAATTTAAATCTTACATTTAATTTTTTGTTCTTCTATTTTCTTAATAAATTAACAAATTAAGGGAATAAGTGTTCGTTTGGGGGAGGAAGATGTTAGTTAAAATTTTTTACATAAACGTGTGTTGTTTTTGTTTTTCTAGTATGTTTTTGACTTTGATATGCAAATTCTTATTGGTAGTTTTGGTTTCATTTACTCTTAAGGATTTGTTTTAACAAATCTTCAAATAAGTGTCCGGTTTTTGTGGGAATGGATTTTAAGACTTTCAAGTACATCTTATAAATGTTAATTTCTTTAAGATCTTTTGAAAAGTCTTACAAATTTCTGACCAAATGCAGTCATGCATAAATAACACATTCAAATGAATCTGTAAAATACTTACCCTTAAAAATATATACTAATACATTTAAATTACTTAGACTAACACATTCGTATGTTTATATGTATTAAGGTTTATATAAATAACAAATAGACAAACAGTTTTAATGGTCACAACACCAAATAATTGCAAGTTTGGAATTTACTTCTTTTAAAACAAAATCTTAAGTTTATCCAAAGACTGTGGATGAATTGTAGTTATATGAATGATTTTCTAAGATTTTTGTTTTCAACTAAGTGTATGAGTATTTTTCTTATTTTGTGTATGTGTTTGATTTTTTTTTTTTTTTTGGCAAATTAAGACCCCTTGACTAATGGTTGATAATGTGTGCATTAAAAATAGAAATCTTACAAATTTTGTTATTTTTACCGTATGTATAAGAAGGACAAAGTAACCAACGTTTAATATATTACATATGTAAGTTTACTTACTTATGTTGTTTATATTTGTAGACATTAAAATAGTTTTAAAATACAGGGCCACATATTTGAGTAGTTTAAAATGTACCATGAAGTTTTCTTTAAGATGAACAGTGTTTCGTTGTTGTTGTTATAAAGAATATCATGCACCGATTATGTAAACTTGTCAAATATATATAATATATTTTTGGGAATTAATTTGTATGATTCATATGATAACAAACAAAATCGGTCTAGTCGTTCTTGAGTTATAACAATAGTAACTAACATCACTTTCTTTTATATATATAGATAGATTTAAATACCAAATCAAAAATGCATTTGCAAATATCTGGAATGATAGCCTTACTACTTATTAAACATTAAATTAAAACATTTGATTTTCCAAAGAAATATCAACTTCTAATTTACCAAATTATTATCTACTGATTCAAGGGAATAACAGTCTTTACCTGATCTTAAGTTATGTGTTATTGATTGAGCATACTTCTAAAAAGTTTATGTAAAAAAATTTTAAAGCTATATCATAAACATTACATGAAAAACTTTCTAAGCATTACACGGTGCGTGGTAGCGTTTATTTTGTTTTATGTAGCTTGAAGAAAACATATGTATTTGTATTTAAAGTTTTTATAACCCTTGAGTGCACATGCAAACAAATAAACAACAATAACAGCAACATACCTAGATTTCACACACATATATACACACAAACAAATAACATGTCCTGTTACCAAATAATAGAGAAAATTCCAAACTACATCTATATATGCCGAAAAAACGTAAATAGTTTTGTATATATTTTAATGATTTTACTAAAAGTAATAGCCATACTATACCTATACATTCATACACTTACTTATACACATAAACATTTTCTTGTTTATATACCAGAAAATATATGTGTATTTGTTAGTAGAAATATTTTTGTTTTTGTTTTATGCTGTCCAAATGCTAGCCTGTAGTGTTATTTGTGCAATTTGTATGCTTGAAAGCGTTTTTACGACTTTCTTTAAACTTTCTTATAAACTAAATACAACTATTGCTAGTCTTCCTCAAATACACACTCACATATACAATAAAACTATAATTTTATCCTGCAATCACACACTCTCATAGATTAAAGTAATTTTAGCTGCAAAGCAGTGTCAAACTATACAAGTATTTATTGTTTTTTAGTCACAAGAAAATCTTAAGGAAACCCATTATCTTGGTTTTAACTTTAAGGAATTTTCAATTTTCTTCAAATCGTGCTTCCTTGGAGTCTTAAGGTTTTTGTGGTTTTATTTGTAATCTTCTATTTAAAATTGTGTATGTGATAGTTGTGTGTGTTTTAAAGGTTATAGTTGAATGTTGACCGCTTTCATCTTCATCCAATTGAAATGCGATTACATGACCAAAACACGCACTTTGGACCGTAAGAATTGAAGACTTAAGAGGTCATTTTACCAAATATGTTTTTGTTTTAATTTTAGTGCATGTGTTTGACTTTGAATTTTCCTTTGTCAATTTGGGTTTGAGATTTAATAAATTTTGCATTAGATTTTATTATCGTTTTTGGGCAAAAGTATGTTTATATATTTTAATTTAGAAACGTGAGTTTTGAAGGGTTAAATTTAATTTGTTAAATTGGAAATTGAAGTGCGTATATGTGTTGGCTTTCAGATTTTTCCTAGGATTTAGTCTGCATATTAATTTGAGAAAGCTTTTAATGAAAACAAATGGAAGTCTCCAAAATTTAAATAAAATATTAAAAAAATTTAAATATGTATCTTTCTTAAAGCTATATTATTTTATGAATAACATTTTGAAAAAAAAGTAAAAAAAGTAATGTGTACAAAATTTGCGAAACAGAGGAAGTGAGAAAATCAAAAAAAAAAAAAACAAAAAGAAGAAAGAATGTTATATTCGGCTTGGCGAAATCTATGTATAATAACAACTTTTAACAGACAGACAGACAGACATTGCTAGATCGTTCTAGAATTTCATGAGGACCCAGAATATTGGAAATTTACGGTATTGGCTTTATGACATCGTTCGCTTATAAATTTTAATTCAGATTCACTATTAACAATGAATTGATCGTTTTCTACATGTATGTAGTCGATCTATCTCTGCATGCAAACGAATATTTCGATATGTTACAAATGTAATGACGAATTTAATATACCCCCATCTATCAACATACTCTTTGGAATTTAAATGGAGAGTTTAAAGAAAATTCTTTCCTATACTACGGAAGTTATTTACGAAAAAAAAAATAATGTCAAGATAGAAAATCTAAATTATATATATGTATTTTTTTCTGATGGAACGTTAAAATACATTTGCATAAATATAAAATGATTCGAATGCATGTAAAATCATTTCAGGCGACTCGGTTTTAATTTGAACATATAAAAATGTATACAACCTAGAAGTTTAGGTATAATTCTTGTAAAAATTACACGTAATATCAAAGACTTCATTCAAATAAAATTTTTGACATTTTCAATGTTTGATGGTATTAGTGCATCATATTTTAGGGTTTACTTGTGAAATTTAAAAAATTTTCTTTGTAATAAAAATCGCGATTTTAAAAAATTTTGCGAAAAATGGCGATCGAATTTAAGTTATTTATTCACATATAACACAAAAATATATTCAATTAGGGTTTATTACAAAGAGTGCTATTTAATATTGTGATCCCTTTTAACCAAAGAAAATTATTTTTTGGTCCATCAAATGTTTACCCTTTGAAAGTTTTTTATACTATTTATGCCAATTACGGTCAATTTTATGCTGTCCATGCTATCAACGAAATTTGGCTTAAATTTATGTACATTTATATATATAATTTGTACAAATTGCAATTTTCTATATAAAAATAAAAAATTAAGAAATGCAATTTTTTTAATTTTCAAAAAGTCCATAAATTTTTTTATTATTTATTTTCAATTTTTAATTTTGAGACTATCTACTGCGTTGAATCTTTAAAGCACATCAACGAATTATAGCGCATAATACTCGTATGTACAATTACAATAAACATTAATCGCTATTTCAAAATTTTTATTTTGTTGAGGGGCGTACCGACTAAAGAATTTAAAAAATTTAAAAATTTTATCATCAAAATTTAACTTTTTATGTAACTGTTGAAAGCTTGCAAAATAACATTGAGGGTATCAGAATTTGTCCACAAAGCCCCATTAGTTTATATAAGGAGGAATGAGATCAAAAAAAAAAAAAGTTTAGAAGAATAAAAAGTGAAAAAAAGTTAAGTAATTTTTAGCCCTTCTATGGCGCTAGAATTTTGCTTCAAGTCTTGTGAGTTCAGACCTGTAACCCATGTGTTTAAAGTAATTTTACCACAAAACTTATTAAGGATTAAAATTAGTTTCAGCCAGGTTAATAATTTTTGATAATGGCCCATTTCTTTTTTTCCATATCCAAATTCATGATTAAATTTTTTAATATACTTATTTGCAATATGTAGTTTTTTAAAACATATATATAGTTTTAAAACATACATATACATATATATATATATATATATATATCTATATATATTTATACGGTATATATATATAAATGTATAAATATATATATATATGTATAAATATATATATATATATATATATATATATATTTATACGGTAGATAATTCAAAATTGTTTACCTACGTCCTTTAATTTCAATTTGAAACAGTCTCATGAAAAATAATAAAAATGAATTATGTATTTTTTCCTTTTTGACGGAGATTTTAAGTGTAACTATCTCCTTAATCATAAGATATAACTTAGGTTTCTTTTTCATTATCTCATTAAACTCTTTCTAAAAAACTTAAAAGAATCGACCTCGGCCTTATTTTGTAGAAACTGTACGAACTTTTAAAACAATATCATCCTCGAGGTTGTCAACCTTGTCACTCTATATCGTATCCAATCATAGTTTTCTGAATGCCCTGTTTTTATTCTACAGGTTCTGTATACATTTGTTCTTTATAACATTTAGCTAATTAAAAAAAATTATTTTGCCACAGAATTGGTTTGGGCTGGAAGGTGAGAAAATATGGAGAAGTGTTCTGTGTTCCTATGAGTCGAATATAAATTTAGTAGAACATGGAATCGATGTCCAAAACATTAATCGTATCACCCAAAGTGCACCACAAAAGCCATAAAACATTATGATCAAAACATATTAATATGCGATTGTTTTTCTTGGCTTGACTTTAATTCAATTCAGTCAATCAAGGAATATGTAGATCGGCTCCTCATATTCTAAATAATGCAGTGCTGCCATATGACCAATCTTTGTATGGCGATATCAATTATTTTAAAATGGAAAACTTTATCTTCTCATCCACTGGATATAAATCGTGTTAACTTTGGAGAATTTTAAAGGATGCTATTTAACCTCTTAAAGCCAAAAACAATAGTATGAGAAGATTCCCAGCAAAAACTTTGCTTTCCTGGTAAGCTAGCAGGTATAATTGGAAACAAAAATAAACTACTTATTTTTTGCCTGAATAACTAGCTATTTTTGTTCGACTTGTCCACAAATGCATGTAGTTATTTTTTGACTCTAGGGATACTCAAAAATATGTACCTAAACGAAAATAAAAATAAAAAAAAAACAAAAAAATTTTTTCCGTCAGGGAGACTCGAACTTGGACACACACTAACCATTAGTTTTTACTGACTAACGTCTTACTTAGTACACCATCTCGCACATAGCATCCTAAGCGATAAAAACTCTATTTAGTTTTAAATATCTTTTTAGACATTTTGTTATAAAAAACTAACAGCTTCAGAATGGGGTTGAACAAACAACCTTCTGGTTGTTAATACGGCGCTCTAGCCAACTCGTCCACGTGATTTCAGTATTACTATGCTATTATACTATTATACTATTTATAATGTAATACAGAGTAGGCAAATAATAATGACGCCTCATTACCAAGAAACTACTTTAATAAGTAGTTGTTATTACCGAAAACCAAAAAGTTTTTGCTGGGTTAGTACTCGAATTCATCAGAAATATGTAAGGTATTAGTTAACTGGCATATGTTCTTTGCAGCTATAAAAATAAAAAGTTTTTAAAAAATATTATTAAATATTCCTCCCTTGAACGATTTCTTTGTTTTTTTAATATAACACATTTTTTAATGTGGTTATTACAGAAATTCCTCTCATATAAAACAAATTGATCCGATAATGTGAGGAAAAAATTTTTACTATAATGTTATTGTTGTGTTTTCCGGTGAAATTCAAAACAGAGTATCACCTCTTTTATAAACATATATGGTATATTAACCAGCTGCATATTAGATCTTTGCACCAGGAATATATGTAGTTTTTATGAAATTTCTTAAGAAGAATTTTAATTCTTTCAAATGACACAATTTTGTTAAAATCTATAAAATACCAACTGTGAAAGATATGAAGCCAAGTTACCCTGCTATATTTTAATCGAATACTTAATTAGTATAGTTATCCATTCAAAACATTTCTTTAAAACTGTTGTTGAAAGCTTTATTATTCGAGTAAATAATGAAGATAGTCAACTATGTTATCCCTGTTACCAATAAGCTATTAAAAAATCTATGGGATTTATTTTATTAAAAAAAAACACCTTCTTATTATCCATTCCTTAAAATATATTAATAAAGTATTTCAAATTTAATTGTTAAAATTGCAATAAAAAAACATAAAGTGAAATAAAAAACAATATTTCCAAAAGACAAAATAAAATATGAATTTCTTTTCATTTAATTAACAAAGAAAATTTCTAAATAAAAAATTAAATATTACAACAAATAAAAGAAATAATTGTGTAATAAAAGCGGCCAGTATTTAAACATTTTATTGAGCAATAGAAACGAACACACAGACAGTAACAAATAAACCCTAATAAAAAAATGCGTAGCATTATTTAAATATTACTCATACTACCAGCCCCTTTAGTCGACATTTTATTTTTCAAAAAAGGCATGAGATTTTTTTATTTTATAGAATACATGAATAGAAAAAAAAGAAATACATTTTGATCAAAAATCACATTAAAAGGCAAAATTCTAAAAATTTTAATCAGATTTATGTTAAAACAGGAAACCCCAAGGAGAGTGGGTTGGGGCATGTGAAATATACATACACATATGTTTGTTTTAAATTTTTTTCCTGAATGTCTCTTACCGTATAAATATTTTTTAGTCTGGTTAAATCTACAGTTAAGGGTATGAATATAGCACAAAAGAAGGTTTTGACATTCTGAAACTCAGTAATAATAATCACATAAAAATATATTTCTTATATAATTTTACAAAAATCATTGGCTTATTTTTTTTTTAAATTTATTACATTTTTGCTTATTTAAAATAATTGTAGACACTCTTCGAAATTTTCCTTCAAAACATTTGTCCTTTATTACCTTTGGCTTTTATTACATATAAGTTCCTTATAGTACATAGTTTCGAATAAGAATTTTAGATTTTAGGCTTTTTCAAACCTGATTTTTATTGAATTCGAATAATGTCAACCTTTTCTTCCTTTTGTCATTTTCTTGCCTTTTACTGTATAACGTATATAAAATGCATAATCTACACATTCGATTTTTAAACAATTTTCACTCATTTCTGTTTATTTCAACTCAATACTAGCTATGATGGGATTCCTTTTTTTCTATTTGCCTTATTTACAAATTTGTTTGTTAATGTGTAGCATTTTTTTATTTTTTATTATTTTTTGTATTTGTAACGATGCAAGTGTACATAAGGGGTATTGGACTGAAGTTGCTTAGTAAGTGCGGAAATGTCCCAAAGCAAAAATAAGTCACACAATTCGGCACACATACTTAAAAAGGGATAAAGGTTTTTACTCTTTTTTCATGAATAACTTGTTTGTTCAGTGTTAATGCGGGCATAATACACCAAGTGTCCCGCTTTACAACAAGGCCACAGATGTCTGTAAATAAAAGAAATATATGTGTATGTGTTCGTTATAAGGTCTTCAATGTATGCCTGTCTAGCAGCTTGGCTGTCCGACCGAACGGCTACTTGTTTGTCTGAGAAAAAAGGATGTTGTTTTTTTTTACTCAAGTGCAACCATAAAAAAGGTTTCTACTCTGAAAATCCACTTTACTTTATAAGTTGTGGTTCTAATATAATAAAAATTAAATTTTTCCAAATGTATGTATGTGTGTGATTACGGATATTTGTCATATGTTTGTGTCAATGAGTATGTGAGTCCACAATGCGTATGAGCAACGACAATAATGTGAAAAGTGTAAAGACCTTGTTAAGTCTTAATTAAACCCACATACGAGTATAAAATAAAAATAAAAATGTTTTATAAAAGATATTGTTTTGAAAATTTAATTTATAGAAAAAAGGGGCACTCACAGAATTACATTAAAAGAAAATCAATAGATTTAAAGCAAAAGAACCCTTTAGATAAATATTTAAATAGAATTGTTGGCTGTTAACGCCAACGCAACGCAAAAAGCTCGTTGATTTTATTTGCCATCTGACAACTCTTAGTTTCAGTTCTAAATATTTCATATATTTTTGATTATCAATTGTTACAAAATTTAATGAAACAGTTCACATTTTAATTATGAACCTCGGCCACCACCATTTTAACGAGTTATAAGTTGGAATACTTGCAATTTGGCTGTACTCAGGTCATTATCTTAAATTTTGTAAAGTTCTCAGTGGTTTCCATACCAAAAAGTATGTACCATAATTTATATTATTTTATTACTTTTCAATTCCTAATTATTTTATTTATGTACTTAGGAATTTTAATATATCAAAAACATTAGTTAAATAAATCAAGTTGTTTTATGAAACTCCTGTACTTTATTATTTAAACTCCACGTGGAAGTTACTAGAAGTTCCTTCAGACTAGCATGCTTTTAACAGTTATAATGAAATGAATGAATTTAATAAAAATGAATGAATTTAGTATGGAAACTACATAGTTCTACATATATTGTTGTCCGAATCTAACCCACCATCTTCAAATTTTTTTAGAGGAATATTTCGATATATATTAACAAACTCTTACTAAATTCCAGACCCTCAAGGCAAACATCGTTCAAGATATGCCTGTTCAAAAAAAAAATAAATAAATAAATAATAATAATAATAATAAATAAATAATTTGATTAAAAAATTAAATCATTTTGCTTCAAAAATAATAATAATAATAATAAGTAAATAAATAAAATATTAGGAAAATATTTTACCATCAAGAAATAGTTATAATAAGTTTCGTTTTATATAATTGCTGATCGTCGTCCAATGTTAGCAAAACTTGCAGACAGTAAAGAACAGAATTTACTTTTTTTAAATATTAAAAATTATTAAAAGATGTTAGACATTTAATACTGAAACGTGTAAAATAAATAAAAAAAGTAATTACTATTAAAGTACTACTTTTAAATATTTTAAAAATTATGGTTAAAAAAGATTATGAAAGTCGTCGCCTCTTGTTATTTCACATTATATGAGTACGACAAAGTACCTTTTTAAGCATTATGGAGAGGGGACATTCTTAAAATATTTTCTCTTTAATTGATGCGTACTATACTTATAATCTAGAAACTACTCACGCTGGTTTTTATTGGTCCTGAAAATATGCGCCAATTTATACTTAACCGTATATTTTATTATTTTTTTTTTTCGCTTATCTCTGAGTTAAATTGCGTCCAGACAAAGAAATTGTTCTTACAGAATAAGATCTGTTTCCACATCTCCTGCATTTATTGCATTGCTTTGTTTTTGTTGTGAAGTAGACAAACGAATTTCGAAATATAGACAAGTTTTCATCCTCTTCACATACCTTTTTCCTTCCTTCTATGAGCTGAAAATTTCGACAATAAAAAGGACCTTTTTAATGAAGTGGGGAAGAACAAAAGGTAATTTTTGCATTTTTTCAGAAAGCGTACTTTTATATTTTTCCTAAGAAAAAAAATTTTGATTTCATTTGGGACCATAATTTTTCTGCGAAGTATTTTCGTATAATTTAATACATTCTGTCAAGATATTAAAATTCGAACACATAGAGAGTTTATACTTTACCATTATTGTTATTATAACTTTTTTTTAACAAAATTTACTTTCTCACATTCTAAGATTTGTACTCTTCCTAGTTTCATGTTGCTTTCTAAAGGTATGAAAAAAATAATTCTTAATTACTTAGCAAATTCAAATATACCAAAAAAATACGTTTTGTTCTGCGGCTCCTCAAATATATCCTTAGTATTGTAGTGGAAAATGTAACATCACCAACAAATTAAAAAAATAATTCATCTTCTTTGGGAGCAACTTTTACGCTTTATTGAAAAATTTATGATCGTTGATCAAGAACTTTCCTATACGTTTTATTTTGACTGATGTTTACAAGCAAATTTATATTTGTGCAATATTTTTTATTATAAATAAAAGAAAAGAGAAAAAATGTATTGTCTTAAAAACTGAACATGAAAATCTTAACCAAAAAATAAAAAAAAAACTTTCTCAATGTAAGTCTCATACGCAAAAAAAGTCCTGTTCGTCTGTTTCCGCCCTTCACTACCAACTAACTTGCTTATTCTGTTTAGATACAAAATACTATAATACGAGTAAAAACTAAACCCATTTTATTTTAAGTTTACTTTTAAAAGACATATTAATACTCAAGTAAAACTAAATTTCTTTTGTAATTTTTTGATGAATTCATAGTAATTTAATTTTTTCATGAATACTTATAAAATGCAATTCCAAAGTATTTTTGAATAAATATTTTTTAATAATTTTAACTAAATTGATTTTCAAATAACTAAATAATTTTGAAACTAAAATCGTAACAGCAACATAATATTTTCCTATATTTTATAAGCTATATTTTATAAGATAATAGAAATGTCTCCTTTAGATTTAAAATTAAATTTAAAGTAAAGATTTCAATACAAAGACCTTCGATTATTTTACTAAATTGATTGAATATTTATATTACTTTAATATTTTATTATACTTCATCGTATAAAAACATTATCTAATTTATAGATTTACCTTTAAAATGACACAGACATGCTAGTATACATATGTCAATGTTTCAAACTCATACTTATAATAAGAAAGTGTAATAGTAAGAGTATGTACTAAGAACCATATGTGGTCGCAAGCAATCAAGAAAACTTTTAAGCTTTTTTTTTTTTATTTTTTCTTATTTATACCTGTAAATTTTGTTGTAGTTCAAGAATCCCTTCATCTATAGTAAAATGCATTAAAGAGATTTTATAGTGGATCTTTTCCATTTACTTTTTGTTCTATGTCTTTTTGCTTGAAAATTCAATTATAAATTTTGTTGTTATTCTATAGAGAACCATAATTAATTGTTTGTTAGATGCAAGACTTTACATACATATAATTTAAGACTCATAGCAATCTATGTGGGAACAACGTAAGATACAAGACAAAGACTTAACGAAGACCCCTAAATAACAAATTTGTCTTTTATAGAAAACTATCTTAACCCGGTGAGCTTCGCAACCCCTGTTGATGTGAAAAATACCAAAGTGTAAGGAAACTATTGCCACTAAAAATTTAAGAATTTCACTAAAATATTACTTTAAATTATTAACTAAAATTTACTCTGTATGGCGGGCTATTACATCCCACAAAATCTTTAGACTTTACCTGTACCATGAGATAATTAATATATACTTTGTATGGGGACTACTATTTCTCCAAAATCTACCCATCCTAATCTCACTGCGCATCTTAATTGGAAAATTATTCCCGACAATTCTTAAGAATTTTTCTGCAATAGTTCTTTAGATATGCTCTAATTAATATTTGCTTTGTACAGGGGCAACCACGCTCTCTAGATTTGTCCGCCCTTTCTTCATCTCAATCTTAATGAAGAAATTATTTTCACCAAATCTTAGAAATTTATCTGCAATAGTTCTGTAGATATACAATAATTAAGATTTACTTTGTATGGGCCTACCAATTCCCTGGTCTTATCCGCCCATTCTTTATCTCAATTATGAATCTTATTGAGAAAATTGATCCCATTAAATTTTAGGAAATTCTCTGCAATTTTTATATATGTAATAATTAGTATTTGCTTTCTATGGGTGATATCACTCCCCATTGACCTCCGCGCCCTGTTTTCATCACAACTATGGAACTTCATAACAAAAATATTCCCACAAAATCTTAAGTCTTTTGCTATTACAGTTGTTAAGATATGCCATAGTTAATATTTGCTTTGTATAAGTGTTACTATTTCCCCTGCTCCTATCGAAAAATAAAGTAGCTTATTTTACTTTTGGGTATTGCAGAATCATAGTGTGAAAATTTTAAGAAAATCCGTCAAAACAGCTTAGATTTATATAAAGCTCAAACAAACACAGATTAATTTATATATATAGAAGAAAGCTACACATGTATATATGTAGACTTAAATATACCCAGCAGGAAAATATGTTAGTGTTTTATCCCTGCAGGTCTTTGTGAATTCCTCCACCAGTGTTGCAGAATGAGAGAAAAAGGAAAAAAAAATGTCAAAAAATGCTAAATGTTCCAAATAATAAGCCCAAAAAAAGTTTTTTTTTTTCAAATTAAGAAATTTGTTTTTCTTATTTTCATTAGTTTTTGAAAATTTTCTAAAGAAATTGTAACAAATAAAAAAATATTACCCAGCAAAATGACTTAATGAAAAATCTGCAAATAATTCCCATACAAATTAAAGTTATATTTCACATGAAAAATTACCCAATGTTTTGCAGTAATTTTTTTTGTAATTTTTTAACTATAATTACTTTTTGATTAAGCATTTTCAAAATTTTGGGTGATGTTTCTTTTTAATAAGATGTTTTTTAAATTATTTTCATAAATGCTTTCTATTTTTAATGATATATACTAAAAAATAATTTTAATTATCGATTTAGTAACTCTATAAAATTAATAAAGGAACTATTATTTAGAGAAAAAGGCTAGAAAAAAGCTAAAACATAAAACTAAAATTTTGAGGCTAAAGGTAAAACAAAAAGACTGGATTTAGCCTTAAAAAGCCTAAACTGGCAACACTGGCCTACACACCTCTCTAAAAAAAATTTGAATAACATTTTATTTTGCTTTTTATGAAAACTCCTCGGCTTCCTTTAACATGTCCGGCACTAATTCTTGTTTCCCTTTCATTAGATGTGATATAAAAGGTGTATCGCTCACTTTTTAATTTTCTCATATAAACCGACATATTTTTAGTTACGAAACTTGCAAAGTTCAAAATCATTTAGATTATTTTAGGTATGAAGTTGGTCCGCATGTCTTTTTTTTCACATTAAATTTCAGACTCTTTTGTAATAGCATTGCACATAAGATACCATGTTATTTTATTTAAGAGTCCTTGCTTTTCCGCTTCTTTTTGGAAGGGAGAAGGGAAGGCCTTGCATCCAATGACACGCCGTGTAAAAAACAAATGGTGTTGGAATGCGAATGGCATGCCTTGTGGATTCTAAATAAAGGATTTTAGAATTTCTCTTTAGACCTTCTTTTTCCGGCTGGATATGCATAAATATTAGACATGTATGTGCTGAGAAATAAGTAATTATTTTAAATTCTAGCAAAGTTCAACCAAAATTGGAATATTTTAATAACTTTTAAATTTTGTTTTAGAAAAACAACAACTAATATTTTTGACTATATTTTTGGTAAATGACTTTACGCAGTGTAAATTTATTTAAATAATAAAATAAATAAATAAAATTCCTAGTACTAATAAAACAAATAAACAATTAACACCATTTTTTATAAATCAAACCACTTTGAGTCTAAATGGCCATTATCCCTGACATTAAATCGTTTAATCCTTATCTCTAAAATATGTAAACACTTTATAAAAAAAAATATAAATAAAACATATAAAACGTTTTAATATAGTCAATTTTAAATACATGTTCATTTTAGAAAAGTAAATGTTAAAACTCCCCTCTTGACTTCCTTTACAATTTGCGGTTTTTTCTAAGCAAAGCAAGGTTTTTTTCCATCAACAACAAAGTGAAAAAAAGTAAAAATAAAAATCGGTCAACACCATCATCAGCTAAACAAAGAACAAACAATAGCAACATTTTTCTTATTTTCCATATTCATTCTCATATCTAGTTAAAGTACTAGTACTCGTATCTACATATCTAAAAAGGCGTGAAATTAATTTACATAATTTTACGCTCTTTGATCGCTTCAAATTGCCTTCATTGCCCTTGCAACATAAAGATAACAAAAAATCCATAATGCTTGGGGCAATAAAGTGTCGTATGTATGTAAACATACTGTAAGTGCAGTATGGTTGAGAGAAGTGTAGTAAGTGGTAAGCGCTCCAAAGTAATTTCTAGTATTTTTTTTTCTTTAAATTGTGGTATTTTTCCTTTTCTCTTGTTGTTTTTATTGTTGTATTGCTCTTTGGTGTCAAGTGAAAATTTACGCCTCCCTGTACACCAATGTAATGTGTTTTATATTAAATGTATTTATGCTAAATAACTAAGTTACAGACAAAGAAGCGTTAAACTGTTAACTCAAGTTGCACTTAAGTTGCCTAAAATGTCACTTGTTTAAGCAATCATTTGGGAGATCTTAAAATATAAAATACTTAACCTATTTTTATGTTGGGAAAATTAGTGCATATGCAAATAAGTATTAAAACAAAACGGAAAATCTTTTATAGTACTCAAATTAAATTTCGTAACACTAAGCTAATATTTTTCTCGATATACAGTGAACTAACACTGAACTGAAACTGAAAACCACTTTTTACCAATATTTTTGTTAAAAAATAATATTTTAAATAATTACTATATACTTTTTTTTTCTTAATAAAATAATTTTATATATTTATTTTGTTATCTAATTGAAGCAAAAGTTATTTACTTATTAACTAAAAATTATTGAAAATTTAGTTTCAAAAAATAAAAATGCAAGCTTTCAAAAGATTTTTAACTCTTCTTTTTCTCTCTTTCTAATTAATGCAATTTGCATCTAAAATATGCATAATTTTGCGTATAATACTCTACGGGGCCCAATTTTGCAATTAACGCAAATTGTATGAAAAACATCAAATAAATTTGAAATTTCTTGAGTTTTTTTAATTAGATACTTTTTTTACTGCCAAATACATTTCACAACACAAGTTCCCCAGTTATATTCATCCTATAAATGGATAGAATAAATTTCGTAAATACAAGGAATATTTTAGTTTTGAATTACAATTAAAAAAAACTAAATCAGATTTATTATAAATTTTTTTTTTGGCCATGTTAATAAATGAAACTAGATTTATATATAATCTCCTAAGCATATTTCCTCTTTCCAGAGTTTTCCGAAGCTCCCGTGGAAAATTAAAATTCGTCTTACTTATATAACTATTCTTCCTACAAAATTTTAACAGAGCCAGTTTTAAAAATTTATATCAGGAAGCGGAGATATTCGGATTTATATATAATTTTCTAAATCAGTTAATTTGTGTCTCAGAAATGTAGATAGTTAAAAATTTAACCAGAAAAAATAAGGACTGTGTACAAAAATTGTATTGTATTGTGATTTTCTGTTACTTTATTTTGGAATGGACCCATTTCATTTAAAACTAAATTTTTTTAGTCAGCTTTAAGAATTTTTTGAATATTTTTTTTTTTTTACTATAACCCAATACATTTAAAATGGAAAGAGTTCTGGCCAGTTAATTGGTTTCATTTGGTCCATAGCAACACTATTTGTTTGATATCACACAGTTACTTTTTTGTCGCAACATTGAGAAGATAGATGAGGCTAAATAAATTAGAATTCGTTGTGTTTTTTATTGATAGAAGGAGTCTTTTCTGGCGGCAGCAGTTAGCTTATATTTTCCTTTTAAAAGCAAAATATGAATTAAGTGCATTTTTCTCCACATGCACAAATGCCTTTGCACGATATCTATCTGATACATTTTCCATAATATCTGTGATATGGAATCGTATCCATTATATTTTAGAAAGTCTTCAGTATGTACTTTTTATTACCATTTCTAAATACTTCATATTTTTTAAAGAATTTAGTCTCAGTAATTTCCGTCATCTCTTTTGCCATCAGATTTTTTAAGTGATCTTATTAGGAACTTTTTTTACTTTGAAGACCTTCAGGCCAGCTATTTTTAACTTTTCTGATAGAAGATACGGAGCAATTTAAAGTTTGACTCACCTTCCATCCAGATATGTAGAAATTTTCTCTCAAAACTCGTTTTGTTTGTAATCCTACAGTATTAATTCAACGTCTTCTTCGTTTATCAGCGTTCCCTTCGGTGATCATTAACTCCGAGAACAATAGAAAATATAAGCAAGTTATCGGTACTGTTTTCTTTCGCGAATTATAAAAGTTATAGGCACAAATTTTTTCGTATGCATTCTTTATATTAAGAACATATTTTCCATTTTAGGACTATTTTGAGAACACATAAAATACTGTTTTTTTGAGTATGTTTTCGGTTGCCTTGACAATCACACTCTCCTTTTATATTTTTGACACGTTATAAAGAAAAACTCACATTACTTTTAATTGAGTCTATTAAGGCAAAACTTTAGATTATTAATTGTTGAGAAAAATAGCTGTAAACAAACATAATTTTGATTTTAGATCAATAATATTAAATAATTATTATAGCAGAATTAGAATAAATTTTTATTAAATATTTTCTTGTCAAATCATAAATTTATGAAATCATATATTGACTCTATCCAAACTGTACATAAAAGGGATAGATATAACAAGGAGACGATCTAAAAATCAAGAACGTCTTTGTACCAAATATCAAAAATCCGACCTCAAAAGAAGCTACGACTAAAATCCCATTAGATATAGGTCTTTCAACTAATTAATTTTGCTAGAGACCATTTGAAATGAACTTCACAAAAGTTGAAAACTCTGATGTATTCTTATGAGTCCAAATTCAACCTTCAGTGTTCAGATGGAAGACTCAATGTACGACGTCTTGTAGGCGAAAAATTTAAAATTTATTTATTTGTTATTTATTTATATTTATTAAACTTAAATATTTATTTATTTAACAGGATTAGATAATAATTACAAATTATTAACTAATGTATAATAGGCCATGGCATCTGGGCCTTAGGCTCAATAATTTACATATAATGGTGTATACAAAAGATATTTGATTTATGTTTATTCTATATTTTAGATATTTAAATTCTATGTTATCAGATATTTAAGTTAAATTGTATAAATTGGTTTTCTTTAAAAATGTAATAATTTTAATTATATTATTATCGGAAGGGTTTGTTATTAAGGATTTGGGGTTAGGAATATTTACAAAAATTTTTTCACGGTGTTTTTGGAACTTAGTACATGAATAAAGTATATGATTAATTCTGTCTGAATGATTTATATTGCAATTACAGATTAGGATTGGAGGTAAATTTATTAAGTGTCCGTGTGACAACCTTGAGTGCATTAAACGTAGTCTTTCAAATTTAATCATATCCCTTCTATTTATAAAATTATTGTTGCATTTAAAAAAATCGTTTATATATAGTTTATTGTTGTTTATCACTCTATACCAGTTAGACGTTTGTTGAAATAGGTAATTGTTTCCGATATACTGATTCTTTAGAAATCTGTTAATATCTGATGTGTTGCAATTATTTGTCATTACTAGTGGGGCATTGGTTGCTGCGAATTCATTTCCTTCTATTTGACTGTGGCCTGGTGTTCAAATTAGAATCATTTTTGGGTATTTAGTAATAAGCGTGTTTCTTATATATGTAGCATAAAAATTTCTGTTTGCAGGGTTGGAATATTAAACTTAAATAAAACGACGACTCCAACCTACAAAGTCCTTCATATCTTACATGGAATGAGAAATTCTACTTTCATAGAAATTCAATCAATATATCGACCCCAAACATACAGCGAGGATTTTAAAAGTTTAACTGGAAAAATTTCAATTAAATATAAAGTTGTGGCAATTACAATCTCACGATCTCAACTCGATTGATAACATGTGGATGATTGCAAAACGCAATGTCATCGACAATAAACATTCCGAAGTAGCTATGAAATTTTCGTAGTTACAAATACTTTAAACGTTTGAATTTTTACTTGTGTTATTAATATAAATTTTTCAGTAATTTTTACTATTTTTTTGCTTTAATTGAATAATAAAATATAAATTATGTAAACAAGAGAATAAAATTGCTTATACGTCGAACACGTTTATAAGGAACTCGAAGGGACCGAAAATTTTAGTTCGTCAAAAATGTAGTTCGTTATATCCAAAAAAATAAAATAAAAATAATATTTGTTAACAAAATATACCTTTTCATTATTATACTAGTATTTCTAAATAAAAAATACTAATATTTCTTTTTTTTAATCTTAAAATTATGGGGCATAATTTTAAGATTAAGATATTTATGATTTTAATATATCGAAAGGAATATATATTTTTTGCATTCGTAAATCATTTGGTAAATTGCGATTAATTTTTTTTTTTTTTTTTTGTCCCAGCGCCATTTTTTACCATGGTTTTGAAATTGGGATATTCTGAGATTTTTCCTCTGAGGAATACCAATTTTCTAATGTTTAAATTAATTTTTTATCCTATTATTATTTAAGTTTTGTGTTCAACTATTTTTGATAAAAATAATGATAAAAAGATAAAAAATTATAAATATAAATTTCCTCTTTTATTTGTCAAATAATTTAAATTTGAAGCCAACGAAAATTATTCCTGTTACTTTTTACCTTTTTAAAACATGTTTGTTTATTTAAAGCAAGGTCGTTAAAAACGTAGTTTTTTATATGAAATTTTCTTCTTGGGGACATAAAAATTTGTTCGTTATAAAAAAAAAAGTTTACTATAAACGTAGTTATATGTATGGAAAATTTAGATAAAATCAGTGTTGCCAATTTAGCCATTTACTGGAAAAATTTAGTCATTTTTAACCCTGTTTAGCCATTGAAAAAAGTTTTTAGCCATTAGTCTTTTTCATTTTAGCTATTTTTATTTTTTAAGCTAAAATATAAATAATCTTTAAACTTATTGAAAACTTATTTAGTATTATCGTTAAAATATAAAAAAAATATTAGTTTTTGAAAATTTAATTTAATTTTAAAATTTTCAATTTTGCCAAATACTTACATAAATGAAACGTATTTTTATTTAAATAAATTTTATTAAGAATAATTTAAAAATTTAACACGTTTTTATTACACAAATAAACGCTATTGAATAAATTTTAAATATCAAATTTCATTCCCTGTAAGTTTTCAGTCTCAAAATTTTTGACAAATTAAATTAAAGATATGATAAAAATAGTAAAACATTAATATTTTTTAAATATTTTAGCACTTGTTTTATGACAACATATTTTTGTGAAGAAATCTTCCTAAACAAAAAATATGAAAAAATCATGTAAAAAATAATTTGACAAAATGAAGCCAATTTTTACATACTGTAACTTTTACATGATTACAAAAATTACTATTTAACAAGTTATTTCTGTGATTTATGTAATTTTTATATATATGTTTTGTTTCTAAAAATTTTTAGCCGTATTTAGCTATTTTTGGTTACCAAGAATTGGCAACACTGGGTAAGATCATTTGGATCAAAGAAAAGTGTATATATAGAAATAGTTCGTTATAACCGGTATGCGTTATAACCTTGTTCGACTGTATTGTTATTTTTAACAAAAAAAAAAAAAAAAAAAAAGAAGATAAAAAATTCAAGAGATGATTCTACAGTTATTTTAGTAAATATACTGAGGTATCTATATTTAGATTTAAGTATTGTTTTCTACCTACCAATCGACATAAGAAAAAAAATAAAACAAAATCCTAAAAAACCTATAAAGTTGTCAATTTAAGCTACCTCATCTTAACAGCTTGTCACATTTCATCTAAGCTTCCGTTTATTTTTGCACAAAAATTAAATTAAAATTCTAAAATCACAAAAATCAAAAAACAACAGCCTACTGCATGACTGACCAAGAGCTGACTGACGATCAAAAAAATAAGCAGTGATACAATGTATCATTTGAAGTAACGCATGGCCATATGAAATGTAACGCTAAATATATTTTAGTCACGTTTAACGTTATAAAAATCAACAAATATGACAAAAATTATAAAAAATCCAACACACAGATGTCAAACTTAATGCCTGATGAGATACGTATGTCAGCTATGATGATACGTTAGATAGCTGACCCAAGAAGACAAAACAATCCTTAAAAAAAAAAAACAAACAAAAAATAAGAGGGAGTATTTAGTTTACTACATATGAAATATATAGTATATGAGTAAATTCTACAAGAGCATTAACAGTTTGTTGACAGCAGTACTTAAGAGATGTTTCACATTATTACAAAGGGGAATTGTGTTAAAATTAAAATTAATGATCTCAGCTAAATAAAGAGATAAAATTATTTTTGGAGAAGAAAATATTTGCTACAATATTTTTAATGTTTTTTTTTTTTTTTTTCTTTTCTCTTATACTTATGCGAAAAGTATATACTTATTTATAGTTGTATAAATAAAAAAATGCAATTTTGATAATAAGCTTAATGATGAAAATATACATATTCCCCCGAAAACACAACATGTTGCCAAAAGCTCAACAAAAAGAAAGAAGTACAAAACCTTATTTATATACCACAGTACCAATTTCATATGCAGACACATTGTTATTACCACTCTTACTTCTTTTTCAACATGCTTTCACATATTTACCTGCGAAAATCATCATCATTATCAAAAAGAATAAAGGAATACAAAAATATGAAACTGGAAAAAAGAATATCGTTAAAATACTTAACAATCATAAGTTGGAAAATAAGCATGTGTTGTATTATGCGACGTGTGCCATCATACAGTTAGTTACCTATTGTCATCAGCGTCATCATCAAAATAACATTATTTTCTGGAAACAAAAAGGAAAACAGTAACGTTAAAAAAGCACAATAATGAGGAGTTAGCAATTCACTAAAGGACTACATATGTGGCTTTTCAATGACTTTTTATGTTGAAGCAGACATTGAAAAAAAATGATGTAAAAAAATTATAACAATTGCTTATAACAATGAGATAACAATGAATATTTATACCCTACATCACCATAGATGTTTGGGGTATTATGCGTTTGTGCTTATGTTTGTAACGCACAAAAAAAATCATCCAACGCCCACCTTAAAGTATACCAATCGACTCAGAATCACTCTTTGAGTCGATCTAACTATGTCCGTTCGTCCATCTGGCTGGCTGTCCATGTAAACCTTGTGCACAAAATACAGGTCGCAATTTTAAAGATAATTCAATAAAATTTGGCACTTATGACTTTCATGACACAAAGACGAAGCCTATTGAAATTGGTTATGATCGGTATATTATTTCACCTAGCCCCACACAAATGTCCTCCCGGGATTTAACGATCATATATGCCTTAAATATAGCAATATTTTAATAAAATTCGGTATAAGGAAGTTTTGTATAAGTATCAATCTTTGTGCCAAAAACCAAATGAAGATCGGTCCAAAATTGACTATAGCTCCCATATAAAACCCTTTTCCGAAAATCACTTTAACGTGCATAAATCACATACACAAGTTAGTATCAAGTTTATATTTACACAAATAAATTTTATATAAGTAGAAATCACAGTGACAAATTTTATGAGGATCACTCCATAATTTACCATATAGCTCCCATATATAACCCCACTTTCGGGAATCACCCTAAAGTGCATAAATTCATATAAGTGTTAGTATTAATGTAATATTCTGTATTCGTATATTTTATTTTACACTTAGTAAAAGTATCGGTTCACAATTGTCCACATGTTTAATATAAGACCACTCCACGAATATTGATCGACATACATATGGTAGGGCTTGAACGACTATATCTTTCTTAATTGTTTTTTTTTTTTTTTATTTCATGAATCGATTAAAGAATAATATTTGAAAATTTGACATTAACAAAATTTCGACATTTGAAGCATGAACGCGCATAAGGGCATATAAACCATAAATAAAATGTTCCATTAGACGATAAAAAAGTAATTGTTTTCTTAACTTTTTTTTATATTTGGTACGATTTATTAAGCGTTTATATGTACGCAAAATATCACTGAAAAATTCGTATCAGAACATGCCAAATTTTGCTACTAAAAATAGCTTAAAATGGAATAAGTTCCTATATCCATATATATTTTTATAGAACAGTAGTACTAATAAAAATGCTTTATATTGTTCACGAATTTATTAAAATTTGTACCAATTGAAATGTATATAAGCATAGATTAGTTTGCTATAATTTCACAAAGATCTGTAGAAATCTGACCGTGACCGAAAATCATTTTAAAGTGCATAAATTCCATAGAAATGCCAACATAATAATATTTAATAAATTATATAATATTCAATAAATTTTATATATCTAAGTAGAAAACCTAGTGCAAAGTTTTATCATTTTAGGTCATCAAAATTATTTAATAATAATTGGTCGAACATTAACCGGTACCATGAAAGACCCCCTCCCAAAATATTCAAAATATATGATCGGACTTGACTTGTTTACTTGTTTTTCCAAATAAATTTTCTGAAATTTTTAACAAAATCACATCAAAAGTTCATAATATTATATTATTAAAATTATGGATATATACCATTTTACTTGTTCTTAGTTTGATGCACAAAAATCCACAAGATAATACAATTTTGTGCAGTATGAATAAATATTACATAAATTTTAAAAGTCCTTTTCCTATTCTGAATTATCTAATAATACAAAAAAAGTCATTATGAATAAAATAAAAATTTCATAAAATCGTGTCTTTGAAGACTTTTTTCGGTGAAATTGATGAATTTTTTAAATTAATTATTTTTATATAAATAGATCTAAATTGGTTACTGAAGCAATATTATACAAAAAAAGAAAACACCATTTCGAAAAATCAGTTTTAAAAACCCTTATACACGTTCATGTTTCATTTATTAACATAAATCAAAATTCACAAAGAAAAAAAGACTATAAAACAATAAAGTTTTTTAATATATAAAAATTTACTAAAGCTTCTGGCAACCTTGAAACGAAAGGACCCTTATATAGTTGTACTTTTTATTGATTTCTATATAAAGCTGCATACAACGTAAAACTCCGCTCACACTTGGTAAATATTTTACCTAAAATACGTTACCAATTGCTTTAGAAAAAAGTTGTTTGACAAACTACGATTAAGTGCCTGCTTTAATTTATATCTAATGGAACATGTTTTTCTTATCAAAAAAGGAATTCAAATATATTTTACTATTTCTTAAATTTTCTATCCCACAATTTGTTATTGTATTTAGGATTATTATATTTCTCGTTTAGTTAGTAGAGTTATGTGTTCCTAGAAAAATTTGTTTCATTCCTCCAAACTCTTGCTTGATATTTGCAGAAAGTTTCAAATTTAAAATATAAATTCCCAATTTTGTCCCAAAAAGACAAATTAAAAAAGAAAATGCTTTGAATGTTGTCTATAAATAGAAAATTGTTCAATTTTTTTCCACAACAAAATGCAGCAAAAATTTTCTATTTCTATTTTTCAAATAGGAAATTTATCAAAAAATTCGGAAAATTTTCTACAAGTAAAGAAATCAATAAAAATTTTTATAACTGAAAAATTTGACGAAATTTTTCTATAAATAAAAATTTATCGAAAATAATCACGCTTTGTAAATATCTCGAGAAATTGACAATATAAAGATATTTAAAACAAAACAGACATCAAGCTTGAAAATCTTGAAAATAAGAAAAGGTCGAATAAAATAAAAAATACAGTTATTTATCGAGAATATTCTATAAATGTAAAACCTATAGACATTTTTCTATAAGTAGAAAAGTTATGGACAATTTTCTATAGAAAGAAAATATATTGAAAATATCCTTTTTAAATGACAAAAATTTCAATGCGAAAAAATTTTTTTCGAATATTTCCTATAATAATAATTTTATCTAAATTTCTTTATAAAAAGAAAAAAAATTATCGAAATTTTAAATTTTATAAAAATAAAATTTACAGAAAGTTTCTCACAAAAAATATTTAGAATATTTATGGTAAATATTTAAAAATTATCGAAAATTATCTGCAAGATATCAAAAATTTCTTACAAAAAGAAAATTTGTCAAATGCTTGACAAATGCCTATAAAAATAAATTAGTCCAAATTTTGAATTAAAAGAAATATTTTCACAAAAAAATTCTTTAAAAAATTTTCGAAAATTTCTATAAAAAAATATCAAAAATTTCCTTAAAGAGAAAACTTATAAAAAAATTATAGAAAATAAAAAATAAAAATTTTCTGAAAAAAAAATTTACTCTAAAATTAAAATTTCATATATAACGTAAATTAAAAAAAAATCTATAGAAAGAAATTAAAAAAAAAATCCTACAAACAAAGTTGTACACAATTAATGGAAAATTTATTATAAATGAAAATTTATCGATATTATCCTTAAAAAATCTTTAGAGGAAAAATTATTGAAAAATTTTAGTTATTCTTTTTTTAAAAGATACATGCATATATAATATAATCAAAACTCACCATATTTCCAAATTATGGATATTTTCACATAAAATTTGACACCGTTCTTTCTACGGAATTTGTTTAGAAGTTTTGTGAGCGATTTTTCTTGGGTTATTTTTCTAACATCGGTTCTATGTTTTATTTATAAATTTATTACAATATCTTTAAAAAAAATATGAGAACAAAAAAAGAAGAAAAAAATACTAGCTTTTTTCTGCACTTATTTTTTGGGGTTTAACCTCTTCTGGCCTTTTTTTAAGTACAATTTAGCCTCTTTTTTCTCACCTCCTGGCAACTATGGTCAAAATCTTTCGCTCGGATTTATGTTCATTTAGAACATATTTTCGCCAAATTACAAAAAAATACTTTTATATTCCCTATTCCGGGAAGCTATTTATATGAAGGCTAGGTGAAATAATAGACCGATTGTAACCTGTTTCGTCTTTGACCTAATATTCCAAATTTCGTTGAATTATTTTAAAAATTGTGATCTATAATTTTATTCAGGCTTTAAATTTACAGACAGATGGACGACCGTCTTTAAATTGACTTAAAAACTGATTTTTAGTCGAATGATATACTTTATTAGTAGTTTTGGGTGTTATATAATAACAAATGCTTAATAATAATTCCAAATTATAAAATAAAAAATTTTGAACTCATGAACAATCGGTCAGACCTTCCAAAAAATACAAAAATTTGAGTCACGCTATGCTAAATTTAACGATTTTTCCAAATATTTGCTTTGCGTAATTTGAACACGAAATATTTTTACGATTCAAACAAGATAACTGCTGATTTTGGACAAACAAAACTTTTTTCCCTTAACAGCCCGTCTAGACGTAACATAATATGTAAGATTTTTATGTCAGAGAGTGTCAAATTTGCTCTCTGAGAGAATTATTTCACGTGTAAATTTAAATATTAGTATTATAAGATGTATTATGAGACTGTTGTGATGAGATTTCTCTACACAATCATCTTATAAGATGAACTGTCAAAAAAATACACATATACGAAAGTTTGTTTGTGTGTGTGCATGTGTATTTGGAAATTACTGAAAAACAATGTTTTTTGTAAAATTGTTTCCTTTTAGTGTTTATTTTACATGTTAAAAAACATTTTTATTAAAATTGTGTTAAAAAAGTGCGAATTGCTTAAATAAAAAGGACAAGTTTACGCTGTGAGTGATTGAAAATAATGATATAGGATTTATTAGAATACGTGTACCCCTTATTTAAGATTTAACATAATATAAACAAAATGGTGCCCTCTGCCGGCGTTATTTCATATATTATATTAGCGTTAATCTCAGTTGTAGACCTGGGGTAACTAAGATGTCGCTAATGTACACATTATGTGAACACAAGATGTAAAATATTTTCCAAACAACAAACGATGTGGCGCACCGCTTTAGTTGTTGTTATTTTTATGTACACAAATTTTAAATTGACAAAAAAGTGATCAATTTATATTTCATCTATGAAAATATAGTTTTTTTTATAAAACTTTCAGCATATTAATATTTTTTTACTATTTATCCATAATAATACTTGTTATATTTTATATAGCTGAAAGTGGTGTCCAAGGAAAACAGTGTTGTTTTGTGAAGACAGGGCTGTTTTGTAAATGACGAGGAAAATGTATATTTTTAATGTATTTTTTATTAATGTGCGTACTAAATCATTTATTATCTGAACAAATTACTTTATAAATTTTGTAAATATTTATATTTAAAATAAATAGCAATTTCGCATTCTCTCAGAAAATTGTTCTAAAATGTCTAAACGACATAAAAATAAGATTTTCCTATAAATTTATTTAATAATTGATGTCAAATACATTTGTGGTAGCTGTGTATTTAATCAAATAATTTTTAGTAAAAAATTTACATCTAATATTAATATTTCGTATCAAATATTTGCGTAATCTGAACTTAGCTTAATAACTCTACATTTATATGAAGTCTGGTAAAAGCGTTATAGAATTAATTTAGAACACATCAGGACTTTTAAACTTGTATTTCGTTTGTCGAAAAACTATTATTGGCTTTCGGTTTTAATACAGTCAGCCTGACGTCAAAATTTTAATATTAAATTGGGTAGATTAAAAACAATCTATATATGTCTTTTAATTTGTAATAATTTCAAAGAGGATACCTTTTTGAAAGTACGTATAATATATTATATTCTATTTTAAAATAAATTTTTATTCGAAAGGGAGTCTTAGAATGTTTTGTTTTTATGTTGTCAATTTTCCATAAAAATCGATACGAAATTTTATACCTAATTACAAAAAAACTGGGCTAAGATTGATTAAAATTGTAAAACTTTACCAGGTAATGACCTTAGGATAGTATAAAAAACTTCTTTAAGAACAGATGAAAAATAAAAAGTTTAAATGCGTTTGAAAAATCTTCAAATTAGAACTTCTTTACTTTGAAACCTCATAGCATCATTCCAGAAAGCTATGTTCACTTGAAAAATTTGAATACTCTGATACGTCATTTAATTAACATTTAACAAGGTTTTTATTGTTATATTTTTAATGTCCTAAAAAACTGATGCTAAAAAAATTGTTTATATAGCCGCATGTTATTTCATTTTTTATTACTTGCCTTAATAATCCAGTGGTCAATAGATGATTATAGATATTTTACAGTTGTGGTTTTTTTCAATGTTTATCCAACTTAAGCACTTTATGAATTTCCCAAGTGTTTTAAACAAAAGTTTTTTTTAAATCAATTTTTCTAAAAACCTTAAAATAAAAGCGATAATAAAAAATTCAAAGGACATCTTTTCATAATCACCAAATAACAAACAACAAATACACAGGCTCTCTGGCTCACTCCTACCTCCTAAGTGCAGAACATACAATGACAATGATGTTATTAAAAACATGCAACATCTGTTGTATGAATCTTTGTTTATATCAAAAAGGTTGCATGCTAAAGAAACTTTGCTATATTGCTATATATTTAGCACAACAAATTGTCGATTCCACACATGTTTTAATGAAAATTAAGGCAATTCCTTAAAAAATACAAAATAAATTAAAAAAATAATATTTGACCTGCTCAAACTTGATATTGTCCTTTTTTTACGTTTAATGGCTTGTAAGGCCGACCAAAAAATGCTTTATGTTTTGTTTTATTATTAAACTGCCACCACTTTTACTATTATTGCTACACGTTTTAGTATTTTCATCTTAAAACAATAATGACAACATATTGTTTTTGAAGTATGTCCTTTGGTGTGTGTGATTGTCTGTTCATACTTTGGCATGAACTTTAGATTGTTCTTGGTAGTAGTTATATATGGCTTAGATGTTTGTTTGGAGTAGATTGATTATGTGTTTGTTATGGCCTTTTATTGCCAATAAATCAGAATTTATTTGCAACGAAAAAGAATTAAAAACTTCAATAAATTCCTTTAAGTATCCTTCTACCCATATAGAAAAAAGAAAAGTAAATACTTGAATGTATTTGTTTGTGTATTTTGTAGTGTTTAACGATGGAAGACGACATTTGAACGAATATGAAGAACGCCTGTTGAATATTGAAATATCCTTTCAGGGGTTACATGTGTGTGTATTAAAGAAGTACCCTACAGCTTTTACAGTGGAAATGGATAGTTTTACACTAGCTACATCTTTATCTTTGAATAAAGATATTCGCAAATTATGATATTTTTCTGACGGTGAAATAATCTGTCTCTGCTATTATAGATTCTTAGGACTCTTAACCATGAAATTAAAAAAAAAGCAAAAAGTTTTTGGCGCATTTGACTGAAAAAATTTTAATTAAAAAGTTGTATATGGATCCAGTTCAAGTCGAATATTATTATTATAATTATTATTATTATTATTACTATTATTATTATTATTATTTTACTTTTTTTGCAATGAATTTCCTTGATTTTAAACATTCATATCTTCAAAACTGACATCAGTATTAACAAAAGTTAAAAGGCCGTAACATCATCTTCATAAACAAAACTGCCATAAAATTAATTGTATTTAAGGAAAATTTGGTTTAAAAAGTATTTTATGTTTCATTTATTTCTGTTTTATGTATGCGATAGAAAATTTTTACTTAATTTTTAGAGTAAAAGATAAAAAATTGTGGTTACGGCCTTCTGCATTTTCATAATGTTTTTTTCTTCTGCTGTTAAAAATTAAAAATTATGTTCCGTGTACTAGCCAGTGAAGTAACTACCGAATGGTAGTTTGTAAAAGGGCACTAACAAATTCGTCAATTAAGAAAAAGTTTCAAATACTGCTGGTTTTATTTATATAGTATGCATTTAAGTATTTGTATATAAAGTATCTTTGGAATATAAAACATAAAAATTTGTATAGGGTTAGTTGAACAGTAGCATGTAAGTTCAAAAGTTTAGATAAAAAATCCAAGTAGAATGCTGAAGTATGTTGCGGCACGAAAAATACATGTTTCATTATGCTGGTTGCATATTGATGTCCTTCTAATTTAAAGATTACAATTTCTTTATGGTCCTACCAGCCGGATACTGGTTGACTGCAACCATTTTTATGATCTTATCTAAAAATTTCCAATGCAAGATTTTCTAAATAAATTTTTGATCATTATTTAAAAGCTAAAAAGATAAAAAAATAACTTTAAAAGTCATCCGACAATAATAACTCTCATTATTTTCCTCTCACACCACTGTCTCTTTTTATATTTCTATTAGATACAAAACGAAAGAAAAAAATACATATTAAATTGGAACTTTTGTTACGTGATGAGCATGTTTGTTGGCAGTTTATTTTTACCATTGTCAATATTTATCCATAAAAATGTTTACAAAATACAAAAAAAAAAAAAAATTTAACCCAAAAATCTATTAAAAAATTATAAGTTAATCCCTGGCGAAATGTTGCCTTTTCTTTCGAAAAGGTTTTTAATAATAATGACATTAAATATATTTATACTATTTAGTATTTTCTGTTTAACAGAAAAACAAGCAAATAAAATAAATGTTTTACAAGACAAATTGTTGACACGTGAGTCAATTGTTAATCATGAAATATTTTTGATTAAATTTTCTATTGCCAAAATTTCTACTTTTATTCATACTCCATCACCATTTAAAGGCCATAATATTTAAATTTATTGAGAAAATATTTTCTCTTTCTTAACAAAAAAAAAAAAAAAAGAAAAACAAATAAAAACGGATCTATTAAATTTCACAGACAACTTGTTTTTAAGCTTCAATGATTGTGAACATCCAAACAGCAGAGAATTTTCACTTCAATCTTTGTTTTGAAAGAAATGCAATCCAAAAAAGTAAGCACAAAAATTGCTGGTGATTTTTTTGCAAAGAATATTTATTTGTTGTTGTTGGCTGATGTTATTTTATACAATTTAGTTGTTTTTATAAGAGTATAGCAGTATGTTAAAATTATAAATGTATGTTTATTTGTTCCATGTCATACCTTTGCAAAAATAAAATACGATAGATAACAAATGCGCCCCAGGGGTGTCATCGATTTTCGGAAATTCCATTATTCTATTTCCGTTGTGTTGATGTTGTCGCTTCTTTGCATTACTTTTTTTTTTGTTGTTATTTTTTTTTTTCCTTGACGCCAGTTATTGAGGTATAAATATTGAAAACAATATTTTTGGGTATTTGACTAAAATTAAAGGGCAAATACAAATTTATAGTTTCATAAATTTAAGTATAATTTCAATTAAAGAACTAAATTGAGGAAATATTCGAAATAAATAAAGAAATTAAAGAGATTAATGGTTAAATGCTATACTACTTAAGTACAACTTTCTAATAATATCAGTCCCTGGATCATATAAAGGTGATCGAATCAGTTTATCAACCGATTATTTTTTGGTTTAGGAACATTCGGTTTTCCAGAATGGAAATTTTTTCAAATGTGGAATAGAATGGGTTTTTAATTAAAAAATCATTTAAAAATCATTTAATTCAAAAAGTATATGAACTGCTAATATTTAAATCCAGCAAAAAAAAACTGAAAAAGAGCTAAAAAGGTCAGGTTTTAACATTGTCTTGTCATTGGAAGGAAGTACTTAGTACTGAAAAAGAGCTGCAGAAGTTCCTTCTTTAACCCACGGTTGTTATTGCTAGGATTTTCTTCTCTTATGCTTCTTGTTCATTGCTTTTGAAGTACTTCCCTTAAAACTATATTCATAAACTTTTTGATACAAATATGGTTTTAAGAATAAATTTTTAGAATTTTTTCTGCTAAAAATTCATTTATTTTCACTTCTTTGGAAGTAATTTTTATTAACTTCCAAAAGAATGCAATTCATTTTACTTTTGAAGTGGTGAAAAAGTTCTGGGAATGAAAATTTCTTAGGACTAGTATTTTAACTAATTTATGTTCACATCGCTCATTTGTTGCAACAACGTCATAACTCAAAAAATCTACTTTTTTAGTAGAAGACCTTTTAGTTTTTATGTTGGTATATATTTTTAAAACAATTTGAATGAAAATTATATTATGGTCAAATTTAATCACTTCTAATTAATTTTACTATTTTGACTACATAATAGCCGAAGACCAAATAAAATAATATATTCTTGTAAGAAATACGCAATGAATATGTAATTAGGATAAAATGCTTTTATCGCGATCCTGCCAGAAATATAAAAGACTTGTACACAAGATTTTGTCAGTTACTAAAACACGCTATTTACTATAAATTAGTGATGTTAACTAAAAATTTGCTTTTTCTGAGTTGTGACGTTGTTGCAAGAAATGAGCAATATCAGGTCTCATTTTTTTCTGTTTTATAAATATGGTTTAATGTTGAATTAAAGTTAATTCTTTAATTTTTTTATTTTATTCGAAATTTTTTATGATTATGAATTTATTTAATTTATTCGGTCCCGAGTTCATATTAATGAAATAATTAATGAAGAATACAATGAAAAAGATATATTAGACACTGCAGAATATAATTCATTTTCTGATCCGCTATAAACCGTATTCAGCATTCTTTTTGCCGTTTAATGTCAACTGTAAATATCATTTTTTTTTTTAACTTACAAGTTTTCAAAATTAGAATACGTAACTTCAATTATTATTGTAGTTACAATATTCTTAGTTCTTAGTATATAGTAGCACCATTTGATTAATGTCACTCAGCTACTTATTTTTTATAACCATTAGATGCAAGATCAGGCCAGAAATTAAATTCGTTATGTTTTCTAATGACAGAAAGGAATCCTTTCTGAGAACACAAATTTCTCTGTTAAAAGAGCCATTTTAACAGGGCAACCAAAAATATGCAAAATCATATTTTTTCCTGTTCTTCAAATGAACCGAACTGTGCGTTATTTATCGGTTCTAGACAATTTTAAGAGTTTTGACATCGATTTGTTACTACATATTTTTGCATATTTTGATACTGCATACTTTGGGCTTAACAGCATATATTGTCATATTTTCATGGAAAATTCTTATTTTAGAGCATATTTTGGCAACTTAATTGGCATATTTTATATTTAAAGCATAACTTTGCATATTTTATACTTAAGAAAAATATTTTTTAAAACACTTTTGAGAGCATATTTTTGGTTGCCTTGGTTAAGTAGTTGCTTTTTTCCCTGCAGCTAAAAATGGCTTGCCAGACGATATTTATCTGCTCTTATGACTCAAGAAATTATATTTTTTGACTCACCATGATCCACATGAGTTTTATATGGTTTGCGTTGGCATGAATTTTGTTCAATTTTCGTTAAAAAAAAAATAATAATAATTACGCTATTACACTAAAATTTAGCGCTAGTTGCGGAGAATAATAAAAAATGTAAATTAGTTAACAATACACAGTCCTGGTCTTCAAAAAGTGGAAAGATATACGGAAGTACAGACTCCATTAAATTAACTTAAGGAGTAAGTCTAAACAGATTTGTACACTTTAAGATAAATATTGAACAAAGTTATTACCACTATAGATCTTGATTGATGTAACATGTTTTACTTCTAAAAATAAAATATTTCTTGTAATTCAAAGTACTAAAAAATCCTAACAAATTTCAAGCTAATTACACAGGACAACAAGCAAGGATTTTTTCAGCGGAACAGGAATTACATTAATTTTAATTAACATAATTATATAGTTCTAAGAATATAAATATATATTTTTTAATTGACTCACTTTCACGAGATAAACCATTTGATAGAAAATTAATGTGGTCGCATCACATGCTGCATTATATCACGAGCACTAATTGTTTGATTTGATTGAATAAAATACTAAAATATTTTAATTTAAATTATCTTCAAGTTATACACAACATTATTTAATCTGATCAATAGTTTCAAAAATATTGGAAACAATGTCTAAAATTAAGCTAAAATTTATTATAAATTTTATTAGTTCTTACTTTTCAAAAAAAATTAAAAATATAAAAATGCTTCATTTTTGATAACTTTTTTGGCTTTTTAAGCTTTTCTAGGATTTTTTTAAAACCATAATTTTTTTCTAATATCTTTGAATTTGTTAAGCAGATTAAAAAATGAAATGATGTAGATAAAATTTGGAGATAATTAGAAATTTTTAGTATTTTATTAATCCAAATCAGATAATTTGTTCTCGAGATACACTGCCTGCCACTTGAATAAGGAATCACATTTTTTTAACTTTAATTAAGTATATCTCCTAAACTAAAGTTCAGAAAAAAAAATTGTTTGCGCAACCAAATTTCAAAGTGTTGGCTTTAGTTTCCTGAAGAAATAAAAAATATACATATTTTGTTATAATAAAATTATGCATTTATTTAAAGACATGTATTTCTGTGGTACTTTTTCGTGTATCAAGTGAAAGTTATTATCTTCTAGCAATCAATTAGTAATGAGTACTGCCATCATTTTTAGAAATAAGCTCAAAAATGCGATTTGGCATCGACTTGTATAATGACTCTAAGTAATTTAGTGAAATTGAACTCCATGCTTCCGATATTGCATTCTTTAAGGATTCTATCATCTCAAATTGTTTTCCTCCTTCATAAACTTTTCTTGCAAGCCAACCCCAGACATTTTCCATTGGATTCAGGTCTGGTGAATATGGGGGCCAATCCAAAAGTTGGACATTTTGTTGATTAATCCATTGTTTTACTGCTCTGGCGGTATGAATCGGAGCATTGTCGTGTTAGTACGTCAAAGGTATGGGTCCAGAGAAATCATTAAATTTTGGAAATGCTTCCTCCAGATTGTTTTTGTAAGTCGTTGCAGTCATTTTGTTGGACACAAAACAATCCTATGGTACCATAATACGAAATGGAACCCCACACCATTATTGTGTCTGCGGCTCAAAAATAATTCCTCCTTATTTAGGTCATGGAAGTAATAGTTATGCCTGTCGGGACCATCAATATTAAATTTTTTCATCGGAAAATTCAACTTTAAACCATTTGTCGGACCATGTCATTGTATTTTTGGCAAACTGTAGACATTGTGATTTGCGTTTTTCATTAAGTGGTGGTTTTTTGCAGTTTTCGTCGGACTGTGTATGGGCACGACTTTAAAATACGGTGCACTGTTCTTAGACTGGCACTGACTCTACTTTTTTCATGTATTTTTGATACCGAAATGGCAGAATTCGATGCAATTCTAAGAATTTTTCGTCTTTCTTTTGGAGTTGTTTCCATTTTCAATCGCCTTTTCATGTTTTTTCGATATCTTTCCACGTTATTTAAATAATTGTACACAACTGTCTTTCCTCTATTAATGTTTTTGGCTATTTGGACCGGATTCTGACCCTGAGATTTCAAAATCAGAAATTTTTCTTTTTCTGAGTTATTAAGAGCCTTACCACGTCCCATTTTGAATAAAAACTATTTAAGAACTATCAAATTAAAAATTCTCTAGCCGTTTATATTGAAAGAAATTCAAATCATAGCCTTATTGATTAATATTAAAAGTACCACAGAAATACATGTCTTTAAATAAATGCATAATTTTAGTATAACAAAATATGTATATTTTTTATTTCTTCAGGAAACTAAAGCCAATATTTTGAAATTTGGTTGCGCAAAAAGTTATTTCTTTCTGAACTTTAGGAGATATACTTAATTAAAGTTAAAAAAATGTGATTCCTTATTCAAGGGGCAGGATTTCCCCACAACCACAACACAATCTACTGACTAAAGGCCTTCTACTTACTAAAGGCTTTTTAGTTTGAAATACTAAATATTAATATTTGTCAAAAATTCGACATAAAAGTGATTTTTTAAATTATTCAAAAACATTTGATTTTCATATGTATCAATAAGGTACTTTTTATACATTATCAAAAAAATGATTACACAAAAGTTTTCTATAAAAAATAATTAAAGAGAAAAAATATTGATAGAAATATAAAAACTAAATTAAATATAAAAACATTGTATTACAGTCTGAAGTATTCTCTATCGAATCTTTACTAATAAAATACTAATACTTATAAAATACAAAATATTTTATTTTTCAAAAGTATTAATACTTCTCATTATATCATGCCTTAAGAATTTAACGAAATTACAAAACAATTTTATTTTTGGCAAGTTAAATTTTTGATTTTTTAATTGTATTATTGATTTGTGGAAATCAATATTAAGTAAGTTGCACTTTAAAAATATTAACTATTAAAAAAATATTAAGTCGACAGTTTTTGCACTGAAAACACAACATGTTTCAGTTCATTTGAATCACATTTCTTATACAAGCAATGAAACTGAAAAGAAATATATATAAATGTTAAAGCCTCAAAACTTAACTGTGAGGATTTTGAAACGATTAATAAAAACAATTTTAAATATTTTCCAGAATTGTTTTTTACACCTTTAAATTAGAAAGAATTAATTAAAAATGCAATATGAAAATAAAATGGAAATAAAGCGATAAGAAATACTATTTGTATTGAAACTTAAATATAGACCCATAGATTAGTTTTTTTTTGACATGAAAATCTAATTAAACTAAAAATATGAGATATAAAGTGCCTTTTTCTTATAATGTAAGCCTTTAGATAATAGAAATCGAATTTTTCATTCCCGCTTTCCGGGAAAAGAAATATCACGGAAAACCCCAAACCCTAAATGCAACCTAATTCAAACATTTACTGAGAAATCTTGTTAGCCTGTTCCATTAATTTTTTTATCTCAATTTTTATTTTCTAAAAACCTTCTAAATTATTTAATGACTTCAATGGTTTAAAAGTAAAATTATTATCCTTAGAGTATTCATTTCAATAAGTAATAATTTGGTTGTATTAAGACATGAAACTTTCATTGGTTAGTCACATTAATGCCAAATATTACCAAACAATATATAAATTTTTTATAAAAAAAATAATCTGTATCTGAAGAAAAACCCAGCAAAATACAAATTTCACTTGCACCAAAAGATTCTATAAAATATATCTAAGATTACTTAATGTATCAACAATCAACAGACACAAACATAGATTTATTACCAAGGAGGAAAACAAAAATCGCAATATGGAAGTGTATAAATGAGTGAGTGGTACATAAATAACCATTAATAAATATTACATGAAATTTTCAATGAACTCTCAGACACACACACACATACTCTTTAGCATTTGCATAAATATCTTTATAAAAGAACAAAATGTTGAATTTTGTTTAATTTACATTTTATTACATATAATATTTACAATATAAATCATAATTTATATTACATGTTCTTTTCTTTTCCTAGCCTCTACTACCCCATTTTACTTACGAGTTTAGTCTTGTACGCTCAACCTCAGGGGAAATATATAACGGACTTTGTACTAATTTTACAATTTTTCAGTTCGTTTTCTATTTTGATTTAATGTCTACTTTAAAGCCATAAAAATTAACAAATTGATTAAACAGTTTTTTTGTGCATTTGGTAACAATGACAACGAAAAAACAACTAACTACTATATAGTCTATATAATAAACACACACATGAGTGTAATTTTGGAGTTTATGCGTGATAAATGAAGTTATTAACCAAGTTGGTTTTTTCTGCTTCAAAACAAATCTAAACCAAATTGTACTATCACATCATAGTATGGTTGAACATTTGCAACGAAAATGTCATAAGTCAAAATTTTTATTTTCAGAGCTTCACATGGACGAACTAATTAAAATATTATATCAACAATTCCATGATGCGTTGGAAAATCGGCAATACTGCTCTTCTGTATTTCTTGATGTTAAGCGAGCTTTTGATAGAGTCTGACATAATGGCCTACTATACAAATTAAAAGAACTACTGCCTGCATCTTTTTACCTATTGTTGAAGTCTTACTTAAATGAACGTAGTTTTTATGTCAACATCAACGATGATAATTCAGAAATCGGCGTAATAAAGTCCGATGTACCACAGGGAAGCGTGTTAGGTCCAATCCTTTATACACTGTTTACTGCAGACATACCTTCGAATACGTTATAATATGTTATGATTGCCACATATGCAGATGATACTGCTATATTAGCGGTCAAAGAATCAGCATCTGAAGCTTCAGCAATAGTTCAATCACAACTCGATTTAATAAACGTATGATTAAAAAAAGGGATAAGTCAACTCATGTTACACTTCAATCTTAAAGAAGGTGACTGTCCACCCATTTATCTTAATGGAACTTTGATCCCTAAATCCAACTGTTTTAAATATCTTAGTATGAATATTGATAGACGTTTAACACGGAAAAATCATTTACAACTGAAGAGAAACCAACTTGATATAAAAACAAGAAAAATGTACTGGCTACTAGGTCCAAGTTCAGAATTGAGTCTAAACAACAAATTAATACTATATAAGACAATTTTAAAACCTATCTGGACTTATGGAATTCAGTTATGGGGAACAGCAGCGTACTCTAACATTGATATTATTCAGAAAATCAGTCTAAAACTTTAAAACTTATAACAAGAGCGCCTTGGTTTGTTAGAAACAACAACATTCATCATGACCTTGACATTTCCAAAGTAAAGAAAGAAATAAAAAAATATAGCATGAGATACTTGAACAGACTTAGCTACCACGAAAATATTTTGGCTATAGCTCTTTTAGATAGATGACAGTGACGAAGTAAGACGGCTAAAAAGACTACATGTGCTAGATCATCCATTTATACTTTAAACTAAAGTTATTTTAAGAAATTATGTCTAAAATATAAAAAATGCTTAATGTACTTGCATTTTAATTTACTTACAACAATAATTTCAGTAGTTTGTAGATACAAAGGAATATATATTTTGTTAAGTTCGCTGGAATTTAACGTTTCTGTAATATTTAAAATACTTATAAGATTTGCTTATTATTTATATGTAAATAGATTGCAAATAAATGTAACTAAAAAAAATTCCATGAAAGAACGCCCAAAAATTTACCAAGTTTCTTTCGATTTTCATAAAAGTTTGCACGCAAATAGTCCACAGATATACATATATATCGATTTCAGTTTTCAGTTTCGCGAAATTGCAAAAACTCGCGCTTTTATTTCTCTTTTTCACTTTCTTAAGTACTCAACAAATTTCAAAAGTATGTAATTATAAATATCAATATCTCTGAGACGGCTTTGTGAATTTTAATGATATAAACGGCATTTGAATTTTGCTTATACCGGTCTTAATACAAACATTTCAAAAGAAAGAAAAATTTTTAAAAATGTATTTTAATACAATTGCATTTTTAAATAAATTTTTTGCTAAATATGCTATTTCAATTTTTTTATTTTTTAACATATTTAAAATGTATATAATCTTTACATTAAAATAAGAATCCAATTTTTTTACGTTACATCCACTATGCACAATTTCAATTTTTAAAAAACCTATTCACATATTTTCATATAAAAATTCTATTTTTCAGATATTATTTTTTAGATAAAAGTAGGTTTACGTATTTTATTTAAAAAATTTATTAGGTTACTTTTTGAAAATTTATAAAAAATATGTGCTAGACTAATTACTCTTGCAATTTGTAGTAAAAAAAATCTTTTAAAATACACCTAAAGAAAAAAATGAAATTCAATAAGTTCACAATTATCCAAAATACATCTACAAATTGCATTTTTATTTTGCAAATATTTGAATTACTAGAAAAAAGACAGCAGCCTTTTATATGCTTTTTTAAATTATATAAATCCGATATCAAGAGATATAAATATTTCAAATTGCATAATTTCTATATTTTGTTAACTTTTATGCAAATTTAAATTACTTTTTCATAAAATAAGAAAAAATATTAAGGGTCCTCATGAAAACGCTCAAAACCCTCGCAAACAGTGCAATGTTTGCAATTTTGCACACTGACAAATGAACTGCCAAAAATTTTATAGAAATTCATTTGCACAACGCCTATAAGTTTACACGACTATTTAGAATCGCAAACTTGCGAAAGACACCAGGTAAAATATATTCTTTTTCAGGCGTACTTTCATGGAATTGTCGGTGCATTAAAATTGTGGCGATTTTCGTTGTCAGAAAGATTTTTTTTGTCATTAAATTTGAAAATTAAAATGATTATAGTGTAGTGTGAAATTTACTAAAGAAATAACAATAATAATTTTGTAAAAGCTAAGTTTTTCGAGTTATGACTTTCTTGTCGCAAAGCGTAAATATTGTAATTTGTTTATTTATGTTGAGTAAGACAAACGATTTGCAGTGGTCTAGGTTACAGTTTTTTTTTTTTTTTAATAAATTAATTACTTGACAAATAAGTAATACAAAAATTGGGATAGGTCTGAAATAAAGTAATTGTAACTAGATTATATTTATATATTATAAAAAAGCAGCGAAATAAATAATTGATGATTTCGCTACACATTCATAAATCAAAAGAACAAAAATACGAATAAAAACTAAAAAAATTAAAATAGTTTATTATTTTTTCTTTTAATTAAAGTCAACTAAAATTTTTATAAATGATGGGAAAAAAATAACAAAATCAGTCTGTAGTATTAGTTGATTTTAAAATCAAACCGAATTTGATTTTTCATACGGTCTCTCAATTTTACTAACTCATACTTATTGCAGGAGCTTATGCAGTATGTGTCTATGGCAGCGATAGGCACAAAGAGAGGATGTAAAAATGTGAATGTATTAGTGTGTTTGGTTCCTTTACGCTCTTTGTTGCGAATATGTTTGTTATATATAGCGTACAAAAAAACAAATATTTTTTTACGGTTTTTGTTATGTGTTTGGGTTTTGCTTAAAAATGCGACATGAGCATGCTATTGGAGCCCGTGTTTGGTCTATGGACCGCTTTAGACATCTTTTTAATATTTTTCTTTTGGAAAAGTTACACAGTGAATTGAGTTTATGCCAAAAGTACTTCTAGTTTGACTAATATTTCAAAATTTAAATTTTCTCTCTTATGAGAAAATTAAATTTCTAATTTCGACATTTATTTTCTGGAAATAATAAAAATTAAAGTTATGGAAGTCCACGTAAACAGACTAATATATTTTATTAATCACTATATCAAGTAATGTTCAAATAATTTAGGGAATTAGTTCTTCTATTTAAAAAGTTTTGTTTTCACAGTCAATGTAGTCGAGTTCATAAATAGCCGAGATAAGAGAACAGTGTTCCAAAATATTACCAAAATGTTCAAAAAACAACAAATTTCCACCTTAATACATATTTAAAAAAAACAAACTGCAAAAAGTAACGAAAAAAATATGAATTTTCCAAAAAAAGTGTAAAGAAACGAATTAAAATTAAAAATGATTTGGTTTTGAACTTTGTATGAGGATTTTGAACTTTGTGTGAGTTCAAATATCTTACCTAATATAATACTATTAAAAATTTGTTAAGGATTAAAATTGAATACAGGTAATTAAAATTATTTGAATATTGAGGAAATAAAAACGATCGTAATGAAACTGCTCATAGTGGTTTTAAATCAATAAGCATTAACATAACCACACGCACAATCCAAAGAATAGCAGTTAAGATCGGAGTAATTCTACAGGTTTATAAATAGCCATTTATTTCTAAGAAAAATGAAAAAGCGCAACTCAATTTGGGTGAGAGCACCTCCACTGTACTCGAAATCAATGCAAAAAAGTTTATTTTCTCAGACAAATCGAAGTTAATATGAGCAATTTGAATGAAATGAGAAGTGTTAGAACCTTTATGAACGTTTATATGCTCTATACTATAAAACATGAAGGCGACATGTAATGGCCGTCCTTTTTAATATCAAATCACCATATATCAAGTTTAAAATAGTTTTATATTTAAATTCATATTGGTATATAGAACATTTTTGGAAATAAATCTGTAACTTTTAATCGGCTGGTTAAATTTACATAGTATCGGATAAGAAACAAAAATTTGGCAATTGGTTAAAAAATGCAAAAAGTATCCTACTTTGAGCACCCATAGCACCATTCATGAGAGGTCTTCTGAGCCCCTCTTAGAAATCAATAATTGTGTACTCCTCTGTTACGCCTATGTAAATCTGACCAGCTAATTAAAAGAATATATTTATTTACAAATATTTTTGATTCTTCTTCACTGCGAATTGTTGCATTTTTTAAATTTGTGTGCTTATTGGGTTTATTAATTCCTAAAGGAAAAGCTAAAATAATTGATACATTTTTATTGTTGAATAGTTAAACAGCAAAAAAAAAAACGATTAAGTCCTTACCACTTTCAAAGTATAACTAACAGCATTTTTGTGGTAGTTATCAATAATTACTTCTAAAAAAGTGAAAATAAATGTATTTTAGAAGGTTAATAATTTTCAAAAAAAGATATAAAGTGCACAAATTCAAAAGTATTTTTATTATCTTTTAATAAGGCTAAATTAGAATTTTTATAGAAAAAAAGTTTTGAACATAGTTTTAATAGAAGTACTTCAAAAGCAATGAACAAAAAATATAAAAGAAGTACATCCTACAAATAACAACCATGGCTTAAAAAAGAACTTCTACAGCTCTTTTTCAGCACTTTCAGTACTTGGGCGGACCTAATGACAATACAATGTTAAAATCATGACTTTTCAGCTCTTTTTCAGTTCTTTTTTGTTGGGTATTAATAGTAAATTATATTTTGCATCTCTCTAAGACTTATTGTGTAAAAGTTTTGCATCTGTAATTAATAGCACAGAATCCTTGCTTCCAGACAAATCAAACAATCTTGGAATTTTTTTCTTATACCGGTGCACAGTGAATCGAATTTTAAATAGAAAATGGACAAACCGTATGATTGTTTAACTAAATGCAATATAATTTTAATTACTTTGAAAAATAAATTTTTGATGTACAAATGTACGTTTTTATTTTACACATTTTTTTCCTAGATTTTCTTTTTTTCCAATTATATTACCATACAACAAAAATCAAACATTTTTCTCACACATGATAAATTCCATATTCATGTGAAAATACAGACTTAATGTAGTACATTTTGTGTTTGGATTTTCCTTTTTGAAAGAAAAATATTAAGAAACGCGATATTAGATTTTAACTATCATTAGAAAACGTTGAAATTATGAATTTTACATTTTTAAAATTTCTTTATTCTTTCAGGTTCATTTTTTTTTTTATAGAAAACTATAACATCGCACGTTTTTTTTTTTTTTTTTTTTTTTTTTTGCAAAAGTTCATAATATTTATTTTCATAATTTTTATACTTTTTATTCGTTAAAAATAATGCTAAATGATTGTTCTAGTCAACGTAATTATTAAAACGCACTTCGAATTAATTTCCTGTATGAAATTATTAGGAACACTTTGATACTGTGCAGAATATTTAGTATAATGCCAAATTTTATTACTAGTATGAAAAATACACTTTTTAATACTAAAAAAAATAATAATAATTTAATAAAAAAATCTCAAATGGTTTTAGAAATTTCTTTCGATGCGGAAGGTTTTTTCATCGCAATAACTTTAGGAAACTATTTTTGGTATCAGTACATGTGCTATAGCATTTTTTTTTTTTTTTTTAAAGTTATACCCCTATTGCTCATATTGATTATTAAAACAAGTATGTTTTTGTTATTTTCTTGAAAAAAGTGACTAAAATGATCATCATGTATATATTTGGATTTTGCAGAAAAATTTAAGAAAAAGTGCCGGATAATTTTATATCTTTACATGATAAACACTATCAGTCTTTCCAGGAGGTGAGAAAAAAGAGACTAAAATGGACTTTAAAAAATGTCAAAAAAGGCTAAATTTACCAAAAAATAAGGCTAGGAAAAAGTTAAAATTTTTCTTTAATTTAAAAATTTATTTTATCTCGTTCGCATTACTTTTTGTATCTTTTGAATTATATTGTAATAAATTTATAAATAAAACATGGCAGTACAATGACCTAATGAAAAATTGCCCAAAAATTCCTATACAAATTTGAAATTTCATATGAAAAATTACCTAATGTTTTGAAATGATTTTTCGTTATTTTTAAACTATAATTCTTTCTGATTAATGATTTCTAAGTTTTTGGTGATTTTGCGCTTTTATAAGAATTTGTTAAAATTATGTTTATAAAAAGTTTCTATGGTTAATTATAATAATTGTTGTTAGTCTTTTAATATATTAGTTGTTTTTGATTTGGATAATGAAGCGCCGCAGTAAAAAGTTTTTGTTAAATATAAATAATATGGATTTTTTGTGCAAATAAAAGATCCAGAAAAATGCTTAAATGTATAATTCTGTAGAAATAAAATTTGTAATAGCTAATAAGAAATTATTTTCTTCATTGTTGAAATACTAACATTTTAGTCTTTTTAAGGCAATTTTAAGAATCAAAAAAACTTGAAGCTAAAACGAAAATTTTTGAGGATAAAAGTAAAATAAAAAGGCTAGATTTAGCCTTAAAAAGGCTAAACTGGCAACACTATACTAGTTCATACCTAAAAGCTTAATATCCAAAATCCGCTTTACTTTAAGATCTATTGAATATATATATTTTTTTAACACTTTTAATTTAATGTAAAATATAATGGATTATTTTAAATTTAAACAGAAATATAAACATTATATACTACTAAACATTTGTGTTCATGAAATTAGAAAAATAAAAATTTTCAATATTTTAGAAAAAATTATTACCGTATATTTTTCAATTAGCTCAGTTGTTTCATTTTGCATCTAAATTTAGTAAATATATTGAAGTAAATATAAAATAAAAATAAAATTTAAGTAACATTTTATTTCTCACTTAAATTTTTAATTCATTCAAAATTATCTACTTAAATGGTTTAATAAATTTTTTAATTGGAGAAAATTTTCTGTTTTTCAATTTTTACAGTTTTAAGTAATTAATATAATCATTTTGTGAGAGGTACAAATCTAAAAAAGCTTTTAACTAAATGAATTATTTATATTTGGCGATTGGTAACTTTTTTTTCTGTATAACTGATTTCAATTAAAGTAAAAACTTAATTCATTCATATTTGTCATTATTAATTGTTTGAATCGATCCAATGTAATGAATGATTTAAAGAATACGATTTAGTGAGATTTTTCTTTTACTATATTTGAAATTTAAGTGTATGTATTTATTTAATATTTAAAGTTCAATACAATACCATTCTGCTTCATTTTCAAAATCATTAATTTATTTACTGTTCAAATAGCTATGACTTTATAATAAACTGCCTATATTTATACATATTACAAAATAGTATAATAATACAGCCATAAAAGTCATACCAAAATAACCATTTGTCAAATCAAATTGTTTAACATGACTATTAAATAAAATGCAAACATTAAACCAAACATATACATTTGCTCATACATGGCAGCAAACATATTCAACAGTCATGTAGAACATGTGAGTACATATTACCAATTGAAAAACGTTTTAAAATCAATCACTTTGCTACTACAACCCGCTCAAATTCTTTAACTCATATCACACAGAGTTTATTTTGCTCAACCCTCTAACATCAGGATATCAATATGTGTACGTGTGAAATGTTGAACCCCAATGATTTTGAAAATTGATAGTCCTTTTTTTCTCTTCTTCAAAGTAAGTATTTGTTGGTATTAGCATGTTGCATGAATGTCCATATGAAACCATTAATAATTCTTTACATGCTTCGAAAATCCCCTGGACTGAATTGAGCACAGATTTAAAAAAAAGCTATAAAGCCACATTTTCACACTCTTTAAACAAAAATTTGTTGTTTCTCCAGTTTGTACTGTGGCATGACCATCATGATATTTGTGGTTTTAAAGACTATTCTAACGAACTTAAGAGTGAGAGTTATAAGTAAAAAAATAATTTGTCTATTTAACATCAGCAATGGATGGTCGATTGGAGAAATGGTCGGTATTGGAAAAATGAAAATTGTTAACATGAGGTTTTCATGTTAAACTCTTTCTTTCATTTTCAAATTGACAGACTGTGCTTGTTTGCTGATTTATTGATGTTTAATGTTCAAATATTTTTCATACAAATAGAAATGTTCAGGGGATATTTGTTTATATATTCATGTGTAATGGTCATGTATTGAACTTTTTTTTATTATTATTTTGACTTTTGACATTTAACAAATATGTTTTTGCTTCATTACTCCTGTTTCTCAGTGTGTTGTTGGTAGCATATGGAGTGTGAGCAGGAATTTATGTTTATTTTTATGAAGGCCAATTTTGTTTGTTGGTTTTTTATTTTAAGCATGTTCTCCACTTTTAATGGTCAAAATGTCATATTTTGACTTTATCTGTGTAGTAAATTTTATTTGTACTCATAAACAAATTGATGGTCAGTCATCAATTTATAAGGCCAATTTTTCAGTTATTTATTTTGTGCGCCACACATTTGTTAATTTGTTTTATAACATCAATATGAAGAGGATAATAAATTATAGCGCATATAATGAGGGTTGTGGTAATTTTGTGGCAAGAGTTATAACATAAATATAATTTTAATTAGACAATAAAAATGAATCAATTTTATCTAATTTGTCGTGGTATATAAATATATTGTACGAAACAGAGTAAATAAATAAAAACTATATATATATATTTTTTTTTCAAAGTCTAAAAATCTATTTGAAATTTTATTTAAAAAACAGTACGATAAGAACTAGCTAATTATTAAAACTTTTTAAATAATCGCAATAATGTAATCGTTAGTTTAATACAAAAAATAAGAATTTTCACAAAAATTATATGCAATGACACAATGGCACAAAAAAGGCAAACAAAATATAAGAAAAAAATTCTTAACATTGATGCCTCAAGCACGGGTCAATAGAACTAAATTTTAAAATTTTTTGCAAAAGAAATAGCTTTCCAATATTTATTTTTTGCCAAGTTTTATTAAAGGACCTACGATCTCGAGAACTAGTGAACAGGATTTATGGGCTTAGACATTTTTATTAGCTGAGAAATCTCGTGTCACAGAAAAAGAACCTTTTTGTTATCCTGTGTAATTTTTAAGTCATACAATTTTAATTAAAAGTTTTATTTTTTTATAGAATCTTCGATTTTTTTACTAAACATAAAATTTTTCGCTAAATATTAAATTTTTCGCAAAACTTTTCAATTTCATTAAAAATCAGAGACCGCAATTTTTATAACTTTTATCACAAAAGTAAAGGGATAAAAGTTATTTACTTTTTCGACCAGAAATAAGTTAATATTATTATTATTATTTTTTTTTTTTTTTTTTTTTGAGTACCTAATTAGTAGTGAGCTTGTCTGTCTGTCAGCCTTCGAGTTTTGAATACGATTCCCACCAGAGACTCTGGTCTGTTTCAATACAACGTGTAATAGTCTTCGTTGCTCTTCGTTGTTGTAATTGTATTGTAATTATTCAATAAATAAGTTATTTTTTCGAGCGAAAATAAGTTTTTTTTTTTCTTTTTTTAAAATCTAAAAATTGTTTTGTGATCTCTATCATAATTTTTCAACTTTTATTATTTTTTATTAATTTTTGGTGTATTTTAGTCAGATGTCCAACATTAGGTTGTTACTTCTTTTTTGGTTAAAAATTCAGAAACAGCTGTTATTTTGGTCTTTTCTTTAAAAATTTTTAACTAAAAATACAACGTTGAACTGAAAATTATATTTTGTAGTAAAAATCAAGTCTTTTTAGAAAAAAGGAGGAATTTTGGTGAAAAATTATATCTCGATTTTTGGATTTTAAGTAAAAACGGAATTTTGGTAAAAAAAATCCAAACTTTCAAAAAAAAATGGGTAGTAGATTTTTCAAGATATAATCTTAATTTTTTTGGGTAAAATAATAAAAATCAGAAAATAATGATCGACAATTTCTATTTAATTATTTTTTTAAATCAAACCCTGCTTCAAAATTACGCTTTTTTTCACTCGGAAAAATTATCTAATGTGGTTTGTAGATTTTCTTAAGGACATTTCACCTTATAGAATTTGAAATATCCCGAGAAACCCATTTTAAGGGTAATTTCTGTATAAAAGATCTCGTACATATCTAAATTTTTAAGTAAATTTTTAATTTGCAAATTGATTTAGAATAACTCCTTCAAAATCGTTTAAAATTAAAAATTTAAATACAAATTTCAAAATTTTGTATTTTTTGTAATTCTTATTGTTATTATTATTATTATTATTATTTTTATTATTATTATTATTATTATTATTATTATTATTATTAAAACTAAATACATTTGTTTCATTATATCAATATAAATTTTGTTAAAATCATTTATAAAAATTTCTAAAGTTTATCAAAGTATTTTACGTTTTATTTGGAGCATACTTTTTGGGGTAAATATGTATGGAAAATTTAAATAAACTCTTACAGGTAAAAGCGAACAATTTCTACAGTGTTTGTCTAATTATTATACCAAAAAATAAATCTTAAAAAAAATTGCAGCAAAACTAAAAACGTTTGAAAAATATTTTTTTTTTTTTACTACTATTTTAGTCAAATGCAAAAACAAACCTAATTCTTCTACTTTCGAAAACATTTTAAAAATAAAAAATTAAGAAAACAACGACAGTATATGACCTGTCTGGAAGCAATTTTGAGTGAGTATTGAACATTGTGTATACTATTTTATGATGTCCTCAATAATTACACTATGCCATTTTTCGAGAGATTTTTTATTGTAACACTGTGTATTCATAAAATTAAAATCAGTAAAATCATATTGGATTTCAATAGAAGATATTAAAATTAAATTTCTGTACTAAACAGTTTTATGATGTCGTACATTTTATCCGATATTTTTGTTTAAAATTTCAAAAATAGTCTTAATTTTGTAGCCTTATTAAAAGCATTAGTCTATAGATTTAAAAACCGGGTTCTTTGGCAATGGACTACCCTGAATCTGCGTTTGAATCTGGAATTAAAAAACAAAAAAAAATGTTAATTATTAAATTTTAAATTATAATTAATTTAATATTTTAACTTATTATATAAAGTTTAAATTTCTCAGTTTATGCAAAAAGCAAATATTTACATGTAAACATTTTCACAAAATTTTAGCCTACATCGGTAATATTTATATAAATAATATTTTCTATTTTATTTATTTTTTTCCGTTTACTATATTTGTATGCTTAAAATTCATAATGCAGACATAAATTTTCATTTGGAATTTATTTCCTTCAATGTTACTTGTTACACTTTCTTTGCAGCAACTTGTAGCAACATTTAAAACGATGCATTAGACAAAAAATCAAACACGGCTGCTATTAAAGGAATGAAAAACATATTCTGGAAGAAGGTTTTTACTCTCTATAACCATTTTACAATTTGCCACAAACCATAATTTTACCAAAATAAAAAACAAAAAACAAAAAAAGTGATGTTATAAAGGCATATAAATTATAGGAAAATATTGCGAAAAGCTTTTATAATCGCATTCAAATCGCGCATAATATTACAAAACATTACATTTTATACACAAAATTTACATACTTCTCCCTCTCTATTATACAAATAAAATTTGTGAAAATATGAATCCTAGAAACATATTGAATATGAAAAATTTATGTTACTTTATAGAACGCCGTATACGTTCTTTAACATTATACTGAAATACCAAAAATATGTTCACTTTAGCTGAGGTTTGACAAGTTAATGCTTTTGCCACTGTTGCTGGCTGCTTTTTTCGTTATTTCTGATGACTGAAGTTGTGGCTTTAGTAGACCAATAATTTGTTTTAAGAAGGGTGTTGTTTTACTAATGGTGGGTTAAGCAGGGAGTAAGAGAAAATGGCAAGAATATTATGAATGTCTGTAAAAAATCGCATCATCATAAAATATTTTAAGAAAATAATAAAAAGCATAAAATTATTATTTTTATACACTACTTTATAGTATGATGAACATTTAAATATTTTTTTGGTAAATTTTTATTTAAAAGAAGAAGAATTTTTGAAATAAAACATGGAATTTAATTGCAGACAAATTTATGGAAAATAGAAAAGTGTTAAAGAAGATATATAACTTTCAATCAAATAAACTTAAATGAGCATTCGATTCGTAGGATCATAAACCAGACATTAGCGGAATGAAATATGTGTTTTTTGTGCCGTTACATACTTTTTCCGCATTAGTGTTGTCTTTTCCATTTGGGTTTCATTTAAACCCAAATGATCTGAATTTCGCTGATCCAACTTTGAAGAGCCCAAATGGCAGCATAAGAGTTATCGGTGAAGTTATAAATATAGCTGCTACGTTATCAACCAGCATCCGATTCGAAGGACCATAAACAAGTTGAAATCTGTAATTTCTCTTTCTATTTTGTGGATTATAATTAGATACAGGCTTTCCAACTCTGTAAGGAGGATCTCATATCTCAAGCCGTGCTTTCAGATATTAGAAAATCTATACTTCGCGGATGTAATTTATTATTTAAAATTACACTTTATAAATATTTAATAAATATTTCATTTAATTTTTCTTTTTTTTTTTTTTTAATAAGATATCGTTAAATTCCTTCCAAATTGGCACATTATACAGTAGGAAATGTTTGTCATTTTCTGATCATAATTGTGTAACATTTTAATCTTTAACAAAATTTTGCACCAATAATCTTGAGAATATTTTCCGTAATACATATTAGTTAATACGAGATATATCCATTTTCTAATTATTTTGCACTCTTTGTGAAATTTATTATTATTTGTTACATAAATTTAAGTTTTATTAAAAATTTATAAGATTTAGAGAAATATGAGTAGGAATATTAAAGCCCTCAGCATAGATGAATAAGTAGATAGTTATGAGAGAGAAAAAAATCTAATTCAATTGTCACAAACGTAATTCATGCAACAACAAAATACATGTAGTCATGTATATATATATTTTTTTTTTTTGGTGTGTTTTGAAAAAAAGAGTAATTTTTTTGAAAATTTAGTTTGAAGTTCCTCTCACATAATCTTCTAATTATATTCTATGATCCTCAGATTAAAGATTTAAACCATGCTAACAGAATACTATTTTGGCTTAAAGGTTAATTTTCCGCAAAGACAGCCGGACGGTCATGATATGACCAGCATATAATTTTGAAATGATCTGTGGTAAAAATTTCTATTGTAATGAATTAATTACACTCTGAGCTATTAATAAAAATGCTGTTATAAGTAATACATTTTAATGTAAATTATAATTTTTTTTCCAATTACACTTCAGCGACTGCTCACGAAAAAATCCATGCATGCAATTCAGCTCATAAAAGGAAAACCAGTTGGTCAATCTTTTTGAAATTTTGATTTTTGAAAGACCGTTATATACTAGATCTAAATTTAAAAAAAAATCATTTTATATTAGTTTTTAATAAAATATTTAATATTTTCTGGAATACCTTAAATAAAAGTTTTATTGTGTTTTCGGTTACTTCTTTGTTGGAATGGGTCCACTTCTTTTTAAACTCTATTTTAATTTTTACTCAAACTTAAGTGTTCTTTAAATTTTGTTTTATTATAAACCAATATATTTCAAATATACTGAGTGTTGGGCAGTTTAAAGGATTAGCTCCCTTGGTACATAGAAGCACCATTTATTTGATATCACTCAGCTATTTTTTTTTTTTTTTTTTATTATAATAATGAAATGCAAGATCAGGCCAGAAAAATTGGAATTCGTTTTGCTTTCTAATAAAAGAAAGGTATCTTTTCCAAGAGCACTCATTTGTATACATTTCTCTGTTAAAAAAGTAAAGTACTATTTTACCCGCACTTACAAATAAATGGCTTACCAGTCCAAAAATGTTTACGACAATTTTAATTTTTTTTACACGATATTCATTTGATACATTTCCCATAACATCCTAACTAGGATGTTGTAAAATATTCGTCAGTGTATACTTTATCTCACCCTTTAGACGCATTCACATTTTTGAAAAAAATTAATTTCAATAATTTTTGTTCTCTCCTTTGCCTCCACATTTTCTGTAGCATTCGTGGGTCTTCGGGCTACTTTTCTTGAACTTTTCTAATAAAAGATACAAAGCAATTTAAAGAATGAATTACATTCCATCCAGAGATGTAACGATTTTCTGTTAAAATTCTTATTATTTTTTTCAGCGATCCTACAGCTTGTAATTCAACTTCTTCTTCGGTTATCAGGATTCATTTCAGTAACCATCAACTCTTTGTATTTTATGTGACACAAAAAACTGAATTTTCCAGCACACCTTCACTCCCAGGAATTGCTTTATGTGTTCGACATGTGTTTTTATTATAAATTTGAATTATGCGTTTCCACAAATTTGTTAAATTTTCATTTTAAGAAAAAATAATTAAGCAAACTTCAGCTCTGAGAATAATAACAAATGTTGTAAGCCTTAAAGCGTTCACGGATTTTTTCGTGCTCAGTCCTTATTTAAAAAAATAAATATCAGTACAAAAAATGCATAGCTACCAAGTAATTTTTATTAATAACTCAGCAATCAATTGAGTAATCTTGATGAAAATCTACAGAAATATTAGGGTTATAATAGCGAATCCCATATATACTTGCCATGTTATTTTGTACCATTTTAGGGATATAATTACGTCCGTCCATACATCCGACGCAGACACATTGTTTAGTTAGCCCATAGTTATTCCATTGTGTTTGAAATGTATGACTAAACATAAAATCTACACAAAGTTCTCCAACTAAAATGGTATAAATTATATTCCATAAATTTTAAGATGCGAAAATATTACTGCTTACACAGAAAAAAGAAAATTCATATATATGAAATTTTGTTCATAAATATTATGAATTGAACATGACTTTTTTTCCGAAACTTTTTTCATAAAAATAAAATTATATTTATAGATATTATTAAATTGTTCATAATGAAAATTTTAGTAATTTTGCAAAAATTTTGTTAAATCCTTGGTGTAGTTTTATTAGATTTGATTGTAAATGGTAAATGAAAATAGTTATACATGAAATTAATAACAACAAACGCCTTAAAATGGCAAAATTTCAATTAACATCTGTAAAAAAGTAATGTTTAGAAATTTGCATTATTTCGCTCGCATTCTGCAGCACATAATGTAGCTAAAAATCATTAAAAACCTAAAATTTTCCGAAGAAAATTTCAAAATTTCTTTTACAAATTGAAAATATATATTTGTTGGAATTTTGCAATATTTTCACACAACAGTTCATGATAAAATTAAAAATTTTTATAAAATTTCAAACATTAAAAAAAATGTTTAAGATCAGCTCATACTTTAGAATTTCCCTCAAAGTGATACTTAGAAAGTTTGACATAAAATTAAATTTAGAATGTTACGTGCATCAAATTAATATTTTATAAGACTATGAGCACGAAGCTAATTTTTTTCACTCAATCTTCAAACTTTTTATAATAGAGTATAGCTATCCTAGTTGCTTAAACAAATTGATCTTCAAAAGGAAATCTTCTATTTCCTTTGAGAATCTGTAATTTTTCTTCTTGAATGCCAAAAATAGGGGGAATAAAATATTTTGACTTAACTAACTCACTCACCCCTACCAGCCAATATAATTTATTAACAACAGAAACACTTGACCATAACTTAATTTAGACAAACATTAAGTAACATAATTCTAAATAAACAGCAAACAATATGAGTAATTCCTAACCCCCACCACCTCTCAAAAATTTAATAACAATTCCTGCAATCAAGAGTAAGAGCTAGTTCATAAAATTATTTTAATCAACATTAGACCAGCTTGTAAGAAAAGCAAACAACAAATTGCTAGCTAAATAGAAATTGTTATCTCTGAAACAAAAAACTAAAATTTTCTTTTTTGACTTATTGCCGCTAATCAATTTTGATGAGGCAAAACATCCGTTTGTGAACAATTTCATATCTTATCATTCAACAAACATCTTTTGTTAAAATTCCATTTTATAGAGGATGACCAAAACAGGATACTCCACTGTTTAATGTTTAATACTTAAATATGCAATCAAGCATTCATGTGAAAAGAGCACATAAATAATAAAAATGACAAAAAATATTACAGCGATTTTTTTTTTTTTTTTTTTGTTAGTATATTTTTTGAGGGAAAAAATATCAAATAATACAAACATTTAAATCTTATTATTTTTTCTTGCTGTCTTTTGTAGATTTCACTCAATTGTGTTCAATGATTCTAAAAATGCTAAAGATTGTTTGTATTTTTTTTTTTTTTTTTTCGTTACTCTGAGAGGTTGGAAGAAGAATTTGGTAAATATACGACCTCAGGTTGAGAATTTTTATATAGTTTTATTGTTATAATAGCAGATATTTAAAACTATTAATTGTTTATTTATGTCACAATTTAAATAAATATCTATAAGCTAAAACTATCTGTAGAAAAATATTTGACTTGACATTTTTTAAACTCATTAAAATTGGGTCTCGTTTCCGATAAAACTTTTTTCACTCGCTAAAAATGTTTTTTCGGAAGACATCAGAAAGATCTGAAGAATACGCAAGTAAGAATCTTTTTAAAAGCTTATATAGGCATAAATGTTAGTACATGAACATCATAACAATAACATCATAAAAATGAAAATTTCTTTATTGTGGTTCAAAACAAAAATTAAAATTTAGTATACATAAAAATAGTGATTCAAAGTATAATTCGTTGATTTAATGCACTAATACTTTGATTTAAGAAAGAAAAATCTTTGCTCAACGAACAATACTTTGAATCAAAAAAAAAAAAAAAAAATCATGAAAAATAAAAGCAATGGCAATAAATCAATAATTTAAATCAAACAATTGTAAAGCCGAACAATTCAGAATTATTCAGAACATACATATATAGTAGTAAATACAATGGATTCAAAGAATTTCTCAATAGCTAGAATTTGTAATATTTGGTGGATTTTTTAACAAGTAAGTTTAATATTGCTTATTTTTTAAACACGATAACTTTCAAGATATTATATTTTACCTATATTTATATAGATAGAGTTATACTACGCAGAGGAATGTGTTAGAAGTACAAGGTATTTGAAAAATCTCCGGAATACAAAAATCAAGCGGTTTCCAAATGGTTTCACATATTTAAATATTTTAATTTAATACTTATTAAATAATGCCCTACAGATTTCGGAGTTGCATCCGGCGATCTATAAGATAGATGATTTTCATAACTATCTGAAACATTTCATGAAAATAAGATTGTTACAATAGGCAAAAAATAACTTGAAATTTGAAAAATTTAAAGAAATGATAAGTAATTCGAATGAATTTCAAAAAATTTTTTCACAATAACGTTGCTTACAAATGAATTTGTTATTCTATATCATCATTAAAAAAGAAAACAAGAAGCATTTCGTCGGTGCGCTGACGAAGAATCCTATATGTCATTTTTTGAATTTTTTTTTATTATCACATCTTGAATCATTATTATTCATACGGTAACCCAATAAAGCGTTTCGAAGTTGCAATAAAAAAAGCTATTTTTGTTTTTTAGTTCAAATAGGACTTTCTTAAAAATCAAAAAACAAAAATATTAAAAAATAAATTAAAAGTTTCTTATACAAAAAATCCTATGTGTTGATTTTTTAATTTTTTTGCCATTCACAAACGCCAAAAGAATCGATTTTTTTTTTTAGTGCATAAAATTTTCAAATATCAAAAGAAGTAAAAAAAGACACAGGAGTTTTCATCAGCGCACCAACAATTTGATTAAATATAAAGAGTGGAACTCACAGGAAGCTTTCATATTTGCTACAAACAGCGTGTTTTCCATACGCCTGTAAGTTATCATCTGAAATAGATTTTTGCTATTGGTACCAAGAACATGAAATTATTTTTTGTTCATTGAGGTTATTAAAATGAATTATACATATTGTATTATATTTATATCAACTATATTAATATTATTATATTACGTATATACTATATACAAGTTAAGAAAATTTTATTTAATTTGGAATATAATATAATTTACATAATTTAATAATTGCAAATAAAATGAATACAAAAATAATAGAACAAGCCTATTATTGTAATATATTTGCAACTTATACTTTCATTAGGTTAACGTACAAGTTTATTTAACATCAACGAATTGTCCATTAGAATAATTTATTTATTTATTTATTCATGTATGAATAAGTTGAATCAATGAACTTTCTCCTTGTATTTATGTTCTTTTTTGGTTTGGCTTACAGATTTATGGATAAAGGAATGTTTATTTCAGACATGATATTTATGGTATTAGACCAAAGTTTTAAATTTAACACATGCAATATTAATCCGTATAAGGTAAAGGGTAAGAAATAAATAAAACTTTGAATTCAATAGGTCATCCATTTTTTTTTTTCTTTTAATTCATTTAATTTCCTTTCCAAAATTCATTAAATTCCTTTAAACTCTGTGCTCTACAGCATTGAAATCTTTTTCTATTGTTCTGTTTTCATTGTTATGAAAACATATCATAAAAAAATTATAGATATTGTTTTTTTATGATGTGGACAAATAAAGAGGGTGTTTGTATGAGTGAGTTTTTGTTATTTTTTATTCCTCAAATTTCTTTTGATTTTTTTCCCTATCGATGGCGCCAAAAAGGGCAGGCATTTGAAGTGGATGATGATGACATAATGACGTGAAATTGTTAAACTGACCAAAAGAATTAGTTTAGTTTACTTAACTGTTCCAAACGAAAACAACCTCAATTGTCGAACAATCAAGAAATAAGTGAAGTGTAAGTAGAAATGGAATGTATCACTTACAAATGAATTGTCAAGTAATAAGGCGGAAATAATGGTTAATATTAAACAATAAGCTAAATTAAAAACAAAAAAAAACTATAAGGCTACAAAAAATATTATTTTAATTTACTTTAGAAAAAATTTTTCTTTAATTTTAAAGAAAGAAAAATATTACTGATTTTTAAATAAAACCATAACGACTTTATGTTTAAAAATTGTTAACCAAAATTCAAATAAAACATTTTTTATGCTAATAATAATAACCCTTTCTGCTATAAAATTATAATTATATTTTGTATATTTTATACATGCTAGATAATCTCTTTTAAACTTTTTCTCTCTGTCCTAAATATTCTAAATACGACTAAACAACTTTTGCACGTTGTTACCATTATCATCAATGTTGTCGTCTTCTGCATAATGTTCCAAACACTCATCATAAAACGGCAGCAGTAACCAGGACCATAAAATGGATAAACACTTAATTTATCAAAATTCAGCTCGTTATGATAATAAATTTGAAATGCATGTATTTACTTAAATACGTATATTCTATATATAAGTAATTTTTTGTTTTTGTTTCATTCATTTATAACTGTTCCACGTTCTTCTCCTTCTTTCTTCACTACAATGGTAAAATTTAACATTATTTTAATAATTTTACATGTATGGGACACTTTCATAAATAAAATGGTTAACAGGAAAAAGGATGCTACACATACAGGGAAGAACATTTGTATTATGGTAATATGGTTACCAGGTAGATGAAAAATTCAAATTTAATGGCTTATTGTAAAAATTACTGTAAATATGTTAATAATTTCTAAAGAAACAAAACAAAAACAGATATTGACATTTTAAATTAGTTACCATATGAAATCTATTTTAATATAAATTTAAATCTAATCGTGATAAGATTAGAATTTTTTAATGCATATTTCTTGATTGGAACATACTTTATTTTGTTTTTATCACAACTAATAACACAGGTCCGGGTTGTTATGTATAGGTACATTTTCTTTGATATCTCACATAACTTTAAGTAAATAAAATTTGTTTGTTTTTTTTTTTTTTTTTAACTAGCTAAAGTCGCAGTTAAACTTGAACATGAAATAAACAAAAATTTACTTATTATTGAAACAATTGTTTTTATATTGATCAATAAGCAAAACAATGCGTTTCTGGAATTTTAAGATTTCTGTTGAGAGAATTCTGTTGTCCGTCCATCCATCTGTGTATTTGTTAATTGTAACAAGAAAAAAATAAAATCGGTCAAGAGCGACTATATAATACCCTACACTAATGTTTACCTTACACTAATGTTTATCATACCTGTAGCTAATGTTACTAAATGTAAAATAAAATATACAAATACAGAATAATGCGTTGATACTAACATTTAGATGATTTCATGTACTTTAGGGCAATTCCCAGAAGTGGGTTTATATGGGAGCTATGGTAAATTATGGGCCGATTCTCATACAATTTGGTAATATTATTTCTACTTACATAAAACTTACTTGATACTAATATTCGTAAGGGTTAAAGTGATTTTCGGAAGAGGGGTTTATATGGGAGCTATGGTCAATTGTGGATCTATCTTCATAAAATTTGGTACAAAAATTGATACTTATACAGAACTTCTTTGCAACGAATTTCATTAAAATATTCTTATTTTACGGCATTTTTGAGTGTTTAAACTCTATTCCAGGGTAACATTTCAGTTGGGGCTAGGTGAAATAATGGACCGATTACAACCAATTTCAATAGGCTTCGCCCTTGTATCATAAAAGTCACAAGTACCAAATTTTCTTGAATTATCTTTAAAATTGCGACCCGTGCTTTATGCAAAAGGTTTACATGGACAGCCAGCCAGCCATACGGACATCGTTAAATGGATTTAAAAAGTGATTTTGAGTCAATTGTTATACTTTAATATGGGTGTTGGATAACTTTTTCTATGCGTTATATGTGCAAAATATTAAATCTTAAGGTGGCGTAGTTTTGGTTCTGTAAAAGATATTGGCTTTGTTCTCTTTGCATATAATTGAGACTTACTTCAGCTAGGCAACAGAATTTATTTGAAAAAATTGGAGTTCATAGTTTTTCTGATTTTTGGAATTAAAGTTAAATTTTTGTAATAAATTGTTTTTTGTATTTGTAATAAAATCTTTCTTGGTTAAGATATCCCAATAAAATTTTCGCTGATTGTTGACCTTAAAATTTCAAATAATAAAGTACAAAAAAAAATAAGTTTTAGGTAAAAAAAAATTCTGAAATTCCCAAAAAACCGGCAAAGATCCCAAAACTTAGCCTATTGGGTAATTGGGTTTGGTTTAAAATTATCACCATGAAGATGCCTTTCAGAAAAGTATAAAATCATTATATGTTTTTAAGAAAAATTTTATTTTAGAGAAAAAAGAGTGTACACACCTTTTCGGCAAAAAAAAATCATAAATTTTGCAATTATCAAATTCAAGGTCGTTTAATTTTGAACTGAATAAATATATCGACTTTTCTTTCGAAGGTCTTTCCAAGACCTTTAAGATGATATAAAAATCTTTGAAATCGAATAAGGAACAAACATTTTGGCTAGTGATCCCCATATCTCCGCTCCTGAGGCTTATTATAATCTCCTTTGCTAGGCTTATGTGTAATTTAATATAAATCCAACCAGCCCATGAGAAGTTTCAGACTTATTTCCAAAAATGTTCGGTTCAGCCCCACTGTATAATTTGATAAAGTAACAAAGAAAGGTGTTTCTTTGTTTGAAAGCAACTAGAGTTTTTAAACAGAAATTTTAATTTCTAAAATCGGTCTATGTATGCCCACATTTTTAATATTAAAAAAGACTATTTTTCAGAAAAATATCTAAACAAACAACCTGTAACATTTTCAAAAACTATAAACAAAATATTTGGAAAAGTTAAATTTTCAAATACTTATAGAAAACACACCAAAATATGGTTCGATTTTAAAATTTTTATTAAAAAAAGTGTACCCTAAGTTGATGAAATTTGATTTTTATTTATTTATTTATTTATTTTTTTTTTTCAAATATCTAAAGAAAAAAATTTTAATTTTGATCAACGTTTTTTATTGCTGTTCACAAATAATTTTGTCGATTTTTATTTCTTACCCAATTAAATTACGAATAGTTAATTTCAAAATTCATGACACAGACTGAGAGATGGACATCTTGTATTTTGTCATTTTCGTATATACGATCATGTGTAGTTATATCGTAAATAAATTCTCCTTCAGCACCCTCTCTTTGTTTCTCATTTTGTCATGGTTGTGTGCTGGTTTAAATCTTTCAACTTTTTTAACTCCTAGAGGCCAAATTAGGTAATATAAGGACACAACTTTTACTTCATTTTTGTAGCAATATTTATTGATATACTCGTATTTATTCCAAATCTTACCAATACAATAAAATTCCTTGAGGAAGCATATTTTCTTTGGTGATCAATGGGTGAAATTTTCGACGTAATGGAATGAAACTAAAATATTTCTGATGATAGGCACGAGTATTGCTGTGAAATCTTCAAAATATTTTCTATTATATATATATTTTTTTTATATTTTTATTCAGTTGTCAAAATCGATTTTTGAACCGATATTTTAAACTCAAAGTGAAAAATATAAAAAATAATAATGAATGAACAAAATTAAATATCTTTTTAAGATTTATGATTTTCAAGTTATTCCCCTAAGCTGGTGGCCTAATATGAATCTGTTATGGACAAAGAAATACCTCTTCTTTGGTGGCTACAAAATTAGCAATCCCATTTTTTAATTCACAAAAACGACATCCCATTTTCTAAACATTTCTATTTTTACACCAAAGCCATAATTCGGTGATTTCAACAATTTCGTTAAGTATTCAAGTGTGTGTATACGAACATTTGTATGTATCTAACTTATAACTATATATTTATAGTTGTTGCTATAAAATAACAACATTCATATATTATATCTATGAATTTATGAATTTTTGAATAAATATATGGTGAAGATATGAAAAATCATAACAGGACAAAAATAAAGTTTTCGTAACCTCGCTTGCAGCTATAGACAAGCAATACACATACAATAAAAATTTTCAGCAAGGGAAAATTATCAGGCGGTTGCCAAAGTAAAACAAAAATACAGACAGATACAAATACAAACACGTAACCCTCGATTTACGCGATATTTCATTTACGCGATTTCTTTATAGCACGATTCAATAATAGTTATAATTTTTTAAAATAAGCGTTTTTGTTCAACTCGAAGTTAATACAGCGCGTTTAAAAAATAAAGAAAAACCTTGAATTTTTTTTCCATAACGATTTTCCTTTTCATTTAATTTTTTAGAGCTTTTAATTTTTGTCAAAGAAATGTACAAAATAAATTTAAATAAATTTAAAAAGTTAATTAATTTGGATAATACGTTAATTAAATTTTGAAATAAAAATAATTAATTGTAAAATTTTAGAGAATATTTTTTTTTCTGTGGCTGCAAAAGAAAGAAAGAAAGGAAATGTAATTTATAAACGAAATGGTGTCGTCAGACGGACGAACATAGTTAGATCGACTCAAAAAGTGATTCTGAGTCGATTGGTATACTTTAAGGTGGGTGTTGGATAATTTTTTCCTGAGCGTTACAAACATCAGCACAAACGCATAATACCTCAACCACCTATGGTGGTGTGGAGTATAAAAAAGTCACAAGATTTCAATATGAACTACGAGTATCTAAAAAATATGAAAGAATTTAATAGAGCAAAACTCTAATAATAATAATAATAATAATAATAACAATAATAAATCGATATAAAAAAAATGTGATTGCGTGAAGCAACTTGAAGACGAATCCTGCAAAAGCAAAAATATAATTTCCATACTAGTGTAATTTAAATCAGTTATCCCCATCAAGTACTTAACACACAAAATATGACTCATTGTTTGATCAGCAAGAAATATTAAATAGAAAAAAATAAATAAATAATTTTATGTGTTTTTATTTAGCGCGATTGTTTAGGTCGCAAACTAACAATTTTCATTTAATTATTCATTTATTTAATTTACGCTATGTATAAAAATTCTGGTCCCAACATATGATTTTATACCTATTCTTAATCTTAAAGTAAAAACGCGTTTTAATTTAGGCGTGCTTTCTCCGGTCCCAATGTACCGCGTAAATTGAGGGTTACATATATATGAATTTTTTGGATTGAATTTTGGTAATCATTTTTGTTTTTAATAAATATTACCTGAGATTCCAGTTTTAACATTTTTAACCACTTACGTAAATGATTTTATTGGACTACCTATATATTTTTCAGATTCAAAAATTTTCCTAAAATTAATTTCCTAACCTCTAAATTTCTACAACCTCCGTTGGTTGCTATGCTAAATTTTTTATAGAATTTTTGCTCATTTTATTTTTAATATTTTTTTCTATAGTTGTTCTTGTATTCTAAAAAAAATAATAATATATAAAGTAGGAAAAAAAGAAACAACATCATCAAATGTTAAGTTGTACAAAGGTACAAAGTACTTAAGTTTCACGGTTACTTACGAAAAGAGAGTTCATTAGCTACCAAAGGATTTAATTACTTACACTGTTAATTTAGCACCACTTGCTTTCGCACTGTTTCACAAGCCAACCATAGTTGCTATTTAATACAACAGCAGCAATAGCAAAAATAAAAAAGAAAATTGAAGACTTAAAAAATAAAATAAAGGAGGAAGAAAACTTTTTCTAGAGTTTGTTTTTCCGAAAATTTTAAGTGTACAGAGAAAAAAAATTAGAAAGTTGCTGTAATTTTTTATACCAAATTGAGTTTTGAAAAAAGTAAATTATTTTTAGACTTGATCAAAAAAAGTGCTACCAGAAATAAACCGGAATTTTTGACCTTCCAAAGTTTTCATAATTTTTTTATAAAATCATACTATTTATATATCAGGTTAGAATTCATTCTAATATATTTTTTTAATTTAATATTCTCTCTATTATTTTTTTTTTTTTTTTTTTTTGTGTTTTACAACTTTATTTAATGAATAAATATATTTTTTCATTTCAGGATTCAACCCTACTTTCAAAATATCATCTAAAATGGACTTCCTATTTAAACACGGTGAACATATGATCAATAGCAATGAACAGTCAGCAGTTTGCTTTATTTAAATTATAATCTATCATTTCTTAGTTTGATAATATATACATACATATTTAACAAATTCTGCAAATAAATAAAAAAAATATTAATTAAAATTAAAAAAAACACAATTTTTTTATTATATTTTAAGTTTTAATTTATTTATTTATCTCATATTTTTTTAATAGTCCTTATTCAACATTAATTTTCCCAATTAAAATCCACTTTGCTTAATCAATATCATGCATTTTCTATCTGCAACGCTCTTCGCTGCATTCTATCTATATCATGACGTCATCAAAAAAAACAATTTTAACAAATTGCCAAATGTCTAAAATTGATTTTTAATACCAGGCGCACAGAATGTTGAAAAAAACTGAAACTTCTTTCTTCCATTTTCTTTTTTTCGAAAAAGTTCAAAGCATAGTTCTAGACTGAGAAAAGTATTTGATTCACCCAGTTTATAGTCTTTCCATAGAACAGGGTGATTCAAAAAAAGTCTTGTATAGCCTAAAACTATACTTTAGATTTTTTTGCAAAAGTACTTTTGCTGTATTTTTTGGAAATTGCAACCTGTTTGATCAGTTTTATCAATCGCTGTATACAAAAATGATTATTAAATTGTTTTAAAATAAAGTTTTATTTACATAATTTAATTTATTTCACCCGATTTTAGGCTATATTTTTTGGTACATATACATACATACATACATACGTTTTCATAAATAAATTATAGTTCTTTTTTCTTGCTTTCTTGGCAAGCAGAATTTGCAGCTTCTTATCTCTCTTTTTGTTTTGTCTTCTTCGCTTTTTAGCTCTACCACTAATTTTGTTCTTGGTATCGATTCCTTTCTCCGGGTATTGTAGTTGAAATAAAGCTCCATGACAAACTGAAATTAGTTATTTTAGTAATAATTTTAACTTTGCATTTCAAATTTAAAATTTTGAAAATTCACCAATTTTTATACATTTTCTATATTCTTTGACATCTGTTTGAGCTGCCTTCGCTGATCTTACAAAGATCCTTTAACAAAAACTTCTCTGTGGATCTGAAAGAGTAAAAATAAGTGATAAAAATAAATATTAAATGAAACAAACTTATTATGACTTAGAATGAGCTAATAAAAAAATCCAAATATTCCTTATTTGTAATGGGAAGTAAGAATATAGTTATTAAGTTTTAATTGTATTTCAAAACAAAAATTTTTATAGAACATGCATTTTTAAAAGGTTTTCAGAAAAGGACCTTATATGGGATCAATGGCGAAGTAAGAACCTGTACTTCTGAAATATGACAACATGATTTATAATTAAATGAAACTTTTTTGTTTAAATTTTTTTTTTTTTTTTTACATAGTATGATTTTATGTTTGTTTAGTGATTTACGGGAGAGCTTCTTATATACTAGTTATGGTCGATTATGGTCCAATCTTTCTAAAATTTTATAGAGTAATTAATACTTATATGAGATATATATTTATTTATTAGTGTCAAATTATATCACTACTTTTATTTATATATTATTTATGCACGTTTAAAGGATTCTTAAATAATTTCCAAATTTGGAACATCTATGAACTAGATAAAATAATAGTCTATTTCAGTAGGCTTTGTTCATATGCCTTATATGTACTAAATTTTATTGTATTGTCTCTAAAATTATATCCTATAGTTTGATTACAAGATTAACATGAACAGACAGATGGACAGACATCGTTAAATCGACTCAACTATTACTGATTCCTTTCGATTTAAGATGCGTGTTGATCTAATATTGAGTGATTTAATTATTTTGCTAAGTGCTTCAAATTATAACTCTATATCAATTATTTATTTCTTCATCTAAAACTCGTTTATAAATAAAATAATAAACAATTTCAATCCTCTTTTTTGAAGATGAATCATTATCCAGTTATATCATAAGTATGTAGTTTCGTCCAAAACTACCAAACGAATTACTTCGCTTTCCAAGAAATAGTTAATCTAATACGTAGATTCATTTTACTGAAGAGCGAGTCGCTCTTCAGTTTCTTTTTTCAGTTTCCTAAGTGTTTGTGCTATTTTAAATTTATGTTTAAGTCTAATTTTTTCTCAGTGTGATTTAAAAAAATTCTACGAAATATATTAAAAAAAAAAAACTAATATAAAAAGAAAATAAATGAAATGTTGACGATATGTACCTTAAAGAAAAACATCTTTTGTGGGGAAGGACCAAGTGGAAGTCATTTCAACTTTTAAGACGGTACTTAAAAGGAAAATGCACAAGACAACATGAAACAACATTTAATTAGTGATGTGCGAAACTGCCGCTGTAGTTATTTACACTTTATCAAATTTTTGTTTGAGAAAAGAAAAACAAAAATAATAATAAAAGAAAGAGAGAAAACAAAAATTTTATTAATGTCAGTAAAACGGAAAATATAGAATATTGTAGTAAATTTTATAAATAATATCCCTTTCTAAGAAATTTAAAAATTAAATAGTAATAAAACATATCCCAGAAAAATCTATATCAAATAAAATCTCAAAGAAATCTTATACCATTCGATAACTTTTTTCTCTTAAAAGCTAGAACATGATTTGAAATCTACGTCAAATGCTTAAAATAAAGGGTGGGGTAAAGAATATTAACGAAATTGTTGTTGCAATGACAGCAAATAAATTTTACCCAAGGGGGTAATCGATACAGAATATAAGAAATATAGCGTGGTACTAATACTTACAACCCAAAGTGTCCCCTCCCATGTTGTAATGTAATCTAAGAATATGATGATGTAATCATGAGTACAATACAAACAAGTGTACAGTTGTAAAGAAACCTTCTTAACCCATTATAATTTTTATTATACTCGAAGAGGCATTTGTTAGAGGGTGAGGGTGAGTGTTATGTTCTTTTCTTCATTTCTATTTCCCACAAAAGAAACTTTCCTTAAATGTTTTAGGTGTCACATTGCGAAATGCGTTTCCAATTGCCATTTAATCGTTTCAATTTAGGAAATAAATTGCTTTTTATCCTTCCAAAACATAGATTTATTTGGTAACAAATTACTACTCCTACATTACGTTGCATTAACAACGAGAACATTAAATTATTTTTTTTTAGTATTTTTAAGAGAAAACTTAAAATAAATGTATAGAATAGAAGAAAGAAAAAAATCTAACACCAGTAATTTGTAGTAGTAATAAAAAACTGCAATAAACAATAAAATCCTAATAATGACAAAATAAAATTTGAACTTTATAGTCATCTTTGAAAACAAACGAAGACAGCTAACAATTGTTATTATGACAGTTTGCAATCAACACTAAACTCCTGTAATAAAAAAATATAAACCGCATAATAAAAAAATACGATATAAATGAATGCAAAAATATCTACAAGAAACTATAAATGAACTAAAATACACAACAGTCAAAGTCTATTAATATCAACACACACACTCTTTTATAAAGACGTTATAAAGAAGTCCTTGCTTGAGTTAAAGATACAAATAATATTGACTGAATGAATAAATAAATGTATATTTCATGTTTTTTCTTTTTTTTTTTATCTGTAATGTAATGCCGCTTTGTAATATTTAGTATTTACGAGTTTTACCATACAAGACTACAAGTTGTACATGAATACGTTTAATACATGTGTGTCATGTATATGAATATAAATTGTAGTTATTGTGTGGCATATATGAGGTTAAGTGGTAATTGCCACAATTTTATTTGCACTTATTTTGCGGTTAAGACGACGGTTTTTGTAAAATTCAATATAAATGTGTAATTTTACTATTTTTTTCTTTTTTTTTAGAGGAGAAAAGTTGAGGCTAAAATGTTAGTAACAAAAAAAAAAGGTTACAATTATTAAATAAAAGATGTTCTTTTTTAAAAATTTAGTACTAGTTTCAAAAGTGGTTGCGTGTTAAAAATGTTCATACTTAGATTTTTTAATAAATGTTTTTCTATGGAAAATTGAAACTTAATTGAAAATTGCCTACACCACCATAGATGGAGATGTTTATAACACTCAGAAATATTGAATGTATACCAGTCGAGTTAGAATCAGCAAGAATTCCTTCTGGGTTGACAAAACGAGGTCCGTCCGTCTGTCCGTCCATTTAAACTTTGTAATCAAAATACAAGTCGCAATTTTAAAAATAATTCAAGAATATTTGGTACCAAGGCCTTTGATTATGATCGGTCCATTAATTTACCTTGCCTCCTTATAAAAATTCTGCCGGAATAGGGGTTTAAAACTTATAAGTGTTTTGAATATACAAATACTTTAATAAAATTTTGGAACAAATAAGTTTTTTTTTTTTTTTGAAGTATAAATCTGTGTCCCAAATTTAATAAAAATCGGTCCATAATTAACCACAGCTCCTTCTTTCGAAAATCCCTTTTACATGTATAAATCCCACATCAATTTTAATATGTTTCAAGTTAATATTTATCATAAATAAGTTGTAATTTTATGGGTATCGTTCCATAATTGACCATTATTCTGATATAAGACCCACCCACTTTCGGGAATCACTCTAAAGTACATAAATCATATATAAATGTTAGTATCAACATAATATAAATATATATGTTTTATTGGAATATACATTAGACTTAATGCAGTCATCGGACCACAATTAGCCACAGATTTCTTATAAGTACCTTTTCCGAATTTTGATGCACATACACAATGGTTTAGGGTATATTTATATACAAAATTATTTTTATTTTTCTTTTTTATTATTTTTATTATTTTTTTATTTTTCGGAAATTAGTATTTCTTTTGCGAAAGTTGTATTTTTTTGAAGATATCAAGATTTTTATAGTCTACCGAAGATACATTTGTTCAACGCAGACTTCTGCTAGCCACAAGTAATATTAAAGTACATCCACAATTGCATCTATTTGAACAAAATTCAGTATAATGTATAAAAGTTATTTATAATTGTCAAATATTATATTGCTTCTCACATTATATGGAAATTATATATGTTTCTCCGACCTTTGATAGTGTGGCTTATATTAAAACTGTGCTAAATTAAAGCCCTTTGAAAGTGAAATTTTTTCCATGATAACTATTTAACTATTGTCGTTATCGTTGCCAGAAAAAATATCCCCAAATTAAAGCTGGATATGCCAAAAAAGCCCCACTTTTGTTTTCAAAATATCTTATAAATAATTAACTTCAAATTTATTATTTTTTTATAAAAAAATTCTGCGAAAATTCCAAACAAAATTTATCAAAAATTTTCTACAAAAAGGAAACTGCTTAAATTTTCAACAAAATTAAAATTTCCTACAAAATGAAAATTTATTGAAAATTATCTTTAAAATTAAAATTTACTATAAAATATTTATAAAATTATTTTCTATAAGAAGAAAATTTATCAAACATTGTGTAAAAAATAAAATATAGATTATTACCTAAAAAAATAAAAGTTATCGAAAATTTCCTATAAAAAGAAATTTTATCGAGTTTTTTTTTTTTTTTTTTTTTTTGTAAAATGAAAATTTAACGAATATAACTGATAATAGAAAATTGATTTATATAAATAAAAAATTTCAATAAAATTTTATATAACTTGATAAGAAAATAAAGGAGCCCCTATATTTTACGAAATTTTCCAAATCTTTTCCCATATGACAACACTGATTGCAGTCAAACAAAAATTTTTCTTTAATGGAATAATCCTCAGAGCTACCTAGAGAATATGCCAAAATGGTCTGTAATATATTAAATTACAGTTAGAAGAAAATTTTAAAATTTGTTTACTATTTTACCTATATTCAATACGCATTGTATGATTCATCTTCCTCCTTCAGGATAAGAAAATGTTTTTGGAAATACTCTAATATCGGGTGATATAAAAAGTAACAACGTTTTTTTGTCACTATATGGGTTTCATGCCAATGTATCATTAAACGCTAATTCGATTGTATAAAACGAACACGTAGTTGAAGGGTAATATTTCAGGCTACATTTTTGAAGCAGACAGTTCTTTAATTTGTTGCTCATGTAAAAAGTTATATTGACTCGAAAAAGAGTGAAATATATGCTCTGAGTGAAATATGTTATGTGATACTTTTTTACTAAAAAAAAAATAAAAACGCTGCAAAAAAATGACGAAAAAATTCCAGTGTACGACAAGAATGAGGACACCGTTCGGGAAACTTCGATGTCAAATATGTAAAGATGGGACTTCAGAGAATAGAAAACCGGTTTTAAAAACAAGCTTTTTAAAAATATCTCCGTTATTTTTGAACCGGGTTTTTCAGAGTTTCAATAGAAAAGTTTTGGAAAAAATTCTGATCTTTTTTTAGACATATCTTCACCATTTATAAACCGATCTTGCTGAATTTCAATGGCTTCATAAGCGTCATTTCAACCGACGAACGGATGGACATCGTCCTATCGACACCATTCCTTATAAGAATCCAGAAAATATGAACTTTTTTTGCTCTCCGACGGAAATTGTGGAAATTACAAATGGAATGACGAAGGCTATAAAAAGAGTGAAAATTTATGGACCGATTAGATTAATTTAAAAATTCGAAATTCGAGAAAAATATTTGTGACCGTTCTATATTAAAACGCATTTAGTAGCTTCAAAAACTCTAAAAATGTATTTTGGTCGATATCTCAGATATTAATGGATCGATTGAGTTAATTTCTTCAGCACAAAAATTGTGAAAAAAATGTTATGAATTTTCTGTGACAGAACGAAGTCTTTAGCTTTATAGGAGCTTCAAAAAGTTGAAAAAACCAAATATAATATAGTTTATTGTTGTTGCTTTTCAGTGCCCATAAAACGATAACTCGTATACTAATGGACCGATTGGGTTGATTTGCACAAAAGTTCAGAAAAAACTTTCGAATTTTCTGCGAAAAAAAATAAGTCTCTAGCTTATATAGGGGGTTAAAAAGGTCGGAAATAAAAACATTTTTTGCAGGTATCTCCGGATTTTTGGCAATATCTCGACTATTTATGGATCGATTTTGCTCATTTTATTAGCGTTCACCCAAGGGAAATTGAAGTATAAAAAATATATTTCCGGTATCTGGGACTTCCTAAATACTGATTTCAACAGACAGACTGACAGACGGTCAGAAGGACAGACCGACATCGTTACATCAACTTCCCTATTAATAAGGATCCAGAATATATACACTTTTGGGGTCCTAGATGAATATTATGGAAATTACAAACAGAAACTTATATATACCCTTTACACCTGTGGTGAAGTGTATAAAAATGGAAATTAGAAAGAAACCAAGAAGAATTTGAAATAGGAATAATTGCTTTATAATGCTGAAGATTAATATGGGAAATAGTTTGGAAGAATTTCACACATAATAAGTAACTTAAAAATCGAGCAATCCAACTGCACTATATTACAAAAAAATAAAAAAAAAAATATATTTTTCCTACAAATAAAATAAATAGAAATGTTATTGGTTTATAATTTTATATTTGAAAACTGATTTTTAGTTTCAGAAGATTTTGTATTTTAGTACAGGAATTAAAAGTGCATAAAAAATTCAATATAACCTTAAAATATATTCTCACGAAATTTCATACATATAATCTACAACTATTCTTCTTATCATCACTGTAAATATGTATTTTAAATAAATACAATACTATTTTGTATATCTGCTATTCTAAAGCCATTCATGTATTATAGAGGGATTTTATTTCCCCTTGTTTTCTACTTACAAATGGATTCATTTATTTTGTGGGTTCAGAAAACTATTTTGAAATAAATGAATAAGAAATATAAATAGCAACATTAATACAAATATAAACTAAACACGCCACATACAAATCTATACAACATTTAACCGTATAAATGAACATAAATGTTTAAATTAAGCAAGGGGGTCTTTAAATTGAGAAATCCTATAGTTTCCTTTCAATTTTAATACCCCCAAACTAACAATCACTTAAATTTCATGAGAAATTCAGCACCAGCCAAAAAATAAATTCCTTTGACTTCCTTCACTCACACTTAAAAATTAAAATATATATTTACAGCCATTTTGCTAATTTGGTTATTTATAGTAATTTCATAAATCGTGAGCTCAGACAAGAATATTGTTGTTTTGTCTGCCTCAACACACTGGCCAACAAAAAAGTAGAAATGAGAAAAAAAAACTAAATCTCAAATATTTGTAATGTTTTTTCAAACGTAACGTATGCCGAGAGTTAAGAAACCATAATATTTACAACTACAACTATTTAATATTAAAACATACACATGGGCAACATTACCATCATCTGAGTATGAATACCGCAGGAAAAGGAAACGTAACATTTTGGTGTCTGCTAGTTTTTAACAAAGTCCTTGTCTTGTTTTTGTATGTGTTATATTTACACAATGTGTCTCTAAGCTAATCCCGAGATAGTTATAAAATGTGTTCAATTTCATTGTTTCATTTATTATCAAGGTTTTGGTAAGAGTGTTAGGATTTCAAAAAACCCTTTCAAAATTAATGCATCTCAAAAGGCAAAATTATATTCTAAGCTGGTTACTTTTTTCCTTCTTCTGATTTTTGTTTTATTAAAAAGGCTGTTAAAATTTGTATTATAGAAAATTTTAAAGTAAAATAGTAAATCTTGACTAAATAAATTGTGAAAATCCTGCATTATATAGTCTTCAGTTGCTGCCGGCTGATGCTGGGCTGATGTGTTTTATTAGGCAAAAGAAAATTTTCAAAGACTTGGTCTTCTTTCATATGTAAATCTTTAAAATATCCTGTGTATACTTTAAACATACATGTATGTCTAAATATATGTAAATGAAAAAGGATTTAAATATTCTAATAACATTTTTCGTTACATTATTTTCATAATAAATTTTACTTTATTTGTGATTATTACGCTACTTTATTGGCTTTTTGTATATATATATATATATATATATATATATATATATATATAGGAAAATGTCTGGCCTTAAAAACAATATACTAGCTGATGATGTAGTCCCATTATTATGTTTAAATTTTAAATCTTTTAAGGGCTTCACGGCTATTTGTGCCTTTTTTTAGTTTTATGCGAATTACTCACATATACATACATATGTACGTTCTAGTACAGTTTGCTTTTTGGTTACCATGACCCATGATTGCAATTGTTTAGATTTTGTTAGTTGTTTTGTAGAGTAGTTTTTGATTTTAGGTATTTTTATGACATTTACATAAATTTTATGCTAAAATTATTTTAGTTAAGATTTTTAAACTCATTCTTATTGAATTGGAAATTATTCAACCCTTATATATGTATGTGACATTTTTGGTCAAAACTGTACATGATGGAAAAGCGTAAAATTTCGAAAATTTTTGACCAAATAAATATCAGTTAAAGAAAAAAAGTTTTAGTTTAATATTAAAATAGAGTAAAAGAATAATTATTCTTTAATAACTGGATAAAAACTAACCAAAAATTATAATACTAAAGTTATTTCAAGGTTTTTTTTTTTGCATTAATTGTCAATTAAAAGAAAATGTAATTTATATTTTTCTTTATTTTCGGGGTCTTGGAAAAGTTTTTTAAATTTTAAAGATTTTCAGTTTTTTGAATATAATTTTTTACATATTAAAATAGGTTTTTGGTTGAAGATTTAAGAAGGGGTTTAGACTTTTAATATAAAAATAAAATTTTTAATAAAAAAAAAAAAACTGAGTCATAAAATATTTTTATTAATTGAACTCTAAACAGTTGGGTTAACAGGTTGTATGCAGTTTTAGATTTTTCATGCTTATTACAAATTGACACAGTTTTGGCTGTAAACCATCTTTTGATTTAAGGTTTTTATATAAAATCATTTTTGTTTCAGTTGTTATAATTATTTATAATTACATCTCTAAATATATCGGTTTACGAAATATCTAAATCCCTTTAAATTCCATGAGTTAGAAACAGTTTGAGATTTTTTACTATAAATGAAATTTTTGATTTTTCTTATAAAAATTAATTTAAGTAAATTTTTACTATTTTATCTTCAAATCATCAAATCACTTGATTAGGAACTGGAAGTAATTAAAAATTTTTCGTATAAAAATCGATTTCTGGTAAAATTTTTGGTGATCACATATTTTCATTATTACGTTTTTGACTACAATTTTTACAGTGAACCCCCTTGAAATTGAAATTTGTTGTAGAGACCATATAGGAAAATAAATAAATTGGAACGTTGTATTTGGAATTGTTTTTTTTTTTTTTTTTTTTTTTTTTTTGTTATCAAAGAATTTTTTTAATAAAGAAACTTATATATTTTAGATTTCTTTATTTATTTATTTTTTCCTGATTTTTTTTTTTTTTTTGTACTACAGCGATTTTCTTTTAGTTTGAAAAACTTTCTATAATTAAAAAATTTTCTGTCTATTTTAGCAAGTTTAAAGTAATTTGACAATTCTTGTGATTAGAATTTTTTATTTTTTGTATTTTAGCGAATTTTTAGTTTCGCAATTTTCGCAATTTTGTTCTTTTTTGTATTTAAGTGAATTTTTAATTTATAATTTCGCGTTTTGTAGGAAAAAATTTTCTTTGTTTTAATTTTTATTTATTTTTTTAATTTATTTTTATTTTTTTATTTTTTTGTAATTTGACGTTTTTTTTAATTTGATAATTTTTGTATTTTAGCATTCTTTTTATAACCTGCACCACGCGTTTGTGCTAATGAGTAACTCCATTTTAAATATAAAAGTGTTGATCTCTCTGAAATGTTCTCTATAGCTAGTATACCGATATGGCTTCCTATCAAAAAAATATACATGGATTTTTTTAGATAGAAAGAAAAAGAACAAAAATTCTTACAAAAAAATATGTTAATAAAAATATTTCCAAAATTTTTATATGACATCTTAAAATAAAAGCCAAATCTTTTGTTTTAAGATGTCATATAAATCAATTGCAAAAAAAAATATTTTGATATATTTTATATAACAAAAGTTATGGCCATTTAAAGAAATACGTTAACGACTTTAAAAACTGTAGAGTTGCCGCAGTTCTCAAAATAAAAATAAGAAAAACTCATTTTACATGCCCTTATATCCTCCTCTAAAAATGCACCAAATTTTATCTAAATCGGTAACCAAAGGACAAAATTTTTTATATTTAAAATAGAATTACTATAATGCTTATAATACACAGCAAAATTTTTCGGACCTCCACCTTAAAGTATATACATAGTTCAAGTCAGGATCACTTTCAAAATCGATTTAATGACGTCTTTCCATACATCTGGTAGTCTGTCTAAACAAGTTTGCAATCGCACATTGCCTTGTTGTCTCTGGCAATACCAAATCAGAGTTTGTGGACTATAATTACCAGCAGAATGGAATACGTATTTTCTGTGAACATAGTACGGTTCGCAATTTTAAAGACGAAGCCTGTTGAAATTAGCTAAAATCTGCCTATCATTTCACTTATCAGTTATCTTACAAATATCTTCTCGGAATAAAGGTTTAACGAACATAAATGGTCTTTTATGAAGGTCGGTCCCTAATTGACCATAGCTCCCATATAAACTCCTCTTCCGAAAACCACATTAACGTGCATAAATATCAAATAATTATCAAGTAAATATTTGACACAAATAAGTTTTTATATAAGTAGAAATCACATTGCCTAATTTTATGAGAATCGGTTCATAAATATTTCCAGTATAAGACCCATGCCCGAATTTTCGTGCACATACATAATGGTGTAGGGTATTATAAGGCTTTTTTGTAATTAGGTTTTTTTTTATTTTAAACAATATTTTTAATTTTGCACTTCTAATGTACCATTTTTCTTTAATTTTTTTTTTAATTTAAATTTATCTTAAGTATTTTGCCGATTATTTTTTATATTATATCCATTTTTTATTATCTACGGATAATTTTATAAATTGTATTTAAGACATATTGTATAATATGTACAATATTATATATATCCCTAAGTTATCGAGCAACATAAAAACTCCATTTCAAGCTATAAACGGACAAAAGGATGACTATTGTATTTAGTATTCCCCTATCTATATCAGAATATATGTATGTGTCGTTGCAGATGAAATTTATATAAATAGCAAATGGAACAACAAAATTATATATGGCCTTTACACCTTCGGTAGAGGACATTAAAAGAAAAAAAAAAACAAAAATATAATAATGCGGTTAGTGCCTTAAACTAAAAGAAATCTATTTAATTTAATAATTTAACCTCTTTAATAATTTCTTTAAAAATATATGTCTTAATTATCCTGATATACATATTCAAAAAAAGAAAAAGTACACAAATATACACATATTTTAAATCTTAGCTATACTAATATGACCCATATCTTTAACCTTAACATTTACATTAACCCTTTTTCTCCATTAACAAATATTTACCTTTCAAAAGAAAATAATGCGTGACCACGCATAAGTAGTTCGACATACGCAGGGAAGCAATATACATTCTAAATATATATTTTGTATCAACTTATTAAAACATTTCAGTAAAATTGTCCATCAACACACACTTACACACATTTTCATAGTTAAATACATATATTTTTGTATTTTTATATATTCCCACCACATATGATTATTAGAAAAAGAACTGGCTGAAAGAACTTAATATGAAAACAATAAACGTACAATATTTGATTAGACATTTTACCCCTTTCGATATAAAATAAACAATTAATGTTGACTGGTATTAGTTAGTAAAAATGTGTGTGATTGTAAATGTATGTGATTTCTAAAAGCATCAATTACTTGCTTTACTCCTAAAATACAAACATACTCATGTATTAAATATGACCATGTTAGCTGATCTAGTTAATAACCCTTTTTAACGCGTGTCTGTCTCATTTTAATATTGGGATTTTATATCCATTCACACACTTTTTTAAACACACACACTCATATCACGAATTTAAGTAACTTTAGAGGGGTATTAAAATATTTAGCAGGTGGCAGGCAGCTAGTTAACCAAAGGCTTAAGTGGTGCGAACACCTTTTTTACCACTTACTGCTAGCCATACTCGCCAATGGACGCCTCTAATTAAATTGTACAATTAATTTGTATATGAATACAATACGTTGATATGATGGGGTCACTAGTTAATTGAATTGAGTCACGTGATGTAAATAACAATTATATGGAATAAAGGTAAAGGATTAATTATGAGGTTGGAGAAGAAAGAAGATATGTGAAGAAAATCTTCTTTATAAAATTAATAGGGTAAAAAAAAGTCATTTTTCATAGAGAAAATTAAGTATTTATAATTTATTTCTAAGAATAACTTTAATTAAATCAGCTTTAGAAAACTTAACACAAATAAGTTAACGCTACTGCCTATCTATCACTTGCTATATCCATATCTCATTAGCTCAAGATATCCTATAAAAATAAATTTATTTTTAGTTCAAAATCTCCTATAAAAGTAAATCTATCGCTCAAAATTCCCTATCGCTAGCTCAAGATTCTCATAAAAGTCAATCTATCGCTAGCTCAAGATTTCCTATAAAAGTCAATCTATCGCTAGCTCAAGATTTCCTATAAAAGTTAATCTATCACTAGCTCTAGATTTCCTATAAAAGTCAATCTATCACTAGCTCTAGATTTCCTATAAAAGTCAATCTATCACTAGCTCTAGATTTCCTATAAAAGTCAATCTATCGCTAGCTCAAGATTTCCTATAAAAGTCAATCTATCGCTAGCTCAAGATTTTCTATAAAAGTCAATCTATCACTAGCTCAAAATTTTCTATAAAAGTCAATCTATCGCTAGCTCAAGATTTTCTATAAAAGTCAATCTATCACTAGCTCAAAATTTTCTATAAAATTCAATTTGCTAGCTAAATATATCCTTTAGATTTCTAAGAAAATATAATCCCTTATAATTTTCAACGATGGTTTTACTGCACACAAATACAGTCACAATATAAAATCATTATATACATTTGTTCTTTGACATGTAAATGGTCGTTCTGCCTACCTCTGTAAAATTCTTTTGATGACCTTTCTCTAACACTTTTTAATTAATATAAAAAGTGATTTAATACTAAAAAAAAAGCTAGCCATATGTTAATAAAAGCCATTAAAAGATGTAAAACATGATAAACATCTCACCTCATACCCGAATTATGGAAATTTACTTAAAATATTTCCTACTTTTCAAATGATTATCAATACATTTTACAAAAACAAAGTGACCACAGCCCAGAATTCTTAGAAGAAAGTTTTGTGGTTGAAAGTAGAGAAGAAATAAGATCTTATAAACAAGAATAACTAGAACATATGAAGAAGAGTTTAAAGAAAATTAAAATGAAAAGTGAATAAAACCACAGCAAAGAAAACCTACAAAGGAGTCCTTTTTTTACATAAAAAATAAAGACTACATTCTATTAAAAAATATTAAAAAACCGAAAGGTAAGTTAAATGAAATTCAATATTAAAATTTTAATGATGCCATATTTCAATTAATTGTGATTTGTGTATAAAAAAATATAGAAAATTAAATTATACGCATATGTGAACTAAATCAAAATGATTTACTTTATTTCCCTTTAACAAGGTTATTACAATAATGCAATCACTTTTTTTATTTCATTAAAATTTATTATATTTTTACGAATTTTTTATTAATTTTATTTAAGCAGAATCTGTGGTTGTCAGTTCCACAAGTTTTGTTTTTTGTTGTTTTTGTTATTTTGATAACAGCTCATTATTAAAATTTTATTTTCTGTTACGTTTTTTTTTTGGTATACAAGGGATATGGTAGTAAATGTAAAGGAATTACTTAAAAAATCTAAAAGCCATAAAGTTCATGGACCACCTACAGTTTTATAATACAGTCAGCTGTATAAGTATGAGTATATGTGGCAGGGACTTTTTTGCCACACTCCTGATGATTTGCCTTTTCAACATAACAACCATCAACAAATAAACATTAATTTTATTTTATTCTTTTTTTTACCCCACAATAATGTATGCATATTGGGAGTATGATTCTCGTTAGAAACCCAAAACAAAAAATCTCCTCCTTATAAATCATCATACCTAAAACAGTTAACATTCTTTACCGCAAGGTAAACTTACGTACATTCATATTTACTGTCATCCACCATGTGACACAATGCTTGAACCAGGGGAAAATATCGCGAATTTTTAAAAAAGGACACTTTTTCACATGTCAAAATAAACAATCTGGGTTGTCATTGTAAATTTTTTGTTTTCATTTTCATTTAATTTGTTTATGGCTCGTTGTTTTGCTTTACGAGCTTGAACTCGCTGCGTTGTAGAAAAATTTGCACAACAAAATATAGGTAAAAAAAAACGAAAAAAAATTAAAATTTACATCAATCGCCTCGCTTATAAGGATTATTATTCCCTGCTTATTCTCTGTACAAGAGGAGTACGCAGTTTGAGCATTTCGCGAACTACTGAACATGAAAGGTGGTTAAATTGCAAATTACCACACTCACTGATTTTTTTGTATGTATATGATGATAAACTGAAGCCAAAGGCGGAAGTACTAAAGTATATAGATATTTTAACAGATTATTGTTAATTTGTTATTTTTGTTGTTGCCTCATGTCTTTATATCCATACATTAGAACCTTAAATAGGATTAAATTAAAAAAAATATATTTCGCGGATTTAATCACATTGCAATGAATTGTTGACGTACAACTGATCATAGACAATAATACTCAAACTATAAATATTTTATAATATTATTGAATAAAAAAAACCTGGTTTCTAAATCCTATAAAGTTTAGGACTAAGAAACCATATTTCCTATAAAAATCAATCTTTCGCTAGCTCTAAATTTAATTTAAAGTTTATTTCTCGATAGTTTTAGATTCCTTGTTAAAGCGAATCTTTCGACCTCAAATTTTTTATAAAAGACTATTTATCTCCAGCTCTAGATTTTCTATAAAAGACTATCTCTCGCTAGCTCCAGATTTTTTATAAAAGACTATCTCTCGCTAGCTCTAGAATTAATTTAAAGTTTATTTCTCGATAGTTTTAGCTTTCTTCTTTCGACATCAAATTTCTTATAAAAGATTATTTATCTCTAGCTCCAGATTTTCTATAAAAGACTATCTATCGCTTGCTCCAGATTTTCTATAAAAGACTATCTATCTCTAGCTCCAGATTTTCTATAAAAGATTATCTCTTGCTAGCTCCATATTTTCTATAAAACACTATCTCTCGCTAGCTCCAGATTTTCTATAAAAGACTATCTCTCACTAGCTCCAGATTTTCTATAAAAAACTATCTCTCACTAGCTCCAAATTTTCCATAAAAGACTATCTCTCGCTAGCTCCAGATTTTCGACAAAAGACTATCTCTCGCTAGCTACAGATTTTCTAAAAAAGACTATCTCTCGCTAGCTACAGATTTTCGACAAAAGACTATCTCTCGCTAGCTACAGATTTTCTATAAAAGACTATCTCTCGCTAGCTCCAGATTTTCTATAAAAGATTATCTCTAGCTAGCTCCATATCTTCTATAAAACACTATCTGTCGCTAGCTCCAGATTTTCTATAAAAGACTATCTCTCACTAGCTCCAGATTTTCTATAAAAAACTATCTCTCACTAGCTCCAAATTTTCTGTAACAGACTATCTATCGCTTGCTCCAGATTTTCTATAAAAGACTATCTATCTCTAGCTCCAGATTTTCTATAAAAGACTATCTCAAACTATCTCCAGATTTTCTATAATAGACTATAAAAAAATTTCTCGCTGGCTCCAGATTTTCTATAAAAAACAATTTCTTGCTGGCTCCAGACTTTCTATAAAAGTTAATATATCGCTAGGTTTGGATTAATTTGATTGTAATATTTGGTTTAGAGATTAAAAATATCTTAAAAGGTTAAAATTTGCCATAAAGCTATAGGGTGTCACCATATTCTTAGTAAACGAAAATTCAACGTTAAAACTTAAGCTGAATATTCCGCGAAAATAAAAACAGCAAATAATTTTTTTTTTTTTTTGCTGATTTTAATTCTGTTACCTTTTTTTCTTCTGTTTAGTCAACCTGTCACAAAGGGTGGTATTTGCGTTTTTTTTTTTTTTTTACTGTATGCTACATATTATTATTGTTAGCGTGTAATTGGATAACGAAGTACTTTGGAGTGATTTGAAGCGCGTTAAGTGAATTATTTTGGAACGCATAAAAGGCCACAGGGAAACATATAACATAGTAAGACACAAAAAAAAAAGAAAAGCAATGAAAATATTTTTAAAACTTCCTCTTTCTCCTCTTCTAAATAATAAACAGAAAGTAAAGCCCATATAATATAAACTACTTTTCTAAGACATATTTTCATATACTCATTTCAATACCTATAAGTATTAAAGAGTATTTGCCTTTTTAGAAATTTCAAGACATACATAAGAAATTTAAATAAATTAGTTTTCTTTTTGAGTATCTTTATGAAAAAATTCAATAAATAAAAAAGTTTCGCATAAATCATCATCAGCAGTCTTCAGTCTTAGCATTTGGGTACCATAATTCATAATCGAGTAAAAAGGGTGGTGGGTTTAAAAAAAAAAAAAACAATAACAAAATAAACCTAAATATCAATGACATTGCCACGACTACGACACAGGTGGTATTTCCTTATTGGCTTGGTTTGCCATATTAAGCAAAAAATAAATAAAAAATTGAAGGATTTTAAAAATTGTGTCAATGTTAGTTACACACTCTCTAATAATTTCACACATAATTCTTTGATAAGGTTAGTCTGTCTACCTTTTTTTCATAAATGTTATATATTTACTACTGGCTGTATTATGAAATCTTAAAGGAAAAATGCTGAGTTAGTAAGTGCTAGTAGTGGTTCCAACAAAAAATAGGTTTGTGTAAAATACGTGACAGCCTATAATTCATTGTCAGTACCATATGCTCAAATAAACACTTATACACTCGTAAGGATATATACATTCATGTTGCTTGCATACAAATTGTTTTATACCCGTATAATCCTAGTTCTTATAGACGTAACTATTGACCTTCTTTAAGAGCAAAAGCATCAGTAATCTGCAGTTTATTTCGTAACAGCAACTCATTGATTATATAAAAAAGTTAATTTATTAAATTGGATGCTAACGATTTTTCTCTTGATTTTAATAATTTTTAAAAGGAAAAAGAACAATCTAAAGTTTACATGATAATTTTCCTGTACCCAAATTTATTCAGAAAAAAAAACATGAACCTCTACTTGATTTTTATTATTATTATTTTTTTTTTTTTTTTTGTTTGGCTGTTTTAGATTGAAGAATAATTAATTAGTCGTTAAATTTATACTATACATTTTGATAAAAATCTATTGTCTTTTAATCTACAATACTATAAAATCCTTTACGAAAATATACAAATTAAAACTAACGACATTTCCTTGATTCAACAAACTTAACATATACCTACATGATAGTCTCGTATTACCTTAAATCTAACATTTTCTTATTATTTTATTTTCCTTTGCTAACTTCCTACCGTCAAACTGTACAAAGTTTTTTTTTTACACAAACCAATATGTAATCGATTTTTGATTGAATATTGAACTTATGTTACCGATATCCTCAGTCATCCTTCCTTTCTTTTTCAGATGGTTCATATTATAAAGGGAATACTAGAGTATAGTAGTACATATTTTATCCTAACAATGCACCACATGTTGTCATTCCCTTTTTTTTTTTGCCGAGTCGTTTAGCTCGTTATAAATTTTCCGCTTTTTCAAATATCAATAACTGTAAATGTTATGAACACATCCTTTTACCGGCTTTTGTCGGGTTAATGTTAATACTACTTCATGTTGTATGAGAAGTCTTGTGTATGATGATGACTCTTTAATGTTCAAATTCAAGTGCTTTAAATTTTCTTGCTATACAATTATACATACATATGGATACATACATACATATATATATATATATATATATATATATATATATATATATATATATATTTATACATACATATATACATACATACATACATACATACATACATATATGACACAAAACCTTGTAAAAATATGAAAGTTGCTTTGGCAAGTAGCAACTGTATTGAGGTTGTTTTAAGAAAATCGAAACGAAAGACAAAATAAAGGATTTTTTAAAATATTAAATTAAAATGTGGGCAGAGTTAACAGGGACAAATTTGGATTTTGTACAAATAAAGGTAGTGCTGTGAAATAGTTATATTAAAGTTTTTTTTTTTTTTTTTTTGTTTTTAGCGATAAACATGAAATTTAAGTTAAAGAAGAAATTATGTTCTTATTTAAGAAATGCTAAATCAAATTAAACAAACATTTGGTACTGTGTTACAGTGAAAAGCCACTCAAAAAATTATATAGTATATATATAATGAGCCTCATCGAGGACATCATTTAAAAATTTCCAATACACCCTCAAAACTTTCTGTCATGCTCATAGTTTAGAAAACAAGATAAATATTTTACTTTAAGAAAAATAGCAAAATCCTTCTGACATTCCATAAAAATAATTAAAGTATCAACATGTCGATATATTTAAATTGAAGCTTATGCGAATCTCGTGATCAGTGTTGCCTGAAGATGAGAAAAAAAGAAGCTAAATTAAACTTTAATAAAGGTCATAAAAGGCTAAATGCCCAAAAAAGGAAATCCAAAAAAAAAGATTTTTTTTAATTTTAAAATTTATTTTTTCTCGTTCTCATTAGTTTTTGATATTCGTTTTTAAAGGAAGTGTAATATATTTATAAATAACACGTAGCAAAATGACTCAGTGAAAAACTGCGCAAAACATTCCCATACAAATTTGGGTCATATTCCATATGAAAAATTGCCCAATGTTTTAAAGTAATTTTTCGTAATTTTCTAACAATAATTCTTTTTTGATTAAACGTTTGCAATTTTTTGAGGATTTTTCGCATTAATAGGATTTTTCTAAATTATTTTCATAAATGTTGTTGATGAAGTATATTAAAATTTTAAATTGGAGAATGAAGCGCTGCAGGCGAATTTTTTTATTAAATATATATAATTTCGATTCTTTGTGCGAATAAATACACAAAGATGCTTAAATGGTTAATTCTTCAGTTAATTCTTAATTTCGTCGTTATTGAAAAACCAACATTTTAGACTTTTTAAGGCAATTTTAAAAATCAAAAAAAACTAGATTTAGCCTTAAAAAGCTAAACTGGCAACACTGTTCGTGATTCAAACTCTCAGGTGGATTTACTGGTAATTAAAAATTTCATTAAAACAAAATATTTAATTTTATTTTGAACAAAAATACAAACATTTTATGAAGTTATTTTATTTATTAGGACTCTATTATTTATATCTCAAAAACAAACCAAGAAAATATTATAAAAATTAATAAGCATATGGGTACATAATAGTAAATAACATTTGGTTCCATTTTACGTTATTTTTTAATTATATGATATTTTAATTATATCCGTCTGGACGTCCGTCTAAAGATAAACTCGTTGACCTCAATACGAGTTCCATTAGCATTATCCATATTGTTTGAAGTTTAATATGTATAACTTTAGACGCAGTGCTATAATAATCCGATCCACTGATTTTAAAATTCAAAATCATTGAACGACTTTTACCACAATATAGACATTAAAGAAAATTTTGTTTTAACTTTGCAAGACAAAAAATGAACATTAGTAACTCAAGGAAATGTTTTGTTGAGATTTCGATCTTCGTAGGAAGACCCCTCAAGGGAGAAAGATATAATTTTTTTTTTTTTAATTCATCTTCAGTTCCCTACCAGCGATTGAAAATCTTAAGATTTGTACACTTTGGCCAAAAAAATGTCTAGTTTTTTCGCTAAATAGCTCTCAAAATTTTCAAAATTTTCTGCACGTTTTGGACGAAATTTTTTTAAAATTTTTCCCATAATATTTTATTTCACTAGAGGATCTTTTTGTGCATTTGGTAAGCAAATTTTTTGAAAATAATTTATTATGGCCATACTTACTACAATGCATTTTTTCAATACTTTATCCATAAAAAAAACAAAATTATAAATTTTTTTTTCGTATGATGTACTAAAATGAAGGTTTATTATGCACCAAAATTTTTTCAAAAAAAATTTGATATTTTTTCACAATATTCTCTAAATTACGATTTTTTTTCATACTTATTTCGATACAAAACTCAAATGTTTTTTTGGACGAAATCTTCTAGAACCGTGATATTCAATCGCTGGTAGGAAACTGAGGATCAATTTTAATTTTTTTTTAATGTTTTTCCATATTCAACTCATTATTTTACGAACTTTTTGAGGGGTCTTTCTACATTTTTTTCTATGGACTAAGGTCCGATTTTAATAATATCACTTAAAGTAATTATCATTCTGAATCACATTTTTTTAATGAAAAATTACATCGAATAGTTGGTGCATATTTTTGAATATTTTGATGATAATACAATTTTCACTATATTTTACTTAATAATGTATATTATTTTGCATATTTTAAGTATATTTTAAAAACAAATCATTTTAATTTGGGTTTTATGTAAGACATTCCTTTGAAAAAATTTACCAATCTTTTTTAGCTAAAAAAATGCGAATGAAATCGTGATCTTTTGCAGTTTTGCGAAACTACAAAATGAATTCGATAAATGATTCAATTGAGCATATACATCTAAATTTAGAAATTTAAAGACATCGGGTAAAAAATTCAACTTCTCCGGAATTATCGATATTTTCATTTAATAATAAATTCATATTTTTTAATATTCAGTTTATTTTTTGACGGCATTATTCAAAGAAAACTTAAAGCAGACTTACAAAGCATTGTTATATTATATTCACACACATTAGTTTTTGACTTGTTTTTTGAAAAATACAGTGCATTTAAACATCACTGTTTACATATTTTATTTTGTTTTTCCTTTTGGCCTGCTTTGCGTTTGTTAAAATATCTTCACAAATTTTTGATTTAAATAAAAATTTCACACACAAGCACTTTCTAATTAAAAAATAAATTTTTCAAACAAATATAAATTTCATTCAAAGTTTTTAATTTTTTGTTTTTAAACTGTTTGACAATTTTTACAAATTCTTTTCTCATCAAATTTCTATATACTAAAAATACAAAAAATTTCTTCCCTGTATGGAAATTTAGTATGTTTTTTGGGGGTTAAATGATTAAACAGCTTTAAAATATATGAAAAAACAAATCAATTTTTGTTTGTATTTTTTTAGAAAACGACTCATTTTTCAAAAAACACATTAGACAAAATTTAATAAAAATGTAATCAAAAACAATTGTTAGCTTAAAACACATTTTGTAAACTATTGGTAAACACAAACACTTTAAACTAGATTTGCCCCTAATTTAAACCTATTTTAAATTTTTTTTATCTTAGATTTTATCTATAAAAAAACCAAAAACCAACTATCTTCTTAATTTTAGGAGAATATCTCACACCCGGCCAATATCATTTCCCACATATGTTTCTTTTAAATCGCAATTTATTTCAGATATACACCCAAAAATAAAATAGGAGTATTTGTATCCTTGGATTTAGAGACCATTCGATTGCCTACATAGAAAAAATTATATTTTTCAATGAACACAGTTCTTTCATTTTACATAAAAATTTAGTTAATATATTCAAACAAAAATAAAATAAAAGAAATATTAAAAATAAAATTCAAATAAGATTTTTTTCTCATTTATATTTTTAATTTGTTCAAACATCTACTTGATTTAATAAATTTTTTAATTGGAAAACTTTTTTGTTTTTTAGTTATTAGTAATTGATATAATCATTTTGGTGAAAGGTACAAATTTAAAAAATTTTTATTTGAATGAATAATTTTTTTGATTGGTGACTTTTTTTTTGTGCATATGCTAACCTGATGTCCACAATCGCTTTTTGTTTGCCTTTTTTCGTGTTTACCGTTTTCCCAATAAGCCAAATCAATTAAATGTTTACCTTTTAGAATGAGTTGCTCTTATCCAATGTACCAATTACGATTTAAAAATTGAAAGTTTCATTCATGTTTTTGCATAAAAATTCATAAAAATTTTAAAAGTAACAAAAAAATTTTAAAAGCCATAAAATAATTTTTAAAATGGTAATGTTTATTTTATCATAAGATATTCGTCATTCAAATACTTCTCATTCTAACTAACAAAAATTAAAAAAAAAAACGTTCACTATTTGTGCATCTGAACTGACCATAGTTAAGCTGAATACTAAAATTTATTTCCCAATAAATCCGTTTTTTTATTCAAAAATTATAAAAATAGAAATTAAATGAAAAATTTAACGAATACTGCATTCCAACAATTCGAACACTAACAAAAATTTAAAGAAAAACTGGAAGTGATTTTCTACATAATATAAAAAGCATTATATTAGTAAAGTTTTGTTAACACTTGTTTTTGAATAGAATTCAACAATTCAAAAGGTTAAAATATTTGTTAACTATTTTGTATTACCGTGAATTTTCAAAGTAATTTTTAAACGCATATTTTTAAAAAGTAAATGGATGAAAATCCGCCCTCTAATAATGATTGTTGTATTCTTAGCGATGGCTATTTTTGTGCACAATCGTGTACCAATTCAAAAGTTATTGGTGTTTGATAAGTCATACACTTTTTCTTCTGTGCAACGTTAAAAAAAATCCAAAATTTTTCGAAATTTATATTTGCAACTATAACAAGATGTATTTGTTTAAATGGGGAAAAAAACTGTGGATCCATTTTATCTCTAATTACTAGTTTAAACATTCCATACCTTCTCCACTTTAGCCCCAGAAAGTATGCTCCAAAAAATCATAAATATTTTGACTTAAAATATATGAGCAATTTATTGATAAACTTAATAAAATATTTAATAACTTTTTGAATTCTTAACCGATTTTAAAGAAATATACCTCATTTTACTACAAACAAAATAGCATTGTATTTTTAGTTTTAAAGAAAAAATTAAATAAGTGACTTCGTGAAGTAAAGTAAAATTGAAAACTGTTGACTTATCACTTATTTATATATATATATATACATACAGTGACTGATGACTTATTTCGTGTGCTTACTTTAATGTACCTTGCAAAATTTTGTGAATGCAATTCTCTACACTCAAGAGCATATCGTTAGATAATATACCAGACTCTATAGAAGCTCTATTTAATGTTTTGGGCAATTTGTTTTTGTGTCTTAACATTTTTTAAATGCGCAGAAACAAATTCACTCTTTTTTATAGATGTTGTACGGCCCATGTTAGAAATGTGATTGATAAACACTTTCCAACTTTTAAACATCATTAATAAATTGTCTATTACTCCATTCTATGGAATTTTTTATTTTTGGAATAAAAGTATTTACTTCCAATGGCGTTAAAAATTTAAACACGAAATAAACTGTTAGTCTCACAGCTTTTTTCTTTATATGATGATAATGTTCCTAATTTTTTTAATTATAAAATCCTTATGATGTTGTTTTATTCTAATTATAGAAAATTACAATATTACTTAAAAATATATATATATATTTCGTTTTATTTATTGTATTAAATAAGAACGTAATCAACTCAAAGTGCATTGGAGATTCAAAATACGAAATAAGCTATGTGTCTCTGTATGTGATATATATAAGAGATTTTAATACAGTTAAAAATCTGTGTACTTCTTCGTCATAAATCAATATGACTTAAAATTTAAAGAGCTAAGAGATTTTTAGTACGGGTTCAACTAGACACTACTTGACAGTTTATGCGTAGTCAAAACCGAAACCTGATTTTTTTTCAAAATATCTTAAAATTTTGAAGCAGATTCGAAATTTTTAAAAATTACTAGTGACGTCCTCAAGAAAACTCGGTTTGTAATTAATAATGTTTTAAAATATTTCACTTTACAAAGTAATAATTTCAATGCCTCAATTTTATCTCGACTATATAATATATTTCTTCAAATAGTATATTTCCTTCATAAACAAATTTATAAAACATCAATATAAAATTTTTATAAATTTACCAAATAATTGAAAAATAATTGCTAGCTAACAAATTCAACCTTTATGCACACAAAATCCGCTTTAACACCTCATTTCTTTTATATTCCAATAAACAACTAAAAATAACTTTTTCTTCTTCAACACCCTCATACTTATTTAACCCTTTCTTTTTGGTTTTTTTTTTATCCCCTTATGGTTTTGTTATTTTGTTTTTATTGCCATGGTCGTAATGGTTGTTTTATGCATTTTTTTTTTTTTTTTTTTTTTTTTTTGTTATATGTTGCGGCACATAAATCCAAATATGATCACATCATAATTTGACATTGATAGATGATTGAATATGATGATGTTGATGTATTATTGAATGAACATTTATTCATTTCTTGTTCACATACTCAGAAGGGGTATAAACATACACACATGTATGAAAATCAATTTGAAGGATTGAGTAAGCAAGTGGTTTTTTTGAACAAGCACACATAGAAACAAACATATTTGTCACGATTGATACTTGTTTAATATCCTTTATCCACGTATTTACGAGGTCAAACTAAACAGTTCTTAAATTTAAACTTGATAATAATTTGATTTTTATTATATTATACTCGGTTTATGCTCTAATCCGAAGTAATTAAATGATGAACTAGTTAGCCTCTGAATTATTTGTCACTTGCATACATATATCATTTATGTTAATAGCGATTTTTGCAATAAATGAGATGATTTTTATGTACTCGAACTTAGAAAAAATATACCATATAAGATATGTATTTACATATATGCACAATATTTATTTTATTAAAATCGGTTAAGAATTTTAAGAGTTATAAGCATTAAAATCAAGTGACGTAAATTTGTAAACAAGTAACGCGACTTTAACCATAAAGCAGGAGGGGAGTATGAATTCAAAAATTAGATATTAAATAAAAAAGCTTCGAATTTTAAAGCTTTATGAGTAAATTTTTATTAAATTACCGACTTTAGCTTTCTTTTATGTAAAACCAGAAATAAATTTACTTTAACTGCCTCTTTTTATAACACGTGCGCAAAAACGACGCTTCTAACTTACATTTAAAACAAAAACAAAATTTTAAAATTTGTTTTTGTTTTAAATGTAAGTTAGAAGAGTCATTTTTGCGCTCGTGTTATAAAAACAGGCAGTAATTATTTTGATCTTGTTATAAAATATTTACGAAATCTTCTTAGTATTTTGATATAAAAAAACAAAAGGACTTCAAAAAAGGACCTACTGCTTTAATAAAACTTTTCATTCCTTTCTCGTATATACTCACATATGAAGCAAAGTTTTGTTTATATATCATTGTGTGGTTAATAGAATATTGTTGTTTATGATGATTTGTTTTTGTGGTTAAACAAAAAAAAAGAAAAAGCAAAAAATAATAAAAAGGGTTGTTTTATTGATAGATGTCTTTGCTTCAAAGAAAGAAGGAAGTATATTGAAACAAACATAAACATTTAAAGACTATATTAGCGTTTTTATATAAATATTCTATATTTACTACACATACCAACATTCATAAAGTGTATACATACTCACGTGTAACCAACATCCTTAGGCAAGTTGTGTATATCTTTATTTCTATCAGTAGGGCTATATTTCATAAGTGAGTATCTTTAAGTATCATGTTAGACATTAAAATTGTATATGTATGTGAGATTTTTTTTTATCACACATAAATGTTTTAAACTTTTCAATGATAAAGTGTGTCACATATTACTCTTTTAACCCCTTTCCACGAAATACAAGACTTCTTATACAGTTGCTTATGGAGAAATGATTTAAGATTTATTTAAAAACAATTGTTTAATATTTAACTTTAGAAATGTTGTATTATTTAAATGTGAATTTTATTATTATTTATGTAGGAGAGTGTATGAGTAAAGATTACGAAAGTAATAAAAAATTTAACTGCCAGTATATTATATATATATATATATATATATATATATATAATTATGATTTAAATTGTTATGAATTACTTGTGATATAAAATGAACTTGTATTAAGTCACTTAAGTTAATTTTCATTAATGGCTTAATATAAAACATTATAATAAAAAAGTTTATACGTATTTTACGAAGAAATTAAATTGCAAATTTGACTAAATTAAATAAATGGAATTTAGTTCCATTTAAAAATAGTCTGAATATTTTCCTGCTATCCACCGATTCCTTGAAATGTATTTATAATTTCGATTTACATATACATGTATTCACTTAGAAAGTTTTTCAATATATGAAAACCTACACTTTTCAAGGTTAATAATACAATATAAAATGTACTCTAATATAATCTGACTTTAAATTAGTACTTTTAAAAAAAGAGTTCAATCTAAAATATTTTCTCTCGAAACGAATTATTTTCTTAAAGATTTAAAAATTTTGCAATTTCATTCGCCTTGTAATCGTTGTAACTTAAGATACTTGCTAAAAAGTGTTTTAACCCCACAAAAAGGGATATAAAAATGAAATTTTAGATAATTTAAAATAAATACAAAATATGCTTATTGTATCCAGTGTGGCTACGCCAAAAAAAAAAATAACCAAAATTTTTGAAAAAAAAACCAAATTTTAAAAATTCAAAGTTATATAAAAATTAATGTAATCTTAATATATGTATTCAGGTTTTAAGTACTTTGCATAATCATAAACTTCAGTTAGTCTTTAGGAGAAAAAGTATTTAAAATTTAACTGTTTAAAACATTGTTTATCAAAATGTGGTTCCCGCTCCTATTTAATAAGAATTCGGGATATAAATTTTAATAAAAAAATTAAATTATTCTCACCCTTATAATAAGATAGATTATTAATTTATATTAAAAGATATTTAATTGGAAGGTTTGGCGAAAATATTCAATATATATATATATATATTGAATTTTAATAAGTTAATTTAAAAATTTAATTTGTTTACAAAATTGTGGTCTAATTTAAAATACATCGGAACTGATGAAACACTTATGTTGCAGTTATTTGAAAAATAATGTGTTGCCCTTTTAAATTTTTCTTATTATTTAATTATGTTGTCTTGCACAGTTTTAATAATCAAACAAGGTACATTTTTTATTCAATACAGTACCACATTGGGGAACCCCCTAAAGTATACCAATCGACTCAGAATCCCCTTAACTGGTCAAAATTGGTTTATTATTTCACCTAGACCCATACACAATAGTGTAGGGCATTATATACTCGGTCTTCACCGAATATACATTTCTTTTCTAATAGTAATTTATTTTGTAATTACAATTATTTAGGTTGTTTATTATATAGTTAGAATTTCTCATCTCCCAATCCATTTCACTTTTTGGTTAAATATTAAAAAATCTTTATATTTTCTATTGACTTAAATTGTTTTCTTCATTGTCAGTTCATTGTCAGTGTTGACGAAATTAACATAGTAAATAGCTTTTTAAAACTAATAAAAATTAAATTTTTAATTAACAAAAAAATAACCAAAATTGAAAAAAGTCATCATCACCACATAGTAAAATAAAATAACCAATTTTGATTAAAAATAACCAAAACGGCAACACTGATCATATCTTATGATTGAAAAAATTTAGTGCTGAAACACAAGCTCGCGGATTTTTCTATGTAAAGTTTTGACAACAAAAATTTTAATGTCGGCCCAGAACAACAGTGATAGGCTCATTTTCATACAAATTTGTGGAATATAATTTATTTTATTTTCATGAATAAAGCCTTAATCGAAGCTTATAAAAATCGTTAATAAACAGAATATTTTATTGTTGTATAACTACTGCACATTTAAAAGTTCTTTACTTTAATAATAATGTTAAAAATTATTTGTTTAAATAAAAAATAAAGATCATAATTAATATAAGTAAAAAAGTTTTATTATTTTATTTTGCTTTTTGATAGTTTCAAACTTTAATTTCTTTAGTATAACGTTAAATATTTTTAGAGCAAACTTTCGAAATTATATAGAATTTAAATATTTTTATCTTAAAATCAAAACTAATTACGCTTTCATCAAATATTTAAATTTGCATTTACTATATTTATTTACATTAATTTGGCGCATAATTTATTGCATTTCTTAAAAGTTGACATCACGGAATTAGTACGCCTCACCGGGCGCTATTACTTTGAGTCCAATTTTTTGTCAGACAAAAATCGTGCCGACGCTTAACACTTATTATTGTTATTATTTTTTTTTTTTTCTTGCAACAACAAAACAATGAGTGTCGCTGCTACATGTGGCATAATTTAAACATGACATTATTTTCAAAACGGTTTCTCAAAACCTCTCTTTTTTACTTTCCCTATCTTGTGGTGTTACTGTTTTAGCAAAATGAATTACAAAAGTTTATATTAAATTCATATAAGAAAGAAAGTTTTGCTTCATATTTTTTATGTATGGAATTTGAGAGAAGGCGAAAATATATTTTTTTTTATATATAAATGGTGTTGTTTTTGTCATGAGCAAATAATATAAATAAACAAAAATAAAATTCATATAAAAATCCGACTTCGCCTGCGCCTTTATTTAATTTGAACTTCTCTCTAACAACCAAAAATATATTTGTCCTTAACCTTTTTGCGTTTCTTACATACAATTTTTTATAAAATTCTACCTACTAAAAAAGTTATAATTCTACTAAAAATACTGAGTTTTTAACCCATCTTAATTTATTGTCGAACAAAATTCTTAAATTACAACAAATGAGAAATTTACGTTCGACTTGGCCGAATCGATACACCCACCATCTCAAAAATTTCACCTTACATGGGAGGTGTGTGGTGAAATGGACTACTTCCATTTTTTGTTTCCGAGTTTACGTTGATACTTGGACTATTTGTGCAAAATTTCGTTGATGTTTCACCTTATATGGGAGGTGGGCGGTAAACCCAGTTTAGGCTTCCAAGTTTTCATTAGTCCTTGAACTACTTGTGCAAAATTATAAAAAAAAGGTATAAACTGGAGTTACGATGGACACCCTGTTTCTGTAGTATTTGGTCCATAACTTTTTTCCTTATAAAACGAATCTGTTCAAACAACTTTTACAAACCTTATAGAAGACAAATATTTGGGCCAAATTTCGTCCCCCTAGAATGTCCGTCCTGAGCCCTATCCTGCTTTCAACGGATATCTTTTGCCAAACAACTAAATTTATTTTCATAAAATTTTCAATTTTGTACAAAAAATTAAATGCTTTTTAACATAAATACTGCGTTCAATTGCAATTTTGAAAAGTTTCAAATTAGCCAATCTGTGGAAGAAATCCATAAACTTTTTAACAAAATCTCAATTTTTGAATATATTTATCAATTTATTTTTAAAATTTGTAAGTGAAAATTATGACAATCTATTATTAAATTTGATAGCAGAAAATAAGCCAAATTTTCTATAATAAAATTTTTGATCTTTTATATGAATATTAAAAATTACACCCAATAAGCATTTTAAGTGAAATCCAAGCTCAAATCCAATGTATTTCCAGTCATGAATTTAGTTCAATAACGCTCTCCAGTAAAAAGGAAATTTAAATTCAAATCAAATTTATTTTATTTGAAAATATGTTTTTATATTTGAATTCAAGTCAGATTACAGCAAAATTTCTCAATATTTGAATTTTTGAAGCTTGATATAGTTTTCTTAGAAGTTTGCAATAAATTATATAAAACCTACTTATATAGAGAAAACCGTGTAATTGACATTAGAATTAAAATTTATAAAATGATTTAATTTTTTACTTTTTTATTTTAGCAAAAGTTTTTTTAGCAAGTTCTTTGTCAAATATACATATGAAGTGAAAAACAAATTATAATAGACGATTTAATAATGATCTCAATAGAAGTCACCCGTTTATTGATTTTTGAAGCAGCAGGTTTATACGTTATCAAACCTAATAATTTTTTCAAATAATATACACCACCATATTTAAAAATAAATTTTGTATAAAATGGTCTTAAAAATTATCAAAATAAATAAATTTACTATAAAATGGACCTAAAAATTATCATACGTATCTACATGACCATCTTGGAATTTAAACTATAGATATCGCATACAAAGATTAATTAACATTCTCTACTTTACCCCCTAAATTTGACCTCTTGATTTATTATTTTAAGGTTAAAACAAGTTGTTGATTTTTCATTTAATATTCCCTCAACTTAAAACAAATGATTTTTAGTTTTATGGCCTTGTTAACATGCTCGTAATAATAACGTTAAAACACCCAGATTTTAGTTTCCTTTTCTTTCTTTGACTGACCAAAACATTGTTGTTGTTAAACAAATAAGTAGCAAAAGGAAGTATGTTTTTAGTTCAAATACTTATAAAAGTCTAATGTTACTACCCTTAGGTATTTTCTCACAAAATTTATGCTAATGTTTGAGTGTATATGTTTACATTAAGGCTTAAGTGATGGCCATTGATAAAGCCAATGGTCAGTAGTGTTGAATTTTGTAAATTAACCCTTTTTTGGTTAATTGATACAAATGGTAACATTTTCTTAGTTAGAGGGTATAGAAGGAAATATACTTGAACAAGTATAGGTAGAAGTGTTGAAAAATTAAAAGAACGTAAAGTAGGAATATTTTTTTTTTTGTTTTTTTTTTTTTTAATTATCAAAACATCAACATTTTAGAAAATAATTGTTTATGCAATTAGTATTTGAAACATAAATTTAAAAGATATTGAATTGAATTTAAAGTCTTTTAAGAATCTTTTTAATATCAATTGTATATCACATATTTAAAAATACTAATACTTCTAACAAAGAAATTTCACTTACATTTACTTTATTCACATTGCTTCCACATAATAAACTTGAAATAAATACATACAAAAAAATAAAGATTAATTCAAATAAAGAGTTTACAAAAAAGATATATTGTTTAAATTAAGTAAATACTTATGTAAGAATTTTAAAGTTTATTTAATAGTTAAATTAATTAAGCCTTTTCAATATTAAATATTCATTATGCAAACATTTACATACAAAATAACAACAAAACAATGCCAGGTTGCTAAATTATCCTTTACAAAATTGATAAATGAAATCATAATAGAAAATATATACATACAAACTCATATGAATACAGGATATTATTTGATAGAAACACTCTCATATAAAGAAACTTTACTAGGCGTCTTTTAACAATTGAATTAGGTGTTTAAACCAACAACAAAAACAAATATATGTAGATGAATATTTTAGAAATAATAACCGTAATATATACAAATTAGGTTTGTTATTATTATTATTATCATTTTCGTTGTTCTTGCTACTTAATAGTCCTTGTACCTTTTATTTGTAGGTTATTGCAACGGAAACCAAAAAAGCATAAGTAACGGATGAAAGGACAACAACATATTAAGCTAAAATAACAAAAACCAAAACGGAAGTTATAATTATGAGGCCGCACAAATTGTACAATAAAATGACCGCCACTTAAAGGAAAACACATACATATTTACTTTAAATATAATTTGTGTACATATGCAAACAATCCATGAATATGAACAACAATGGTCAAAGGCATACTTAAGTATAATACAACGACAACAATAAGGACAATGTGAGAACATAATGAAAGTATCATGTTTAAATATATGTCCTTGTTATCGTGTATATGTATTAAAGTTAATGCACTGTAATTTAACACAATAATTATAGGTTTCATACAAAAGATATACTCGTACATAAAAGAAAATGTATGTAAATTTCGTTTAATTGAATAAGTATATTTTAATGCAGTTAATTGTTTTCTAAAAGGCGTTTCATATGCAAAAATTAAAACAAAATTGTAATAAAAGGATGACCACTATTTGTTATATTAAAACAATTAGGTTTAGAAAACGGAAATAATCATTATCAGAGTTGTGCTATAGTATATCAGACTAGGGAACTGATATTTTATTATTTTTACTTAGCCTATCAATATTTTAGAAGTAATGTAAGCATACAATAGAAAATATTATATGAACGAGTTAAGTGAGATTTCTTTTTATAAAACTTTCTGTAACTGGATATAATTTTATATAAAAGGAATTAGCTTAATATTTGAAAGTTAAATTGAAATTTCTTTATATTATCAAAGAAAAATGAAAAAATTCTAATAAATTATTAAGCAATAAAAATTTTAACTTGTTGCTTATATTAAACGAAGGGCCACAATGATAATTTTTATTTAAAAATATTTTATTTTTATAGGATGTAGTTAAAAATGCTATACGAATGCTGTACGGATTAAATTAAAAACCCGAAATATAGCTACCGAAATATTACAAAAGTAGTCCAATTTACGTCAAGTTTAGAGCAACTGAACTCAAATTTTAATAAACAAAATGGCCACCTAAAAGTATTCCTTAAAAATCCTTATAAATTATTATAAACTATCCGAAAATGTCTTTCTATAGGATTTCAAGGGTGGCGATTTGCAAAATTTATTATAAGTATTCAAACTCAATATTGTGGCACAACCATTTTTGTTTTCGAAAAACAAATTTTTTAGAGAAAATATGATTTTAGGGTAATTCCAAAAAATTTCGACCCAGCTCGGATTTTTACCAACACCGATTTTAAAAAAATTAAGCACATATAATCTACTCCTCTATGCGTTTCATATCGTTAACGGTTCATATTCTAGAACCTCTAAAATTGGGCACCTCGAGCTTTTTTGTCAAAAATGAGCAAAGTTTAAGATTGAGTAACTTTTATGTGTATTAACAGATTTCAACAAGCTTGGTACCATTGGAAAGGGCTGAGATTCTTTTTTATTATAAAGTCATAACAACTAAACATCTTCCTGATGCAAGGACCTCTAAAAAATGGGATCTCAATGAGATCGGAAGTTACAACAAATTTTTTCTAAAAGTAGTAAATATTTCCATTACAGAAACCTAATTTCAATCGCTGAATCAATAATCCACTTTTTAAGATGAAATGGAAAAAATTAAAATTCGAAGGGGCGAACGTTTTTAAAAATGCTTCTAAAAAAATCAACGCACTTTTTTGGACAATATGATATTTAAAGAGGACATAACTATCTTCTCGCTCGCTTTTATTTCTGTAAGGTCTGATTTTTGACCATTATCCAAACCATTGGCCAAATTTAGAAAAATAAAAATGGACATATCCATTTTACTTCCTATTGTAAATGTCTGCTTAATTTAAAGAAAATTGGAGGAAAAAAAGTAAAAAATCGGCATTTTTCATAGATTTCTCCTTCAATTTATGATATAGGGAAAGCCAATATACATATGTCATTTTGTATGGAATATGTCATTGCTCCATTGACTATCGCGATTTTGCATGGAGTAATAGATTGGAATGGTAAAATTTTCGATAACTCTGCTGCTGAATTTGAGCAACTACCGAACAACTTCGCAAAGTCTGTGAAATTTCGATTTCTTTTGCTCGGTATATTTTTACCGACAATGACGATCTTCTCAGCCGATTTACCATCGTACAGAACGTCACCTAAACATTATGAATAGGGGATTCTATCGGAAAGACCATACTTTATCATATCTTTCATAATAATGAATATTACTTTAATTTTTTTATAAATTTTTTTAACATTTGTTTATACAGAGGAGTGAACAATTTTAAGTTTGTAAGGGAGATCTTTCAGGAGCGGAGCTATTGAAGTTCAAAGTAGTTTCCAAATGCTTGTTTCTTATCCGATATTTTTCCATCTCCTTAAAGCTCTAGGTAAGTACTATGAAAAAAATGCCATACAGTTTCAAGTTATTTGTATTGGAAATTTCAACTATCTCAATTTTGCAAAATCGTAGTCTAGTTTTTTAAATATGTAGCAAGCAGTTAAAAATTTCTATTCTGCTACGGCTATCTGAAATTTTATGTAGATCCAACCAGCCATTTAGAAGCTACAAATTTATTTCCAAAACTTTTCGATTCTGCCTCACTGTGCAACGTGAAAGTGTCAACCTCGAAAAAATTAGTCGTATAATAATTAACTAAATTGCCTAAAATTTAAAGAACGCAACTATTACTAGATTAGAGGTTATCGATTCTTTAAGCACTCAAATCAGTTTAATTTTTGGTGCTATTAAGAGAATCGAAGCTGCAAAGGGCCCTGTGCTGAAAAAAATTAAAGTTGAAAGTTGCGATTAAATAAATAAAATATTTCAAAAAATTAAAAAAATTAAACACAAATATTCTACAGATGATATCTAGTGTTCAGAAGGATATTCTCCTTATGAACTACAATTATTCAAATATGCTCCAATTACATTTATTGACGTAAAAAATCATTTTCTATGAATACGAAGTTTTTACGCCAAAATATACAATCTTTTACATTTGAAAACTTAGTAAAAAATATTTTTGTTTTTGTAGATAAAAGCCCAGTTTACGAAATTTATATCAAACTTGGTATCACGAATGTAAGTTTTAAAAAAGTTAATCTAAAAGAGCACAAATTTAAAAAAAGTACATATTAATGCTATTTATTTCTTTTAAAAACCAAGTTTTAACGTTTAAAAATACAAAATATATCAAATTTATTGCTTCCGGAAAAAGCTATCATGGACTAATCTTTGTTTAATTTAATAAGTATGGAAAAATAAGTGCATGTCTTTTTTAATTTTTTGGAGTAATTTATATTTTTAAATGCATTTTGAAGGCGTATATTTTCAAAAAATAAATGAATGAAAATCCGCCCTCTAATCATGACTTTACTCTTGGAGAAGTTATTTCTCATTAAAAAACTATATGCTCAAATTTGGAAAATATTTATTATAATATTTTTTATAAATCTAATATTCAAAAAGCCAAAGTCAAATTATGTAATAAAATATAAATTTCTAAAAGGAAACACTAGCTCAAAAATAATACTATTATTTTCTTTATAACAGAAATAACAAAGAAAATTACCTAAAATGATTTTGTCCTCTAGGTAAATTAAAGACAAAAGATTAGATATAATTAACTCTATTAGCGTTTTTTATAACAATTTAAAAATATACGTAATGAGTATATATGAAATGCAATGTCCCATCATCATAGCCATCATCATTAACTCAATGGTAACAATCAACATTTACTACCTTAAAAAACATTTAACCACATTTTGGCAGTTTAATACTAATACTTATTACTCCAACTGAAAGGGTTCTACGCGTTTAAGTATAATGAAGACGTATGAAGGGGAAGTATGAGTACTAGTTCAATCTAATTTAAAGATATGATTGCCGATTTTAAAATAAATGTGGTAAAGTCATAAAACGGTATGTTTCTGCCACATTCATTCTACAAATTTCTTACAGACACTGTGGTGGCATAAATGTTCAAAACAAACGTGTTTCTTTTAATTGGCAGATAAGAGCACTCGCTAAAGACACTGGTAACTGAGTGTAGAAAACTACTAGAGACAGAATTTTAAAACATTTCCGTTTTTGTATCTTATTGTTGTGTTTCCTGATAATGTTACTGTTTCTTCTTCTACTTTTTTTTTTAGTCAGTACCGGCAATAGTTAAAATATACTTCATTATACTTGAAAATGTATAGTTGTTGTATATTTTCATTATCCTCAACATCCATTAAAAGTTCTAGACATTCTACTTTTAACTAAACATGGGAACAAACGAGGAATGGATCTTAAGTATAGGTCTTGAGTATTTAATTTTTCAAAAGATTTAATTGAGATTCAGTAAGAAAAACCTTTGAATTAATTGCATGTTTTATTTTATTAATCCATTTTCCTTTTAGCTCATATTTTCAGATCGTGGATTTATCTTCTAAATTATTTCAAATAACCCTCGTACCTTTTCATGTATATCGAATAGATGACGACGCTGTCTGACTAATTAACTACGATTATTACGGTCATTACGTGGGATTTCCTCCTTAATTTTTTGGCTAAAAATTTCACATTTTAGTCAAACATCTTGAATTTTTGGCGTTTAACATGCAAAATGTTTTGTAAAGCCAAAAAGCAACAATACAATAAGACTCTCAGCAAAAGCCCTAGTGGGTAGGGGCAGAAAGAAGGATGCATGTTTTCTTTGTATGGTTGAAATATTTACAAGCAAATGTTAAGGTCTTCGTTAATGTTGTATATGAGCTTAATTTTTTTGGTCTTTAAAGAGTTATAGCTAAACATTTAATGTTACTAAAAGACTTTAGGTCTTTACACTGGTTTTTGGTATTTTAAGAATATTTTTCACCCAAACATTTAAACAAATTAACCACATTTAAGTTTGGAAAAAAGGAGAACAAATGCTGGCAGGATATATAGGACTGAATGTATTGTTGCTGCTGCTGTTGTTGTAGTAATAGTTATGGTTTAACCAAAGTCATTAGTTTTCCAATGTGTTGCCATAATTGTCTGTGGCATTTAATATCCTTTTTTTTCGAATTTTCTTTAAAAAACGAAATAGTTTTAAAGGATGTTAAAGGCGGAAAAGGAAAAGGTATAGATAAATTTAGTTAAGAGAAAAGTTAAAAATACTGTACATTGAAATACGCTTTAAAGCTTTCTTAACAAATATTTAAAAAACATATTAAGTATGTACTGAACTTAAATTTAATAAAATCTTTTTGAAGACAAATTTTCTTACCCTACAATTTGTCATAATATAAAATAACATTTTAATACTAAAATTTATTTTTAGTAATTTAATAAAATCTACCTTTTACTTAAATTAAGTACCATTTGTAGACAGACATTTAAGATTCCTTAAATCCTTTTTATTTCATGTTATTATTGTAATAATCTTGTCAGGTTTTTGTCTTAAGATTGTCTTTAGCATAGTAATGAAATTTATGCATTAAATTTTACAGACTTTAAATATTTTCCAAAAAAGAAACAAACAAGTAAATTGACTTTCAAACACATATGCTTGATGACTTACAATGAATGATAACGGACAGAAGAATTTCCTTGAGCACTTACTTTGACAAACAGTGGAAAGCAAAACAAATGAAATTAAAACTGCAACAAACAATTTTTTTTTTTTATAAAGCTAATATTGTTTTGTTATAGGGTAAACATATAAACATTAATTTTGAAAAACTAAACAACAAAACCTTTAATTACCTAATAAGCAAGCAACTTACAATACTAACTGATAGTAACTACTTATAATTCCGGTGAAAAATTTATTACCATTTCTGTGCATGTTCGAAAGACTAACGTTCTACTGCACTTACTACGAATACTCTACTCAGATTAGACGTCATTAATTTAATCGCCATTTTTCACAGGGGTGAAAAAAATAGATATCTGTTAAAAAAAAGTCATAGATTTTTTTTGCAATTTTTAATCACAATGGTAAAAATTGAAAATCGAACTTTTTCCAGTTTATATTTTTGCGTTTTATTTTATAAAAGGTATTTTTTTACAACGGAGTTGTTAAGCTTAGGTATTTAGGAACATATCTACATATATTTTTTTTTTTTTTTTTTTGTTAGTTAATGTAGAAATATTTTTAATATTAAAAAAAATTTATGTAAAAATGGGCACTTTTACTTTTATATAGAGTATCCAATTAAAATATGTTTGTTTTCTGAACAAAAACAAAACAACATTAATATTTTATATATTTAAAAATAAAGTTTCTTTAACTCATTTATTTGCTTTATTTAAAAGATGATCTACGTTGAATTTTACGAAAATATTAAAAACATGTAAGAAAGTTGCAATGGAGCCAGTTTTGTCTTACTAAACAATTTTAATGCACAAAAATGATTTTGAATTGGCATTGGCTTAACAGATCCTTCTATATATGGAAGATAATGTAAATTTTGGAGCGATACTCACGAAATTTAGTGGTATGATTTTTGTTTAGACAAAACTCATCTGCTAAGAAATTTATGAAAATACAGACAAGAGAAGTTTACGTGCCCAATTTCATTAGGTTATCTTAAAAATAGCGACCTGTGGTTTAGGCTAAAAAAATTATTTATAAATTCAAAAAGTACTGATTTTACGTACATTACAAAAAAAATATAAGTAATGCGCTTTACCCCTTCCCTGAATTAAATGCCATTTTTGTCTTTTCTACCCCATTGTGCGTCATAAATAGTTTTCACATAAAAAAATAAATTCAAGCTTCTTGTTTGTTACACAACAACGGTTTCCAAATTAGTGTCCATAAAACAATTTAAAGAGTCCGAGAAGAAGTCGGAAATAATAAATAGATTTGCTTTAGTTGGTTGATTAACGTGATAGCTCGATGTAGATAAGCAATTAAGTAGAATCGTTACGAGTTTATTCTTTTAGGACCACTGGCTAAAAATAATACATCAAAACCAAATACCAGCGAGACAACACACCAAATCTGACCTGTGACACTAAGTTTTGTGTCTTTTGTCTACCAATGAATCGGAGTCAGATTAAATTTGGAGCTTTAGATTTTGTAATGGTAGCACATAAGTACTTTTGGTGCAATTCAAACCAAATGAATTTTCAAACTTGAATCAATTGATTTTAACTTGAATTAAATTTACATTCAGTAGAGTTCTATGGTAGAAATGATTTTTCTTTAACTGTGTGCTTTTTAGAAAGAGAATCAAAATATGTCTGGGGGTCCATGGTAAAAGAAAAATTCCTGAAAGTATCTTGGAAGTAAAATATTGTGGGAAACCCTGCTCTAGTAAATAGAATCATCACAAAACTAAATGAATTAGCTACTTACCAGTAACGTGTTATACAACTACACAAAATAATGAGAAAAATAATGTCATAATGAAGCTACAAAAAATAATGAGAAAAATAATGACAACACATTACTAAGCAATGAGTGTAGTAACTAGTGGTCATTACTAAAAGCCAAACGAATTTTCTCTGGAAAATTTAGCGCAAAGTTTTAAATTATGATTTGTATTGCTATATTTTTTATACCCCACAACACCATAGGTTGGGGTATTATGCGTTTGTGCTGATGTTTGTAACGCACATAAAAAAACCATCCAACACCCATCTTAAAGTATACCACTCAACTCAGAATCACTTTTTGAGTCGATTTGAGTGCATAAATCCCATACGAATATTAACATCAAGTTTATATTCGGCACAAATAAGTTTTATATAAGTAGAAATCACAATGACAAATTTTATGAGGATCGTTTCATAATTTACCAAAGCCGCCATATAAGCCCACCTTCGTGAATTACCCTAAAATATATAAATTCATATAAATGTATTAAGGTAATATTCTGTATTTGTGGTTTATGGTGTGGGGTATCATATAGTCGGGCTTGATCTAAATTTGACAGAAAAGAAATCTGTCTTTGAAATCATGTCTCATCATTTGACCCTTGACCTAGTTATGGCGAAAATTAAGCTTTTAGTCAAAATTTAGATTTAAAATAAAAATTTAAGGGCAAAATAAGCAATTTCTTTTTTATGAGAAATAAAGATGTAATTTCGCTTTTGATCCAAATTCGGTTTTTTATTTTTTGTGAAAAACGAGCTCTTTGTACAAAATTAAAATGCTGCCTTTCCTAAAAAAAATAAATAAAATTTAATTAAAGGACAAAAAGAAACAAATGTTTACTGGAAAAAGAAATTTAAATTTAGATTTTTGATGAAAATTCGCTTTTTATGTTGAATTATGTTGATCAATTTGGCGTTTTTTTTTTAGTAAAACTTGGATATTAGAGAAAACTTAATTCTCGTTCGGCATTCATTACTTTTTTTTTATTAAAATTCCCACTTTTTGTCTTTGACGGAAAAACTAAAAAAAGGTCCATTATGTAGGTATTTATGTATGCGAAAGTATGACGTCAGTAGCTTATCTGGGGAATTCGAAAATAAGATTTAAGAAAAAATATATATTGCTAACGGAAATTTTATTTTTGCAAATGCAACGGCGGATAATGTAATATTTACCTCCCTAAATACAAGGCCCTAGAATAATACTGTTTAAATGAGATATAAACCTGCCTTCATATCAATTGTTGGTTTTACTAACGTTTGATTGTAAATATAAAAATGCCGAATGTGCCGATCACCACCACAAAGTTTGCAAATGAGTAAATTACAAGCGAAATGACAAACTTGGCACCTTTGGCGAAGGATATAAAACATAAGCTAGAAACGTATACTGTATTTCCCAAAAACACGCAAATTTTAAAAATAAATCATTGGAAAATATTACCAGAATCCGAATTAAATTTAAATATAAAAATACTCCAAAATAAAATAAATAAATAAGTTGCGAACTTAAAATCTTGTTTTCTTTACTGGAAAACGCTATTCAAGACAGTCTCTTTGTAGTATTTGAAGAATGTTACTTGATTTATCTCAACTTCTAGAGCGGCAACTAAAATTGAAATTTCTGGTAGTAATTTACTCTCTGTAGCTTATAATTTAAATAATATAAAAAAAATCTAAATTTTGTATTTCCCACTGTTGATACATGTTGCACAAATAATCTCAACTAACAACAAAAACAATTTTATTCCTTACTATAACATTTTTGAGCACATTTAATACAAAATAAAATTCTTTGTGGCAATAAGAGACGAACAAATATACTCGTAGTATAAAAGTAACAATTATTTATTTCTCTATAAATTGTATTTCATGCCTTAACACACTATCACCTGGACGAGGAATACGACAACAATATGATATTACAAGAAATTTTAAAGGCTTTCATTAGACTGTCTATCTGTTAGTTGCTTGTTATTTAAATGCAAGGGTTTGAGGAGCACAACAAAACTATTATTTTAGGAAAATATTATCTAGGAAATCACTTGACAAGGGTTCTTTCTTTAATGATGTCACAACAACAAGAGCAACCATAAAACTACAAACAACATTATATCATATGTTTTAATAGTATGAGAATATGAAGCTTTTCTTAAATGAAATGACTTTGAAGTTTCAAGGATAACAACAATAGCAAATGAGTAGAGAAAAATAATGTAGTAACAAGAAATATTGTACTTAAATGGATTGTTTTTTACCACCAGTTAGAAAAACATCTTGTTCACACTTGTCTCAAAATAGTTTTGTAAAATGTTTTCAATGACACTGACTAGGTAGGTGAGTGAATAATGACAGACAGTTGCCAAGACGGACATTGGAACAACATGTAGGTGTATTTTAAAAGCAGTTTAGAAAAGGTATGTTTTCTTTTAGCTTTTATATGTGAAACTTATAATATCAACTGAAATTTTTATATTTTACAAGAATTTATTACTTTTACAGGATTATTTGTTTACCTTGTGTTTATTTCAGAATACAAAAAAAAAAAAAATGATAAAAATCATTTTCTCTAAATAGAAATTAGATCTGCAGGAAGTGTTAGTTGTATATTGTTATAATGAAAAAACCAAAACCTAGTCCATTTTGTAGTACATATTTAGTTTTTTCTTTGTTACTTATGTTAAAAGCTTGTTGTTGAGAGTAGTGGTTGTTTGTTTTCTGTTGTAGAGAGAGAGTTTATGATGTGTTGCCAAAAAGTGTCAAACATTCTAAGTAGTAAAATCAAGTGTCCTTTTTTAGTTTATTCCTTGTTATGCCTTTCTCTGTGTAGTTTTTTGTTTATTACTTTCTGCATCATACTACTTATATCAAGTATACGTACTGTGAGTCCTGTAAACTGCATTTGCCGCATACACAAAAGTATTGTTTTCTTCGAGTTCAAGTTGTCTGCCTTAATGTCTGCTGGTCTGTAAAATGGAGCAACAGCAGCAGTCACTTTGTTTGGGCACTTAAGGTAAAGTTTTTTAAGCTAATTGCTTATTTTGTGGAAATTAAGAGTTTTAATTTTATTTACTTTGGGGTTATTTGTTTATATTTTACTTGGCAGTAAAACAAATATACTTTCAAGTATTGTTGTAATTCCTCTACATCATGTTCCTTGGAAAAAGAAAAAAAATAGTTAAAGAATAAAAAGAAATTTAAACAATTTATATTTTAAGTTTCAGTTCAGAAAAGAATCGATGTCTCCAGAAAATTTTTGATATATATTATTCATTCCACGAAAGAACGCCAAAAAATTCTTCCTAAGGTTTCCAAATTTTGTTAATATTCGGTCGGCAATCCCCTAAGCAGCTATTTGAAAATCTTCATTTTTTATATTTTTTTTTTTATTTTTTTTTGAATTTTGAAAAGCTCGGGAATTTATTCAAGATATTAATTTTCATAAAAGTGTGTAACTTTAAACATCAATATCTCTATAAGCTGTAAACGGATTTTAATGATTTAAATTGCATATAGAAAATGAATATGTTGTCTTTAAAAGCAGTAATTTAGAAATAATATTATCACTTAAAAATGCTTTTATAATAAAAATGTAATTTTAGGATGCACTTTTAAAAAATTTTCTACCATTTCACTTTTTGCCTCCCTGTAATATTATAAAAATTATAATTATTACTATAAATTGCAATATAAATTGTTATGCTTAAAAAATTCAAAAATATGTCTACAGTTTTTCCCATACAAATATTATTTTTTTTTTTTAATTTTTATGCTTTTTATTTTTTATTAGTTTATTTTGAATTTAATTTGTCATAACACTTCATAATTTATTATTTGAGGTATAATACCTTTTTGTCCCAGGATGATTGCTAATATGCTATTTGTCTTTAATAATAATTAAAAATATTTAAAATAAAGAGGGTAGAAATTTCTTGAAAATGCATCTGAAGATTTCATTATCGTTGCGAGTGCATCTCATTAAAAATATTATTTTTGAATTATGCAATATCATTTTCAATATTCATTGTAACCTACTTTATACTGATTTTTAAGTGAATAAAATCCGACGTACAGTTAAAGAGTTAAGAGCACTTAAATTTATACATTACTCAATGATAATAACCAAAATAAAATAAAAAAATAAGAACATTTTGAAAAAATTAAATTTTTTATGGAAAACTGGTGGTAATTTTTCTAAAAAAAAAAAAATATTAAAAATAGTAGATAACCATGTCCCAGAACACTTTTGCAGTTTGTAGTAAAGATATTGATTTTTAATAAGTTTATTAAAAGAAAATAAAAATCAAAGGTGTAGAAATTTTTGAAAAATGCATTATAAAACTGCAATTACATTACGAGTGTAATTTTAAAATTACAATTTACCTTTAAATTATTGCCTTTAAACAGCTCTCAGTTGGCCTTCATTAGAGCTTTGAATCATTAAAGATATTAACATTTAAAGTTGCATACTAAATATATTCGCAATTTTTTTGAAATTGGAAAAAATAATAATAAGAAAGAATAATTGGCACCATGGGTTATATGCGTACCAAACATGAACAAACCCTGATGACCCTCCGTAACAAATTTTTTTTGTAATCTATCGTGGAATGAACGATATGTATAATAATAAATAGCAATAAAATCTTCTTATTTAGGAATTTTTTTTTTAATAAAAATAAAATTTTTTATTCAAAATAATCTTACGTAATTCATAATCCTTGTGCTAGATATAATTTATACACAGAAAGAAATAAAAATGGATTTCAATTATGAAATTGCTTATATCAATTAAAAATATGTTTGATTTTGCTGCAATCATAAAAATGATAATATTAATTACATGAAGTAAATGATTTTTTAATAATTTAGGGATCTTGTTTGTTGCTTTTCTCATAGATGATGGCAGAGATGGGGGATGTAATTAATATAATGGCCAATCTATAAAAGAGATTTAATTATAATTACTCATATAGGAGTAATTATACTTATAGGGATGAGAAAAAAAGGCAATAACTAGATTAGTATTAGAGTCCGTAGGATAGCTGGCTGTTGCTGCATAAAAAAACTCACCTTTCTTTCGGTTACTTTTAGGAAATTAAGTGTAAGTATTCTGTAGGTTTCAATTCAATTACAGGTATTATTATATTTAAATAACTTAGAGTTGATTTCAGATAGTAAGTATAAATAGCTTAGGGATAAGGTAAGCATACAACCTTTCAGGTTGCGGAAGTATAAAATTTAGGTTAAGGTAAGTATAAGTTTTAGGTTAAGGTAACTATCAATTTAGCGGTAAGTAGTTTTAGCTGAAGTGATCTTCGCGATGGATTGTAAACAAGTGAATTTTTCTTCAGGACAGCAATTATATTGTTAGTAAGTAATTTATTCCAATAAATTTCGGTTTCTTAACGAAAAATCAATAACATTTTCCTTTACAGTGGGTACTTAAAGTGCTACCAAATTATACATAAATACACTTTAAAAAAAAATGTCTTTATTAACTGAATTAATGTTTAATATAAAAATTATAATTGATAATTATAATTAAAGTGTCCAATTAGTTTGGAAAATTTTGTTTATAAATTTCAATTAATGTTTTATTCAAATAAATTACATTTTTGATTGAAATTTTGCTTAAAGTGCACTAAAATATTAATTAGTACAATGAAAATAGTAATTAAAGCAATAAATTTTGTGTAAAAATACTTTCATGAATAAAAATACAAAAATTTTGTTCAAATTATTTATTCCAATATTTTTAACTTTATTTACATATTTCACAATAAAATATAAGAATGACTGTGTAAAGTATCCAAATGGTTGTGTTGTCTTAAAAATAAATTCTCTTACAATTATTTCAATAAACACGGTAATTTCTGCGAGATGTTCAAAATAAGGAATTTTTCAAACAACACATAGGAAAAGGTATGAAATACATGTTGCAAGCTGTTAGAAAATCGTAAAAATACATACAGAATACTCACCTTTATGCGCACCACACATACATGTATGTATAGCTTTGATACAGAATAGGATTTTAAATTCTTCATCAATGTAAGGCGCATCTAAAATAAGACCAGAATACATAGAAAATCAACTAGAAGTTTATGTGAGAGGCATTTCGAACTAAACTTTCAAAAAAGTTACTCATTTTTTTTAATAAAAAACAAAATATATGTGACTACATATATTTTAATGTTGCATGAATTAAGTTTTTAACAATTGAATTAGATTTTTTTCTCTCACATAAATATCTAGTTATTATTCTATGCCTGAATACTTCAGCGTACTTATCGAATAACTTGTAACAATATCATTCTATTTTTCTTAAGAACAATACAAAGCAATAATTGGCCAGATTTTATGTACAATTGGCTTAAAATTGCATTTGCTAAACATGAAAATTATTTTTCAAAACGATTTTCTTTTTTGTATGAATTTTTTTAAAAACTATCAATGTTTTAAAAATAATTTAAAAAAATAAATTATATTAATAACAAAATATAATTAAATTTGTAGATAAAATTAAGTAATAAAGTAAATAAGTAATTACTTGAAAAATGTTATTGAATAATTTTTTCTGTGTAAATTTAAATAAAATATTTCCATCAACCCAAAGTTTTACGAGATAACGATTTTTAACTTTTCTGCTGTCTGCACATTTTTAGCAGCACACTTTTTATTGTTTATTCATTTTCCCGCATATTAGTTACACCATATGCAAACTTTTGCTCAACACCCTCTCTCTACCTTTCATTTTGCCATGATTATGTTCGGGTTCAACAGAAAATTTTTAATCCTTCAACTTCAAAATCTTTTGTGGTCTATATAGGCCCAGATAGGGATCTAATTGGTACTATATTTTTAAAAACTCTTTCTCTTCTACAAAACGTGAAGAAAATAAAACTCCTTGGGGAAGCATATTGTGCGTATGCATTAATTATCATTGTTTTTTTTTAAGAAAAATTAATGTTATTATCAAGATAAACCATATAGAGTATGTATAGAGTTCTATAGTTGGAACAAAAAGTCGACTTTTTAACTATTTTCAATTTTTAAATAATCGATTTTTCTATTTTTTTTTTTTTTACCCTTTCCAATTTAGTCGACTATTTCATCTTTTCAATTTTATACGTTATGTTCGACATTTTTCGCTTCTTTTGACTATTTTTTTTTTTATTATTTGTCTTATAAAAACTTAAAAAATATAAAATATATACAATGCAATCAAATATATGAACAGACAATCTATGCAATGAAAGTGCTGTTTACATACAAAAATATGTTTTTATGTTACTATTTCCAAAAGTTAGATGATGTTCTTGAAATAAAACAGCTAAGACACATTTCCTTTTAAATAAAGTAAATTTCTCTACTTTTACCAACTATTTTCTACTTTTTTCAACTATATCCGACTTTTCGACTATTTTCGACTTCTTCCGACTATTTTCAACTTTTTTTAGGCTATTTTCGATTTCGTCTTTTCGTCTATATGCCAACAAGGAAGTCAATTTCTCAACAACTTTCAAACCAAAAAGTCGATTTCTTCTTTTTCTGTTCGATTAGTCGAAGAGAACTCTGCATCGGAAGCTTTCACATACGATCTTGTAAGTTTTGACCTCTTGACATCGTCGCTAACAATTCAATGTAATCGCTTTGTGATGCTGAAACAGCAATTCCAACATACAAAATCGCATTTCGACGTTTTGTATGGTACCCAATTTCCATCTCTTTCTTCAAAAAATAGTAAATATTTAAAACTTTCCACAAATGAAAATTTTTGGGTACGAAATTCTTGACTCATATTAAATGGCAAGGCCGATCGAAATTATAAATTTAAAATATTTTTTTCGTTTTATTAACCATAAATTCTTTATTACAACTGAAATCTTGGTTTATATATTTTAAACTTCATGGCTTATTAAATTTCTGAAATGGCCAAAATTAAGAGAGAAAAAAAATTAACTATCAATAATGAAGTAGTTAGTGAAACAAATTTATGGCAAAATACATAATTTTAACCAAATATACCCCAGTAAAACAAAAGATCAGAACCAGAAGTTGAAGGAAAGAAACGAATCTAAGCATATAGTTTCATCTTGATGTCTTACACATTACACCAAAATTTACCAAAAATCACGTCCCATCTATGCGAGATATTCACGGTCAAATTCTACAAAAAATAGTTTTTTTTTTTGCAGACTTTGATTGATTTAAGCCAACTCTAAATATTTTCAAATCGGTCTAAAACATTCTTAGTTTTTAGGCTATTCGTATATTTCTAGGAAGTGAGAACAAGTATCAGGACATCTTTCATAACTAATACACACATCCAATAAAACAAAATAATGTTTATCCATTTAACAAAAGTATTAATTGAAATAACGTAAATATTTCTAGCAAAAAAATCCTTCATTCTTGTTGGCACTTTCTTTTCCAGAAATCTGAATTTAGAAATCCAACAAGGAGAATATTTTGTGTGTATTCACAAGATCCAATGTGAATACTTTCAATGATAAAAATAAAATATAAAGCAGCGCAGCCAAAGTATACAAATTTACTATCAAATTAGCAACAATGTGATGACCTTTTAAAGTTGATTCCCCATCGTTTGGTGACCAAATTTGGAACGGCTAATTCGGTAAACCCATACAATATCAAACTGACAATACAAGACAGCAATCTCTGAAACCCAGATAACAATCAACTGCAATTTGGAAATAGCATCTATACTAAATATCTATCGTGGAAATGACGTGATTTGGCTACTTTCTTGTAGGTTTTCCTGGAGTCGCTGTTCTTTAACAATAATATCTTAATAAATCTAATAATAAAGTCAATTTAAACTTTACAGGAAAGAACCCAAAACAAATATTAATTAAAATTGATATTCCTAGAAATATAATGAACAAATACAATACTTTTACGCATAGACATTTATTTATTTTCCAAAGTCATTTGTTATTAATGAACCCATTTGCTAGAAGAGTAAGTGAAATTACTAATGTAATTGTTTATTTATGATAGTTCAAGTGCCAAATAAAGTTACACATGACATACTCACCAAAAAAAAAAAAAAACAGCCACCACAAATCCCCTACAAAATAAAACCAAACAACAGACAGACAAAGAGAGTTATAATAAAAAATGGACAATAGAATATACTAAAGAAATCACAACTTAATAAAATTACATAGAATTACAGAACAACATATACTTACGAGCACTCAACAACAATAAATAACTTAAGTTTAGCTGAGGAAAGATTTTCTATATAAACTACAATCAGCAAGGAATAAAAGAAAAAAAATATAGTAACAAATAAAAAAAAATCATTGCCAAAAGCATTAAAAATGTGTAACGCTACATAAAACATGATTAAGACGCCAACACACAAACAACTCGAAGATACAAACAAAAAAAAAAAAAAAATATGTAACATGACCATCAAAAAACACATTTAGTTCAATTTAATAAAACACTTTCACATACACATATGAATAAATGTATATAAGTGTATGTTAAAAAAAAAAAAAAACATCCTTAAAAAACAAAATCTCCCTTTTGTGCTTTTTATGCTTCAAGAAGGGGGAGAAAGTGTAGAAAAATAATGTCTTGTTTTGATAAAAAACTGCTTATAAATAAATTTGCTTCACTTAAAGTGACCAAATTGTTATCAACATCATGATACTGATATCCAAGTATGTGATTGTATGTATGTGTTTAAATGTATGAGTGTAAGTAGAGATTAAAAGTACTTTCTTGTACTTATGGATTATAGCTAGTAGGCATTTGTTTTTTACTTCATTTTAAGTATTTTAGATAGCAGAAAGATACTCAAAGGGAGAGTAAATTTATACTGGAATATTATAAGAAATAAAAATGATAATATTTATTGTAATATTTGACATAGATAAAATGTATGTACCCTACTGTAGGGTTTATTAGTTTAAGACAGCATATACGAAGTGTGAAATGTTCGATAAAATTATCTTTATTTAATATAAGCAAATACTTTAAAATAATATTTTAACCCTATACAATTTTTCAAGAGTTAAACATGGCCTAAGACAAAATGAACTTTTTTCATAAAAAAAATTGTAACTTTGGAAAAAATTTTATAATTTAAAAACCATAAGGTATTTATAATTTTATGAGAAGATCTAAAACTAGCTATTTGTATAAAAAATGTATCACAATTACTTAGGTTTTAATGAAACCCAAATGAATAAAGTACAGCAAATGCTGATGATAATATGTAATCCATTCTGCTGGTATGTAATTATAGTTAACAAACTCTACTCTGGAAGTGTCAAATAACAAGGCAATTTATATAACTATTCTAAAACAGCTGACACTGAGTAAAAAATATTTATTTATTATTTATTTATTATTTATTATTTAGCGCTAATTTAGCTATAAAATCGTTTTTGAAGCTTTTCATATAAAAACTATTTATGGTTCCTTTTTGTCCTACCTGCTCTGGTTAGGCTTTTTAGCTTTTTCATATAAAAATTTATTTTTGGTACAACCAAAAATATGCTCTAAAAAAGTGTTTTATGCACATAAAAATGCTATTAAAACCAGAAATATGTCCTTAAAATAAAAATATGCCCTTAAAATATTATTTTTCCTATGTAATTTTTAAATTATCTACTAGTCATGACAAAAATAAATTGATTTTTGTTAGCATTTTCTTTCTGTGCTTAAAAATAAATTAGTTCATTTTTTTTTTACTTTTCCAGTAAAATCCAGTAAACTGAGTATTTACTGAGAAAATTTAAGATTTTACTCTAAAAAAGTTTATAAGCAAAAAAGTACGCATTTGGAAAATTTGTAAAATCCAGTAAAATAAAAATGACAGCTGGTTGCAAACATATAAACATAAAACAACAAAAATTATCAGATTATTTACCAAATTATATGCACTTAGTGAGTAACAACTAAATTATTCCTTTTGTTAAAAATATATATATTATCGTTTAATGCACTTTTAATACAATTTTAATTCAAAAATAAAATTTCTTTAATATTTCGAATATTTTTCTTTCATTATTTACACCCAGCAAAAATTTTGCTTTTCTGTTAAGCTAGCAGGTATAATTGGAAACAGAAATAAACTACATATTTTTGCCTGAATAACTAGTTATTTTTGTTCGAGTTGTCCACAAATTTATGTAGTTATTTTTAGACTCTACCCCTAGAGTCTAAAAATAACTACATAAAAATATATACCTAAACGAAAATATATACGAAAAAAATTTACCGTCAGTGAGATTTGAACTTGGACACAAATCAACCATTCGTTTTTAACGACTAACTTCTTATTCAGCACACTATCTCGCACTTAATTTTCTAAGTGACAAAAACTTTTTTAGTATAAAATATCCATTTAGACATTTTGTTATAAAAAACTAACAGCATCAGAATGAGGTTGAACCAATAACCTTCTGGTTGTTAATCCAGCACTCTAGCCAACTCATCCACGTGATTGCAATATCACTGTGCTATTATACTATTGAGTACTTATTTATGTATTACAGAGTAGTCAAATAATAATGAAGCCTTATTACCGAGAAACTACTTTAATAAGTTATTGCCATTACCGAAAACCGAAAAGTTGTTGCTGGGCATTCGTTTACTTTTTTTTTTTTTTGCTTTGTTTATTTTTTGCAACCATTTGATTTAATGGATTTTCAAATAAAAATAAAACTAGTGAAATTTGTAAACACCCGGTTTTTCAATCGGTCTAAAAACCGGTTTTTTCGTCTGAAGTAATGTCGATATTTTCAAAATGTTTATTTTTTTAATTAATTAATTCTGTAAATTTAAACAAATAATTAAGTCATAATTATCTTGAATGAAATACGTATACTAACTGAATTCATTTTTTCTCTTGTAACCCCTGTAACCTTTTTACAAACACTTTAAATATTTTATGGTTTTTAATTCATTACTTTCAATAACAACTTACTTCATTTTTAAAGGTATTGTATTTGAAAGAGATCTAACAGCAAAATCGATTTAAAAAAAATTAGTCACGCTTTTTCCATATTAAGCCTATATGGCTTAAACTTACATGCCTATTCGCAAACGATATTATGGCTATAGTCATAAATAAAATTATACAATTCCGAATTGTCAAAATTTATCAATTTGCTTGCAATAAGCAGGAAAAAAGCGATTAATATTCCGCTTGTAAACAACTATTGCCATTGGTACTTATTTACTTTATATGTTTACTGTTTTCATTCATTACACTGTGCGACAAATGGTAGGGGTCAGTGATCGGGAAGGGTTCAAACTACAAGACAGATCCTCATCCGATACAGACTCTGAACAAGTGGGCGAACCACCTCGCAAGAAAGAAAAGGTCGCAAACAAACGAATATAAGTTTTGCGTTCATCGATTTTTATAACCTATGTATCTATGTAATAACCTAATAATTACCTGTAATAATTTTTAATTTTACGTGTTAATAATTATAATAAATAATATATAATAAATATTATCCAAATTCATTGAAACATAAAATCAATATTCTTGACAAAATGAGATACCTTCACTTAATTTTGTTTAAAGGTTATGTGACTTTACGTGAAAGTAATAGGACTTGACACTTTTTTTTACCGTTTTGGATTTTTTTAAAAAATTCAATTTTTTAGGCAAAAAATAGTTTTTTGCTTCATACATTTATTTATAACTGCGAAACTGTTGCTTATGTAGCGAAACGTTGTATGAACAGATTGTAATTCCTAATTTTTTTAAATTTGTTTCAGCAAAATCGGACTGGTGGTTCTCGAGTTATGTCAAAAAAAAAGACCACCAAAGGTCACAATTTCCCCTATATGATAGTTACTAACTTCAAATCGATATATCTCGATTCCTAGACGTGACCCAGCGAAACGTCGGGACACGTATAACTTTTTTTTACCGATATAACATTTTCCGTTGGTTTCATCCCATCCCGATTTTGACTGTCGCATAGTGTTATTCTTCATATTTAAATTTTTTTTCTTCACATTTTCAGTTTTTCTGTTTGTAATATTTTTTATTAACCCTGTTGAACAATATATATATATATTATATATGGGTTTATATATGAATATATAATATTCAATAATTCAACAAAATTTTCATGACATTTAAAAATCAAAATATTTAAAACAAAAAAAAATCAGGCAAAATATAAATAATTTATAAAAATATTGAAAGCTCCTCTGTAAACAGATAGCTGCAAAAGATTAACATTAGTAAACATCATATAAATTTTGGCTTCCTTATATTTGTTACCATGTGGAAAACTAGTTTTGCAGGAACACAATTGCCTCCATTGAAAAGACGCGTTACTATGGAATTGTTCGACTTGCCCTAAGTGTACATACATAATATTAATGAGTATATAATTTTTATTGTTTATACTTTTCAGATGGATTTTTAAAGATTTCTCGTTAATTGCTCATTAAAACGTCTAGGAAGTCTAAGTTGCGGAACACTATTTTTGTATGGATTTGATTTGCATATATTTGTGATTAAAAAGTTATGTTTGAAAAAATCTTTCGTAAAATATATAATTTGTATATAAAATAAGTAAATTTTAAATATATATGAAAAAACTAAAATATTTGAGTTACAATTCACAATAGAAGTTTCGAAATATATATGAATATATGTATATGGTCATATATCTCCTTATAACCTCAATTTTCGGATCCAAACATATATAAAAATTCATATATGCATGAATATATGATCCATACATATTTTTTTAGCTGGCTAATTAAAAAATTTTCTCCAATTAAGAAGGCATTTTGAAAATTAATAGCAAAGGTAAGTGTGCGAATATTATTGATAAACATGATCCCACTTTTAATTTTCTTATATTTTAGCAAAATTTTTTAAATGAATCTAACAAGTTTCAGAAATACAACAATCTAAATGGCAGGAGGAAGGAAGCTTCAATACCAGGAAGTCCCAGTTAACTTTTTGTTGAATATTTAACGGATGAAGATACTTTTCAAAGAAGTTTACAAGGCGTAATCGTGAAGACATTTTAAAAAGAATATAATAGCTAAATGCCATCTAAAAGGACAAGTTCGCTGCTATTTCGACAAAATGTATGTAAGTGGTTTTTATTTAAGTTATGTGTTAAAGAAAATAAAATAGTGGTTTTTATTTAATTTATGTGTTAAAGAAAATAAAATAATGTATATTACGCTGTAATAAAAAAAAAAAAAACAAAAATAGATTTTCTGACATATGTATAAATATATATGGTCATATACCCTCAATTTTCGGATCCAAAACGTGTATGATAATTGATAATTTTCAGCTGAGAATTAAAAAAAAATTAATTTTTAAAAAATCACAATTTCGATTTAACATTGAATGTTAATGCTATTTTCATATATATGTGTGTTCACACACACATACACACAGTCTTAACAAAGTGGAGACTTTTTAAGGCTTTTTCTGTGAATAGGCATCTTACACTCATTTTGGATGATTTTTTTTTCTTACCTTAATTAATAATTGTTTCCCAAAATAATTATATTTCATAAATATCATATATATATATATTTTAAATATAGTATTTTAGTAGAAATATTAACTTGTGCAAAAAAAAAAACGGTTAACCGTTAACCGTTTTTTTTTCGGAATTTCAAAAAATGCAACATGTTTTATTTTAAATACCAACTATTCGATTAATTGATCACCCTAGTAAATTCTGAGTTTATAAACTATAATTTTTCTCTTCCAATTTTTCTCTCTTTACTGGAATCTAGGTATGCGAGTGCAAATCCAGTAAACGTTTTTACTGGACAGTATAAATTATAGCTGAACGAATGCACTTATTGTATCAGGAAATAATTAGGCAATGAAAAATATCCGAAATGTAAATTATGCCAAACTATGCTCTTTTATTTAATATATGTAAAATTGTGCTCATTTCATTTCATTTAAATTGCTCTAATATAATAATTTCCAATGAAAATATGATAAAATACGATGTTAAGCCCATAATATGTTGTAAACCTAAAATATGCAAAAATATGCAGTAACAAATATTTTCGTTTTGCAAAAATAGTCCATTTAAATTGAGAAGTTACGATCTGAAATAAGGATTTCCAATGAAAATATGACAAAATAAGCTGCTTAGCCCATAATATGCAAAAAATATTCTCCTCTAACCAAAATATGCAAAAACAGGCTATAACACATCGATGACAATATTCCTGAAATTTTTTGAAACGGATAAATGACTAATAGTTTGGTTAATTTCAAGTCCAAGAAAAAATATGATTTTACATATTTTTGGATGACCTAATGATCTTAAATATTAGTTCTTTTTTTTTTTTTTTTTTTGGTTTGGCTATATATTTTTGACCTTTTTGCTCTGGTTTAATTATAAGATCAATTTTTAAGTATTTTATATACAAATAATGTTTCTCTGTTTTGTTCCATCTGCTTTGATTTACCTACAAACTCGAGTTTTAAGTTTTTTATATAAAAATAGATTTTTGGTAGAAAGTATAAATGACCGCAGATTTTCGACTTTTTGTTCTATCTGTTCTCGTTTAGCTAAAAAAAATCAATTTTTAAATTTTTAAAATTTCCATATAAAAATCTATTTTTGGTAGGAAATATGAGGGTTTCATCCCTATGTTCTATTTGCCCTGTTTAACTTATAAAAATCGTATTTTTAAAAGATATATTCTTGTCTTTATTGCTTACATTTCCAAGTTTTTCTGTTTTTCGAAATATGTATGATTTTTGAACTATTTGCTGTAGCTGCTTTGATTTAGTAGCAAATTAGATCGATTTTTAAGTTTTTCATATAAAAGTTGCTTTTTGGCGGAAAATATTAGTCATATTATATATATTATATATATATATATATATATATATATATATATATATATATATATATATATATACGGTTTGGTTTTAAAATCGTACTTTTTTCAGCTTTTGATAACATCAAAACCTCAAGAATATTTATTATAAACACAATTTTACAGAACATCTTATTCAAAAGAATTTATTAAGTAAGTAAACCACAACATTATTCACATGTTGATTTTTTTTTTTTTTTGTGAAATTCCTACCAATAGATTTATTCTTCCTTTTTAGCTTTTTCTTTACAAGAAAACGAAAAAACACTAATATTTATGTTGATTTTTGTGCAAGATACTAAAAGTAATAAATTTTTATGAGAAAAAAACTTCATATTTCCCATATTTCCTTTTAAGACTGCTGCAATAATAACAGCAGCAAGAAAAAATACAATAAGGATATTACAACAATAACGAAAGGAAGAAAAAAATAACCCAAATGTTATTGATACAAAATACGTTTATAAGCTCAGAGAACAAAAAGAAACAGAAAAAAACTTTTTATTTCTCACATTATTTAAGCAGCTTACATCACTGTTAGAACAGTATTTACTTCAACTGGTATTCAAAGTATGGACATACTTAGGAATTTTTTTCTATAATTTTTCTTATAAATTTTTCTCAACGTTCTTCTGAAAATCTTATGCTTTATTTTATGTTATTTTCTTTTATTTTTTATCTATGCTTTCTTCTCTTTCCTTCTACTTAGCTTTTGGCCTGGCCTTAAGGGTACACTTAACACACTTTATCATGGGAAATATGATTCTTAAGTATATTTAGAGTTTATGGAAGGAGTGTGTTTTTTCCTACCACTTCATATTTTGTTGCCTTCCTTTTGGAACTTGTGTTTTTATTGAAAATTTGTATGGAATTTATGTTGGTGTCACCAGAACAATAGTATTAACTGTATAAGCGGATGTTTTTAAATATTTATAGACAAAGCTGGGGAAAAACATATTATAAGAAAATATTAATAAGAAAAAGAAAATAGAAAGCTAATTTAAAAATTTAAGATTTAAGAGCATAAAAATAGATTTTTTAATATGTTCAAGGAGATTTGGTCTTATGAAGTGTTCACAGGACGTCTTGGATGCTTCAAATAGATTCATCTCTCCTTAAGTCAACTTAGCAACTAATCTAAATTTATAACCATTTTTTTAAAATTTAACAAATAAGACTTTATTTTATTTCACTTGCACAAATAATAGTACATAAAGTGCCAATTTAATTAATTTTTCTTTTTAATATTCAAATAGAATGAGAATAGATCAATTTTAAACAACAGTCGTTCGCTAACGAACATATAAAATAAAGAAATCTATATATGTTCCTCTATATCTCGGACTAAAATTATTCTCACTATGACTGTCTGATTTCTTTTATAGTTTGCAGCAATTAAATAAAAAGTTTTGAAAAAAATCGTTCGTTCCAAAAATAAGTAATAAAAATACATTTATTCGCAATAAATAATAAATAATAAAAATACATTTATAATTAAAATACATTTATTCGCAAACGAATTTATAAAATAAAGTCAACTATTACATAAACCTCCTACACCCAAAAAATATGACAGTAGTCTATTGGTGGTACTTGATGGCAATAATGTTGCATTTCATATAACTACGAGGGAAGTTCGAAAAGTCACGGACTTATTGATCCGTCCTCGTAGTTTAATAGAGAAGTTTTCTGTTAAGTTAAAAATTTATGAAAATCTAGTTATTTTTCGTAGAAAATTATTTTTTAACTTTTTTCACATGTTGTTCAAAAACAACCTCCAACAAAAAATGTTTTTATTTTCAATTAATATATTTTATTATGTGAGAAAGGTTTGCCCAGATTAATTTGTCAAAAAAAATTTAATAATAGAAAATATTAAAAAAAAAAATTTAACAAATAAAAATTCAAATTTGGTAAGTATTTTTTCCAAATCAAATTAAACAAAAATAACAGAACACATCGTTTTCTCTTGTGCAGAATCTTTTATTTAACTGAGTTCCTATATGCAAAGGAAATGGGTGCTATTATACATAAATTAAATAACATTTGGCTCGAAAGACTATGGGTGCACGCCAAGAAGAAATACATGTGATTATTTGACTACAGTAAGTATAAAAAATATTAAATCTGATACAATATTCTGTTTCGGATTAGATCAGATTCGGATTGCTTCAATATTCATTTAAGGATTAATTTTGAGCAAAAGCCGAAACTTTTTAAATAAATATTAAGTTTAAAACCTGCATAATTTCTTAATTAGGAAGAATTGATAATATATAATTGACCAAGAGAACATTTTTGTATTAAAAAAAAAAATCAATCTTAAAAATAGAACATAATGTTTAAAAGCATTCAAAAAAAAAAGGTTTCGTCTATTATAGAATTTGGCGAATTTTTAATTTTTTCAAATATTAAATGCTGAAAATCAGTCAATGTTTATTATTTTTGCTTTTTTTGTTTTTAAATTACCTTTTCTTTGATTTTTAAATTTCCGGACTCGAAGGATGCCCCCTTAATGGAATGCATGTCCCAAGGAGTAAAACGTAACAAAAATAAAAAGGCCAAAAATATCTAATGTGCATTATCTAGTTATCCCTTGCTGTTATCATATATTGGTAGAAATCATTAAGTTCACAAAATTAAAAAGAATTATAAAATTAATTAATAATTAATTAATTAAAATTAATCACATTTTATGTACATAATTTACTTAAGTTTATTTTTATAAAAATTTAAAAGCATCAAAGATTTTTATAAAAGCAAAAACAAAAAAATAATACATAGTTTTTTTATTTTTATACAAATTGAATGTTATAATATTAATGTTAAAAAATAATTGAAAATATTATTTGTTTCAAATGAAATGTTTTTATTAATGATCAAAGAATACAAAGAAAAGAAACTGCCTTAATTTCCTACAACAACATTTCTCTCTCTTCAAATACAAGTTCTGTGCAGTGTTGCCGAAGTCTATAGTTCAAATTATCCAAAATTAAAAAATTACACTAAAATATTAGTGTTAAAGAAATTACATAACTATTTTGAAAAAAAAATAGATTTATTTTCTCTTAACAATATGATCTCTAAAATATAAATATTGTTAACCCTATTCTAAAACGTCTTAATACGAGTTAACAAATTTTTAGAATTTATATAATTTTTAATTCCTTGTGTTCTTACTGAGACTACACAAAGTTGTTTGTAATGATGGGAACATTTAATCAGAAGTTATTGCCGAAAATGTATCTTAAAAACTTTAAAACCCCAACTCATTTCATTTAGATTACAGATAACGACGTATTCATATTAAAATTTTGTTTATAATATAAATTTGAACTATCTTGATTTTTTATCGATTTTAAATGTTTACGCACATAGAAATCTCAATCAAAAGTTGCACATTTTCGATTTTTGCTTCTATTGTAATCTTCTATCAGATTTCCATGGAATTTTTGGGCCTTAATTTTAGAAATCCAGTTTTTCATTTGGAGTATTTTTATTTAAGAAAAATATGCATTAGCAACTTTTTATGAACAGTTAATTTACTAATTTGTGAACTAGAGTAAGATGTAAGAATGTAAGAAATTTTAAATTGTCGCGGTTTTAGATAGTTACACAGAAATCGGTAACACTGATTCTATGTGAACTCAACACGCTTGTGAGAGAAGCAATACAAAAAAACAAACTTTCTTTTAAAACTTAAAGTAAATTACACTCGCGAGTCGCGAAAATTTTTTCACAAGCACACTATATTTTTATTATTTTTTCACGCACATAACACGAAAAAAAATATATATTTTTTATATTTTTGACATTTCTTTTTTCTATGTGAAAATTAAATTGAACAAATTATTTTCAACAAAAAGCCAAAAAAATTAAAATTATATTTATGTTGTGATAAATTATATTTAATAATTTTTGAATACTATTTTGAGCAACTATCTGTGCTTACGTGTGGTTAAAGTGGTTTCTGCACTAATGTATATATAAATAAAATTTTACTAACACAATCTTAAAGACAGGTTTTTTCCAACAGTTAGGTTTTTTTGACAAGCCTTCCATTCTATGTTAATCATATTTCTGTTAAATTTACTTACACAATTTTTTGAGTGTAAATACAAAAAATTATTTTCTATTTTTTTAGAACAATTTTCTTTATAATTTAAAATTTCTCTTAAACAATCAATAAATAAACAAAAATCTTAAAAAACATTTTCTTCTTAATTTATTAAAACTGAAAGCAACAACACAGTTGTAAATCCTTTTAAAACAAAATGCTTTTAAAATAAAATATACAAACAAAAAAAAACTTGATGTCCTGAATTGCCAAAAATGCCATTATAATTACAGAAATTGTCAAAAGAGAAAATGGAACATAAAACGTGTAGCAAATATTTTAAAGCTGTATTTCGTGATTATCATAAAATTCTGCACGCAGTTAAATTATTAAAAATTAAAACCATAAAATCTAATATTTTTTGGCTAAAGCCTTAAGCCGTAAGCCAATATTCAAGAGAAAAAAATCTTAGGGAAGAAAGTAAAGGGTTGTATAATTTGTTCTCCTTATTCTGTTTTAAATACATAAATAAGTATATAAAGGATACAATTTTAATTATCACAACCTTAAGCTTTTGGTTGTAAATATTTGTATATGAAAGACAACAATAAGAGAAGAGGAAAACGGCAGCAATACAGCCCTGGGAAACCGATAAGAATGTTGACGATGATGACGACTATGACGACGATTTTCATAAATAATAAAAAAATACACGCACATGTTTGAAAAGGAGTTTGAAGTTTAAAAAGGACTTTAGCATTTACCATATACCCATATAACAAAACAGATTGCCAATGTGTATTAAACATATAAATAAATTCGTATTGTAAATTATTTGTGTATTTTATGATTTTGGGATAAGGGTTGAATTAACAGTTAAATAAAGTTGTGCCAACGAAATCAAAAGGCAAAAAAAGAATGGTTTGAAAATCGTTGTTCTTGAAATCTTTAAAAAACAAAAGAGTTAAATTTTTGTTAAATGAAATAAATATTGAAGAGAAAATGTTTTATATATAAAGAGCTTGAAAGGAATTTGTTCTTTTTATGCACTGTACTAAATGTGCCTAGGATATACATTAGAGCAACGATTCTCTAATGATGATCCGCGACCCACAAGGGAACCGTAAAAACAGTTTAGGGGGTTCGCAGAGACCATTTACTTAAACACACAACTTAAAGGTCTATAATACAAATTCACTTCTTTTTGTGCTCTCACAATATATCTTGAAATTAGGTAAAAATTTCAATGAATTAATTTTTATTTTAGTCGAAAGTAAACAAAACTGTAATTATATATTTTTGAGAGATAAATTTAATTATGAATTAATCTCTACATTTTGGTGGAAACGTTCCTTTTTGATGTTATCTTAAAAAGTTATCCTATTTAAAAATGCAAAACAAGACAGCTGGACCTACAGTATTTTAATCACAATTTTTATATTTAATGTTTTCTTTTTTTCTTAATACGAAAACTTGATCTTAAATTGAGGATGGTATAAAATTTAAGTTTTCGTCAAATAGTAAAGGTTTGATAATTAAACAATAACTTCATAAACTTCATAAAAGGAATTTAAAAAATGTTTGCATTACACAGGGCGACAAAATGGAAACTTTTTTACAGCACTGGATTTCTCAATGAATTTTAATACACATGAGCCTGGAGTTCTAAGCCTATAAAGTACTTTCATTGAATTGCCTCTAGCTTTTGTGATAAACCGTTGTATATAAAATGAATGACAAAACTTTTTATAAATTTTGTTAAAAATTTGATTTTTTTCCCACAAATTTTTTTTAATATCTCGGAAACTATATCGACAATTCCATGAAAGAAATGGCGAAAAAGAACATTTTTTTACCTGGTGTCTTTCAATTATCATAAAATTTTTGTACACAGAATCTATTAAACCATCGATTTCAGTTTTCAGTTTCGGGAAATTTCTCAAAAACCAAAAAAATATCGAAGTATGTAACTTTAAATAGGAATATCTCTCTAAACGGTGTTTGAACTTTGCTCGTAATGGCACAAAAAAAGTTGCAGATGATGGCTATAAAAGATTTCACTAAGACGAATATAACATTCTAATTTGTTTAAGTTTCATCTTCTCTGCATATTCTTCAAAAATCTTATCCCTATTACTCCCTCTTTATTATTCAAGAAAAAATTAATTCCTTTAAAAACTGTCTCGCTGCCAACATGTTTACGCAATGTAAATAATGGTCTTTATGGGAAGGGAATTAGTACGAATACACTCTCTACTCTGTAATCAATGTCAAAAATGTTCATGTTTCCATTAAGTGCTTCCTCCTGCTTGCTTGATTATAGATGAAGAAAAAAAAAACAACAAAACGTTTCTTCTTATGCTTGAGACAACCAACGAGTTAAGAGATAAAAATAAAATGATAAGCAACATAAACATAAGGTACCCGGATTGAGACACTTATTGTAGAAGAAAAAAACCGGTGGTATACCACACTTTAGTAATACAAGCAAATCAAGATACCACTAACCATTCCAAGCCCCATTCCAAAAAGATAAAAAAATTGACAGCAACAACAATGGCACACTTACTTGCTACTTGTCATATGCTTTCTTTAAAATTTAAAAACCAAAAAATCGAAAAGGCTTATTTCTTATACACAGTACATACATAAATACCAAATACCAAGTAGCTCATCTATAACTGGCTTAAGGTGATTTGTTCAATTTTTTATTTTGTCTTTTACTCTTTTAATTTAAAAATAAATTTTAAAATGAATTTTGATACTGGTAGGCAATAGATCATCTTTTTTCTTTTTTTTTTTTTTTTCTTGAGCTTGAAGATATAACAAGCAACTAATATAGGGGTGTAGAAAGTAGAACTTAAGACAGCAAACCCTTTAAAAAAAACAAACTAATATGATATATGAGTTTTACATTTCCCATACGAGTCTTCTGTAGAAGGATTTATGTTAGAATGTATATACATATGTGTAGTTAAATTTATATATCATTTTTTATTTTAAGGTTTTGGTAAGTTGAACATTTTTGCTTAAATTCTAATATGTAAACGCTATGAGTATAAAAATTTTGTGATAAGGGTTTCTTTTTATTATTTAAGTTTAAAATGAAAATCTATGCTGATTTTTTTTTTTTTAATGAAAAAATAAATAAAAAGTGTGTGTTAAAATATTGATAAAAAAGTTAAATTAAGTAACAAAAAGAAGAAAATGTAGAATCAATAATTTGAAAGTCTTGGAAATATATAGTATACTTAATAGCATAATTAGTTAAAACAATTTAACGACGCACGGTGGCTCAAAAATTAATTTCATAGGCCAAAAAACCAATTTTTTATTAACACCGATTTTCAAAATGTTAATGCCATTTAATAGCAAACATATTGAATGAAACTAAGATGATTAAATAAAAAATGTTGGTAATTATGGGCATGGCATGCTGTTAAAAAAAAAAATATTTTATGTTATTTTATAAAAAATGTGATTTTTGCACATTTGATCACAAGTAAATTATCATTACTCGCAAATTATTATCAATAGTTGGCTGCATTTTTTGTTATTTTGACAGAATATTAGTCTTTAAGAAATGGTATGATGTGTCACTGTACCGTTTATACCTGGTGTGTTATTAAATGTTTTCTCAGGTAACATATTTTAGTCAAATTTGAATTTTAGTGGAATAGAACTTTTGTGGGTCAAAAGGGGATAAACTAATATTACTACCAGAAGAAAATCGCAAGTGTCCTATTTTACCCCATATATACTTCCGTACCTATCTGGAATGTTCTTACTTGTTTTTTAATCCTACCAGATTAACCAGAATTACTACAAGAAATCTCGCAAATAAATTATTCGAAACAAATAGGAAAGACATAATCGGTCAAGCCCGACCATATGATACCCCACTCCATACCCCACTAATACAGAATATTACGTTAATACTAACATTTATATAAATTTATGAACTTTAGGGTGCCTGCCGAAAGTAGGCTTATATGGGGTAAATTATGGAGCGATACTCCTAAAATTTGTCACTGTGATTTCTACTTATATAAAAGTTATACTTATTTGTGTCAAATATAAACTTGATACTAACATGTGTATTTGATTTATGCACATTAAAGTGATTTTCGGAAGAGGGTTTTATATGGCAGCTATGGTCAATTATGGCATAAAATTCGGCACAAAGATTGATACTTATACAAGGCTTCCTTACACCGAATTTCATTAAAATATTGCTATATTTAAAGTACTTATGATCGTTAAACCCCTATTCCGGCAGGACATTTGTATGGGGGCTAGGTAAAATAATGGACCGATCATAACCAATTTCAGCAAGCTTCGTCCTTGTATTAGGATAGTCCTACGTACCTAATTTCATTAAATTATCTTCAAAATTTCGATCTGTACTTTGCGCACAAGGTTTACATGGACAACCATCCAGCCAGCCGTCCAGTCAGCCAGACGGACGGACGGACATTGTTAGATCGACTCAAAAAGTGATTCTGAGTTGATTGGTATACTTTAAGGTGGGTATTGGATGATTTTTTCTGTGCGTTACAAATATCATCACAAACGCATAATACCACAACTACCTATGGTGGTGTGGGGTATAAAAAGAATCAAAAGTATTTCTTTATTGTTTTCTAATATTTGTGAAGATTTTAAATATTTTTATCATAACAAGTTCAGTGTGACAAATTTTTTGAGCCAAATTGTAATTTTTTTTGTTTTTGCCCATATATATCATATTTTGCCTATATATATATAGCCAGTTTTTGTCCAGGATATCGAATTTCCTCACAGAAGGACTTCAAAGTTTCGAAAAATTTGCAATTTTTAAGAATGTTAAAAAATATTTACGAAGATTATATAGACGCAATATGGATATTAAACGAAAATTACACATCCCTGCAATATAATAATACTTTTTTTATATAAATGTTGCAATACAAAAAGTTAAGAAATATCTTGGAAGATTTAAACATTTAATATTATATTTATTTAATTATATACTTAATATAAAGGATATTTTCTAAAATTTAAATAAAAACTTATCTTATATTACTTTATGTTATATTAGCTTTCATTTGACATCCATATTAACTTAATATAATTTTGCTAAATACTTTATTTATATTTGTTTTTTTTTTTTTTTTTAATTGTGTATTTTTCCAATTGAGTTTCGCGATACTTTTTTCTAGCCCTTATTCGACCAATGATAAAAATTTCTTTATTATCCATTCTTAAAGTCTCGTCTTTTGAAATGTGTAAAAATATTTTTTTGTTAATTATATTTTTACAAAAAAGGTTTTATTTATGTATTTTTATATTTATTTATTTATGTATTTTTGTATTTATTTATTTACTTGTCTATATTTATTTATTTATTTTTCCTTTACTCAGCTTATAGATATGCATCGTTTTAGTGCTCTCTTACAATATTTTTTAATGGATCACATATGATCTATGCGATATTACTAGTTTTATTTTGCTTTTCATTTAACTTTATTTACAGTGATCTTTCCTTTAGTATCTCATTTATCAAATTAGTGACTTTTTGGATAACTCGTCAAACAAACTTCAGAATTCGATTTCAAGAATGTATTTTTATAATCCACTGTAACTTTTTAAAGCAAAAAATTTCCTGAGTTTCTTTTTTTTTACTTTGCTTTTAATTTCGCTTTATTTGCATTTGTTTCTTATATCACATGATAATGTGAACCTACGGGCTTTGGTACATAATGAGTTAAAATACAATTCGCATACAAATATGCTGAATTTTATAACCCTTTCATATATAACAACGACAACACTATGCCCTTGAGATCTCCGCTACAAAATAGAAAAACATATAGAAAAAAAAAATTAAAATCAACACATAGATACAAAATATTCCAACAAACACATACATACAATATTAATCACATATACAAAAAGAATAAAAATACTAGTACAAACATAAAAATTCAAAAACAAAGATGGGAGGTCCTGGCAAAAAAAATAATAAATAAATAAAAGAGTTTACTAACATCAACACTAAAACATACACATATAGACAAACATAGATATAAGTGTAGATGTGGAGGTACAAGTACATAATTCATATGAGATTCCAAATTTTGATTTAGGATTTTTAATTTTATGCGTCTAATGTGTACGTATACTGATGTATTCAAATAATATACAAATACACATAATACATATAGATATTTTTAATTATGTGTAGATGAACTTGCCTCTAAAACACTCACAACATCCTTAAAATTAAATTGAAAAAAAGTAAAAAGAAAGAGAAACATATTTGACATGAGATGTGGGTGAATTATTTTTTTGTTTTTAGAGTTTTTTAATTAAATTTTCATATAGCTTCTAAAAGACAAGAGCAGCAAGTAGCTAAAGCATAATAAATAAATTCTTAGCTGTTAAGTTTTCTTTACCTTCCTTTTTTTACTTTTCAATTAAATCAATCTGTATTTGATGTCTTAAGACACAAATATTTACTTTTCTCTAAAAGCATTTGTTTATATTTTTAAGTTTAAAGAATTTTTATATGATTTATGTGTTTTTTAAAATAATTAATATCATTTGGTTGGTAAATTTAAAATATGAAGTATAATTTCATATGCAGCTAGAAAGGTGTGTGTTAATATTTATAAAATATTTCCCTTGTTTTTATTTTTAGTCTTTGTGTATTCTTTTTATTAATTACTCGTACTGTGTAGTAAGTAGTTTTATGTTTCTGTGGCACAAACAAATAATAATAAACTTTCTAGTCATAAATTATGTGCATCAAAAAATATTTGTTTTAATTATACAAAAAAAAAAAAAAAAAATATCTTATGAAAGAAGTACCATAACTGAGTTTCTTCGCTTTGGTATGAGTTAAATATGATAAAATGCATATGTTGTGAAAATTTTAAATCACTATAGTAGTTTATATTAAAAATTCGCTTGGATGTGAAACAACGAGGTTGGAAGCAAAAATATCAAGGCTATTGTATCTAGGGTTGACAATCAAGTTCATTCAACGTATGGAGATATTTTGGAAGTTATCAAGTCCAACTAAAAACAATTTGTAGTTATAAAAAAAACTTGAGTAAAATCTGAAACGTTGATGAAGAATATATATTTTTTTATATTGATTATTTTTATATTTTTTTTCAGAATGTCTTAAGCTTTATTATACCCTTAAAGTGAAACTTATACCCACCAACACAGCATAATGACTTAATCTTAAAATCATATACTATATGTAGGATTACGAATATGAATCGTTTTACAAAAGAGGTCGGTTTTAAATTTAAAAAAAAAAAAATATTTTTCTGATTAAACTGATTACGATATGTTATCATCGAATACTGTTTCCTTGAGACTAATTTGACAACTTCCAAAAAACATTCGTTTAAACGATGTAGTAATTTTTTTATTACCGAGAATAAATGTTCAAAAGCAATATTAATGTATATTGAAATATTTATATTAGTTGAGTCAATATATATAAGCTGCTTCATGTGTTTATTTTTTCAAATAAAAATTTCAAAAATCTAATAATGTATTTCTTAATTTTTTTTCATGGCTTAAACAAAAATGCTATGTAAACTCTTATTTTCACAAAAATTTCAAAACAGATTTTTTATAAAAAGTAAAAGGTTTTTAGCAGAAGTGATTGTTGATTTTTTTTTGTAGTTTTTTTAGAAGTTTTGTATTCGGGCTTAAGTTCATTGAATAATTGTAAAAGAATGGAATGCATTTTCTAGTCACGATCGTCATTAGCATTCTTCAGCGTCCCACCGTGGTGTTCTTTGTAAACACCATCTATTTAACTCACAACTTTTCGGTAAATGGAATCTGTGACTTATTTTCCCTACATATAATTAAGTAAGACGAATGGTTTACGTTAAAGCTGTTTACAATTATTTTGTATTCTCCTTTTTCAATTATTATCGTTTTGTTTTTTTTTTTTTTTTTTTTTTTTTGTAAATCAAGGATATTTTCAGGAATGTCAAGTTAGAATATAATTCGAATCTGGCAACCCTAATTGTATCTAAAGTATTTTGTTAAACTTTATTGAAAAAAAAATATGGTTAAAATAATTTTTATTATTTATGTATAATTCAAATTAATTACTGATAAACTCTTCTATTGCCAAAATTACTGAACACATAAAATTTAAAAATTTAATAAGATAGAGCTAAATAAGTCGTAAAAAAAATTAAAAATTAATTGGGAAATAAAACATTTAGGACATAAAACATCTGTTGTCCAATAACAATATATTCTGAATTAGTAAAGTCATGTAAAACTTCTTTTTGATATATGATTTCTAGCCAATTACTAAGTGACCATACATTCGTAGTAAAAGCTCTATGACGGACTTAGCTTTCATAGGAAGTTTGTGGATTATTATTTTTGGTGCCGGTAATAATATCCTTATGAAACTTCTGATTATATAAAATTTATGTAGAAAAGCATTTGAGTACAAGGATCGCATAGACTTCTCAGGAATATAACTATTTCGGCAGCAAGTTGAATCCAAAAGCAATAAAAAAACGCTCCTTTTTCTTTTGAAATTATGTCACAAGTGTGATTGGTTTTATTATCTATTTAGATAAGCTAAAAAAGGATAAACTAAATTATCTGCAACTTACTTAACTCTCTCTTCTTCGGCTTTCTTTCTAGTATTAACGTCCTTTTTTGAATTGCGGTTTTTCTAAAATTGGGTACTATTGTATCGGCCAGAGAAGACAAGTTATCAAGTGAACAGAATTGCAATAAAATTAATAATGAGCGATTTTAAAGTAACATAATAAAAATAAAACTGAAATATAAATTTCAAGAGTATTATTTTTGCATATAGAACTTCATGGAATATAACAATTTAAATGAATAACTATGCGCGGATTTTATTTTTATTCATAAATTTCAAAACCAATAGAATCGCGGTTAAAATTCTTATACATATTACATTCAAATATTTTGGGTGTAAAATAATTTTTAATGTAATGCGTATTTGTTGCTCTTCTTACCTCCACGCTTAAATTATATAAAATGAAAGATTGATGTCTTGTCTTGTATATAAAGTATTTAAATATTTTATTTGCGAATATCTGCGAAGCTAGCCAGGGGATAACTAAACATTGTCTCTACGCCAGACGTACGGACGGACGTAATTATATCACCAAAATGGTTTAAAATTATACGCCAAACATATATGTGATTCACTGTGATTAGCTAATTAATTTCTGAGATATTATTAAAAATGACTTTATATCTATGTATTTTTGTTACAAAATATTTTACTTTTTAAAATTAAAATGAAATTAAGTACTTAAAAATTTTAAAGTTAAATGTATTATATCGTTTTCATTTATATTTCAGAATCCAATAAAATCATTACAATAATAATATGTATGGGGTTAGAAAATATAATACTAAATAATACGCCATTCACCACATATTATTATATAAATATATGCTGATCACATTATATCCGTCCGGTTGTCTTTCCTTAAAATTAACTTTAAACGATACACAGCGTTCTATTATCATGGATTAAATCAATTAAAATGTTTATACTAATTCTTTAAGCTAAAGACTTTAATGTTCCAACTCTCATTTCTCTAGATTTTATAATTTTTAATTTAATTATATAATCATAACCAACTTAAATTTGGAAATTTTCAAGCAATTTTTAGGGGCACTAATTTATATATATATATATATATATATATATATATATATATTTAATATTTAATATTTTTATTTGAAAATTTTGTATGTATGATCAAGTATTTTGGATTCATCGTTTTTCGAATAAAATACAAAAATCAAACTAAAAACTAAAAAAATTTAACGTATTTTTGCACAACCTTTGTATAGAAATGTTAGGATATTATTTCACATTTTAATTTATATGATAAAATGTCGAGAAATCTTACAATCCAAGCAAAAAACCATCAATAAAAAAATAATTTATTGTTTTATCTATATATTATTATTTCACAATATTCACAGAAAAGATTTGCAAAATTATTTTATATCAAAGAAGAAGACAAAAAAGTAGTAAAAACTCATTTTATTTGACGGAAAACGTAAATAAATGTATATATTTTGTAAAAAATATAGTTGTAGTGACCATAATCTAAGAGCAACATATTATGATTGGAACATATGGTCACAGCGAAAAATAGATATGATTATAAATAATTATTGCTATGATTCCAACATTTTCTTATACCATCTTACTACATTATTTCCCACGCTAGTAGATATTGATTTCATTTTATTATATTACTATTCCATCTTATCATATAATTATCCCATATTATCATATTGTGATTCGATTTTATCCACTTTATCATATTATTATCCCATCTTATCATATTATTATACAATTTTATCATATTATGTGATTTTTTATTATTAAAATATTATTTAAATATTATTTGTTCATTAGCCAATTTCATTTATTTTTGCCATCATGAACGTTTTTTCCTGTTATGGTATGAGTTTTTCGTTTTATTATACCATCTTACTAAGTTATTATCCCATGCTGTCCGATTATGATTTAATTTTATTATAATATTATTCCGTCTTATCACATTATTACCGCATTTTATCATACTGTGATTCCACTTTATAATATTAGTATCTCATCTTGTCATATTAGCCAATATTATCATATTATACGTTTATTTGTCATAAAGAATTATTTACATATTATTTGTTCATTAACTAATTTTATTTTTTTTACCATCATATGTTCTGCAAGATAATACAATATATATATATATATATATATATATATATATAATCAATATCTTATATTGCTTAAATCACACCAAATATAACAAAATCTTGTAATTCATATACAAAACAAAATTAAAATTATAATGAAGGTGGAAAATAAACGTTAAAAGCATAATATATTCAAAAACAAATTATGCATTTTTCAAACATATTTGTAAAAAGCATAGTTATTTGTAACATTTTATTGTTATGGGAGTAATTCTATTAATATTAGTTGAAAACGAAGTAGAGTTAAAAAAAAATAAAAAGATTGATAACTTTTATTGGTTGTAGAGATAGTGATATTTTTATATTAATAAAATTATGTTTCTAGTAAAGATATTCAAAACCATAAAATGTTTGTGAACAATTGTACTAAAATTTTGATTGAATGTAAACATGGATCGATAAAACTGAAACAAAAACGTTGTTATCATGAACACAGTATTATTAAAATTAATTAAAATTAACAATGAGGACATAATATTGTTGTAATGACAATGTCGTAACCATGTTTCTTCTCTGCGTACATAGGATGTTTTTTTTTTAACTTCAAATAACACTTTCTAATTATTTTACATAGAGGAATTTAAAAACATAAATTATGGCCCACAAATCTCTGATTGAGTCAATGGCGTCATAGTTAAATGTTAGAAATAAAGCTTTTTTATGATTTTGCATCAAGTCAATGCTTTTTAATAGTCCAAATTTCATCAAATATTTTCTTTCTTTTATTTTAGAAATTGACAAATATTGAATCTAACTGTAGATACAGAGAAAGGTTGACAAGGTTGTTTGATTTCTAAGTTGAAAGTAATTATAAATAATAACCTCAACCTAAACGTTTAATATTTTGGTAATTTTATTTCTAAAAGTTAGCGAAAAGAAGTAATTGATTAGACTTAAATACACAGCAGAGTTTTTAATTTGAGAATTTTGAAATGGGAGTGTTAATATACCAAATGACATTATGAAAAATCTGCGAAGCGTTTTGATTATTATACACAAATGACCTAGATAATGTTACTGAAAAGCCACTTTTGTTTGATAAATAATTCTACTTAATATCTGTTAAATATTTAAACAAAATCAGCTCCGGCGAATTAATCAAGCAACTTAAATATTTCATGCAACATAATCCAAGATCTTAAATATTTAAAAATTCAAGTCCGATGAATATAAACTTTTAGTTAACCTGCTCTTTACAAATATCGGAAATAAAACTAAAATTTTCCAAACACCCCTCGTTTTATATAACCATTTCCAAACTTATTAAATTTTGCAACAAAATGTCAGCTTTGTTAAACGACAACTGTCAGCAAATGCGAAAAGTATGTTTTTTTGCATTTTACCAGATAGAGCAGAGAATATTTTTCAGTTGTCTGTAAAAATTTCTTTAAACTTTTTTTTTGCTTGTTGTCTACTTGCAATATTAGCAAATCCTTTACCAAATTTATTCCCTAATATGCCATAATAGTATAGTAAACATGAATATACATAAACAGTTATAAAGGAAGAGTTGCATTTAAAAGGATTTAGAGTTAATACTTAGTAGTATTCAGTGTAGTTTTCTTTAGTTGATTTTTTTTTTTTTACCTTTAGCCAGACGTTGCTTATATTTATTAAAGAATATGTACATATATTTGTATGTATGTATACAAGAATGTTGCTCTGTATGCGCGCATAATTACCCAATTAAAGTAAAATTACGTTGCGTGCTCAGACATATTAAAATTTTCACTTAATATTTGACAAACAATTTTTTGATGCTGAATATGAAAGATGGATGAATGAAAGTTGAAAAAAATATAAGTCAATATTTTTAAAAAGTTAAATTATAGATATCAAGAAGAAGAAAGTCAACTTAATGGAAAAATCTTGTATATAATTCTGTATAAAAAAAAAAAAAAAATACTAAAGACTAAAAAGAAAAATTGTTTGTCATTGATATAACTATAAATTTAAATTTGTTGGAGAAATGTTTTAGCAGTTAAAAGAATTTAAAAAGAAAATTAATAAAATTTTCGTTATTCTATAGAAGATTTTAATTTCCCCCTTTTTATTTTTATTTCTTATTTTTTGTTGGCAAATGTAAATAAATTTCCAAAAAAAAAAAAGTTTTCTAAATATAAAATAATTTCAAATATTGGCTGGACACTTGAAAATTGTTTTTATGTGTGTATCAAAATATATTACTTTTATATTTCACCACAAAATAAAAATATACACATTTAACCTTTATGCTTTTTATGAATTTGCATCAAATCAATGCTTTTAAAATGCTTAAAATTTCATAAAATATTTTTTTTTTTCTTTTATTTTAGAAACCGCCAAATATTGACTACACTATTGATGTAGAAGATATTTGTTGATTTTTTCGTATGTTTTTATATTTGATTTTAGAGCTGGCTACTTTTTTGCCATTTTCAAGTTGAAAGTAAATATTAATAATAACCTCATCCATAATATTAGATATTTATATGAACATTTTATTTCTAAAGTTGCCAAAAAGATGAAATTGATTAGACTTTGATATAAAGTAAAGTGTTTAATTTATATGTTTTGGAATAAAACTTTAAATGTTTGAAATATTGGTTTCATCAATCGCTAATTATAATCATTCTAATGGAAATATTTCAAACGCTCACATAATAAAATTTTAAATTTACTTAACATGTATATATAAAGAAAATTGTTGAGATAATTTAAGAATATACATATGTATACACTGAGGCCCGGGTCTGCGTCGTTAATGGGTACCGGAGAATTGCGATGCAAACCGAATCACTATTTTTCAGGTATTTACACTGTTTTCTTAAAATTGATTCCAGGACAAAAATATTTGAATAGAAAAGAATTTGAATAGAAAAGGAGTATTGTTCGTAAAAAGGGGTGAAATTAAAATATTTATATGAATTCTCTTTTGATTTTCTAACTTAACATAGGAAATTTAGTCTATTTTATTCCATAAAAATTTTCTTCAATTTAAAATTTCAGTTATTAACAATAACGAAACTCCTTATATAGCGAGTCAAAATCATAGCGACGGAAGTCGAAATCATAATGTATTCTAAATTCCATAAATTTCTAAAAGTTAATCAGAAAAAAATTGCTAAATTGTCAAGTAAAGCAATGAGTACCATCTCCTGTACGAGAAACAATCTTGTCACATAAAAGGATTTGTTCCTATTGTAGAACATTTCAATAAATTTTTACTTGTAGAAAATTAAGATGCCAAGAAAAATAAGATGCAAGACGAAACTATATGTCAAGTTTAATATTAATATATAGTATACTTATATTTAATTATCGAAAACGTCATAAAAGCCTCAATTTCTGCCAGACTTTCCAATAAATATTTTGATATCATCCTCTCTGAGTCCAATTATTATTAAACACGTCTCCGAACACTGAGAAATCATGTACATATTTCGTATTACTGTTTTTTAATGCATATAATGAACCCGAACAGTTGAAAATGCGCAGCAAAAATTTTTTGGTTTTTGGTAATGACTACTACTTACTAGACTCATTATATGATAATGAGTCGTCATTATTTCTCTCATTTCTTTGAGTAGTGAAATAACTTGTTACCAGTAAATAACAAGTACATTTAATTCTGCAATGGCGATTGAGTAGCACTCAGAAGGTTGTCGATTCAACCCCAAACTAAGCCTAAATTTTTTTCAGGAAATTATTTGAATTTTTACTGGCATGTCAAAACTATTAAAAACGCAAACAAATTTAACATATACATGGCGTGGTGAGTAAGACAGGCTTTAAAACATGAAGAAACGTTTTTGCCTGGGATCAAATCTCAGTTGAACCAACTTTTTGTTTTTATTTATTTTTTTTTAACAATTTTGTAGTTTTAAAGCATTTGTAGTATTTGATTAACTACTTATTTGATTGTTTAAAATAAGTACTTTAGTAATGGGGTCCCATGAATTCGTGGACATCGCCAAATAAAGGTAATGTAATAGAAAAAATAGTTTTTACTATAGAACTTTTCTACTGTTTCACACACACCCTGTATATTAAAATATTTTGAGGACAAAATTGGAGATTTATATTAAAATGTAGTTTAGATTATTTTTATTTTTATTTTTATAGAAAATCTTCTATATTTTTTTTTTTTTTTTTTATAGACAATTTTCGGTAAAATTTCTTTTAATAAAAAAAAATTTAATACATTTTCTATTAATAGAAATAATTAAATATGGAAGCTACTATATCAATCCGACCTATCCTCCCTATTCAAAATTTGATATGAATATATTTTCTAAAATGTTTAAAATTTTCACTAAGTTACTACTTTAGATATACAAAAATTAATATTTGCTTTTTATAAGGGCTACCCCTCCCACTGGCCCTATCTCTCCTATATTTATTTCATAAATGCAATTTGATAAGAAAGCAGTTCTCATAAAATAAAAGGGCTCTCACCATAATAGTTCTTTAAATCCCACGTCCCATTGCATTCTAAATGTGAAGGTTGATGAGAAAGTTATTTAAGGATTTTGATGTAATAGTATTTAACTTATCCGTTAATTAGTATTTTCTTTGCAAGGAGGATTCCATTCTCCTTAGAGCTATCCGCTCTATTTTAATCTCAATTGCTGAACTTAATAAGAGAATTATTCTAACAAAATTCTAAGTCTTGTTATATTAATTCTTAAGATATGCGATAATGAATATTTCTTTTTATGGGATGCTGTGAATATTTAGAGAAAATCGGTACAGCGGTTTAGCCACCTATAATGTGCAAACAAACCAACAAACACAAATTCATTTTATATATAGATAGATTTAGAATAAATTTTCTAATGTTAATTAATACACTTTGAGGACAAAACGATGTACAAACAAGCTTTTGTTTGGGAACATGATACAAAATTATTCTTTCAACAGTGCTGAAAACTGATGTTGAAGCATCGGACTATATATTATAATAGTATTACATTTTGGTCAGGTGTAGATGGTATATATAGTAAGGAGATCAAATGAAAGTTTTGGTAAGGGTAAGGTGTATGTAGTATTTAATATAATATAGAAAGAAAATTGTCACATATATCGATACTCTCTCTCTAGAATACTCGAAGTCGGAAAAGTACAATGCATAATAAAATTATTACCAAAAATTTTGGCATACATATGTATATATTGGCATACGTATGTATACCCAAAATTTAATTTTAGATGTCAAACTCAAATTTAAAACGTTGCGTTTATTGTACGATATAATAATACTAGTATTTAGAGTATCCAAAAAACCGACTATTTTAGATAAACCGGATTTCGTTTTAACCAAAAAAACTCATTTTAGAAAAAACAACTGATCGGTTTTGGACTCTTGAAAAAAGCCGCCAACCTGTTTTTAGTAATTTTTTTAATAAGAAAATACTATTATACCCTACACCACCAAAAATATTGGTTTAAGACCCAGTTCAATGTCCAATCGGCTTAGAAACACTCTCTGAGTCGATTTAACGATATTCATCTGTCCGTCCGTCCATGTAAACCTTGTAATTAAACTACAGGTCATTTTTTTTGTTATAGTACAAGGACGAAGCTTCTTGAAGTTGGTGATGAACCGTTCATTATTCACCTAGCCCCATACTTATACCTCCCTATATAGCGGTTTAACGATGATTAATGCTATAAATATAACAATATTTAGTTGAAATTTTGCATATATATGTTGTACATATTTAGCAATCTATATGCCAAGTTTCATGAAAATCGGACTATAATAAACTCGCGTATAAAGCTCTCTTTCGAAAATCACTTTCACATGTATAAATTCTACACAAATATTAGTATAAAGTTAATATTTGACTCAAATAAGTTTTACATAAATTGAAATCACAATGTCAAGTTTTATTACAATTGATCCATAATTAACCATAGGTCTCTTATAATAAGGTCCTCTGCCGGGAATCATCCTAAAACGCATAAAACATAATATAATGCAGAAATATGTTTTATACAAATGAGTAATTTCACTTCAAATTGCAAAAATTTTGACCTTTGGTTATCGATTTGGATAAAATTTGGTGCATCATTTTTATTTTGAAGATTTTGAATATGATTAATATATTTACTTTAAATGGCCACAGCTTTTGTTGTATAAAAATATATATATATATATATATATATATATATATATATATATATATATATAAAGTTTTATTAGTATACTTACTACAGAGAAAATTTCAAAGTGATCAAAACTTTTTAAATTTAAAATAGAATTACTTAAATATAAAATACAAATACAATACTACAAGTATCGGTCAACAATTGTCATCAGAATCCATGTAAGATTCCTCCCGAACCCTTTATGTACATATATATTTTTCATGTTTTTTTTTTTGGAACTTTTTAAAACAAAACGCTTAATTTACACGTTCGTATAAGTTTTACTCTGAAAAATAATAAATTTTGTTGAGTGTAATTTAAAAATGAAAGTTTTTTATGATTTTATTGATTTATTTTTTTTTTTAATTATTTTAATGGTCATTGTTTTAATTTATTTTATTTAATTATATTTTTTAATGTTTTATTCCTAATCCTGGTATTTGAAAATACGTATTTCCGAAATAAAATAAAATTTATTTTGTGATTGAAATACTAAGAAGTGTGGACGAAAAAATGTGTACAAAAATTTTTGTTTATAAAAATTATGTTAATAGATCGTTCATATTTTTATGAAGGAATGTTTTAAATTTGAAATAATAATTTATTTCCCTTAGGGTTTTAGTAAAACTTGTAAGCTATTCTGTAAAACTTTTAGGCCTTTTTATTGATCAGAGTTTTGCGCAATTTGGCTGATTGAGCTTTTTTGGTGCATATACATCATGGTTAATAATGATAAATATATTTCATTTTCAATGTACATCAAACGTTATAAAGCAATGTTTTGAGGCACAAATTTTTTCATGCGCATTCAATAATTCGATTTATTTCAACTATTTAAAGAAAATTGTCGAATTTTAAAAATTATGAGTTATTTTTATTATATGAAACTTCTACTTTTAGTATGTGCATATGTGTAGTTCAATATATATTTGGATCCGAAAATTGATGGCATATGGGGATATATGACCATACATATATATATTCATATATTTATTAATATATATCAGTAACTGTATTGTGAATTAAAATTAATATTAATTCTCTTTTTTATTTGTTTAAACTTTATTTGAAATATAAAAAATAACATACATTAAATAATTTTTAAAAGACACATATTTTAATGCAAACTTTAATGCAATTTAAATATGTACATTGAGCAAAATATCAGATCGACTTGATATGTATACTATTACACATTTCCTCTTAACTGCATACAATATAAATAAAACATACTCACGGTAGCTGGTTCTAAATATGCGCCGACATCAATAAAAATTCCCGCACCATGACACTGTTGGCCATAACGTACTGCTATACATATTAACAACATCGTATGTCAGAGCTTCACCCTACCTACCACAATCACAACAGCAATCACTGATGATTGCCGAAGACCTAGTGGTCGTCCACTGTCAAATATAACTTGATCGCCATGCAGAAGCCCCAGACTGAAGGTATAAATCCGTTTAAAATATTGTCTAAAAATAACGAATGAATTTTTCTTACCTTAATGAATTTCGTTATATATTTGTTTTTGCTAATATTGCAGTCTCTTGAAAGTTTCTTAGCTGTTGGATTTCTGTGAAACTTTCCTCATTTATATTAAGCAAATTTGTGTCTAATATAAAAAGAATTCTTAGATATTTTCAATAAGAACTATTTAGAATATTTAGCCACTTACCAACTTTTAACACTAATAATTAACTGAATGAAGAATTCACTTTTGTAAAAATTATTAAAATATTTTTTATTTGTTTTAATTTATTTTCGTTATGCCAAGAAACTTTATTTTGAATATATTGACAAATACTTTATCAAAGATAAAATTTATTTAGTATTAAAACCTATTATATGAAATATAGTAAACAAGGAAATTTTTTAAAGATATCTGAATAAGATAATACAAATATGTATGTTTGCTATTTTAACCGATTTAAAATTGTATACAATTTTATAAGCAAAAACATAAATAGTAATTTCAGATAATGAGGCTTTAGTATTTTTTTAATATCTGAAACTCATTGACATACATGTATTTTCCCTAAAGAAAGTGTTTTTGGATTTTTAGGATAGATCATATATGCTTTCAGATATGGAAAATGTTTTCATATATGACTAAAAATTCACATAAATACTTCCATATATGATAATATTTATGATATATGGTTATATATATGAATCCATATATTACAAATATCTTTATATACGAGAGCATACTATTTCATACATGGAACCATATATATCCATATATTTTCATACATGGACCATATACAATAATATATGATTATTTTTAACTGGGGATACAATTTTAATTTTGGACTCTTTTGCTGAGTAAAATTACATAAAAGGTTTAATAAAATACTGGTTTAAAAAAACCGGTTACCCGTTTTTAAAAAATACCGAAACCGATAGTGTTTGTAAAAAACCGATTAACCGGTTTTCGGTTTTGGATACCCTAATTAGTTTCCTTCCTTTTCACAAGATTTATTTTTTTGCAACCAAATCAATTCGTCTTACTACTTTAATAAACCATTATCACTTCCTTTGAAAAATCTCTAACAACTAATTAACTCTTAATTTTAGAATATTTAAATCTAAAATACTTGAAAATATTTAAAAATATTGATTTCCATAAAGTTACAAAAGTTTTTTTTTATTCCCTAAAAACATTGTATGAAACTGAACAAAAAAAGTACAGTAATATTTTTTTGAATAAAACAAACTTTCTAGACTTTAAAAATAAAAACTTTTGGGCTAATTTTTAGCATAAAAAATTAGGCCAAAAAGTGTTGCAATATATAATTTTGGAGAATAACAGTGAGTGTGAGTTTAAACGCGTCATAGTATACATATTTGTATAAATTTTTTTTTATTCCCACTTCTTCAAAAACAGTTTGGCGCAAAAGTTTGTGATTTTTTTTTTTTTTATTTTTAATTTTTATTATTAACTAGCAAAAGAATGAAACAAAAAGCTGAAGGAATAAAACAACCAAACTAAGAATGAAAACAAAAAGACGATGTCGCAGAAGATATATGAAGAAGACGAAGTAAATGAAAACTTAGAAAGAAGAAAAAGTAAAGAAGAAAAGTTTTCAAAACTAAAGTTTTCAAAGTTAAATCGTGTTTTGAAAATAATAAAGACATCGTTAGACTAACGTGCACAAAACGAAATGAAAACGACAATGACGTCACAGCCAAAACGTCAGCGTTAGCAGCTACAACAAAAGCAACAATATTAAAATGTGCTTTAACACTTTAACAAATGAACAAAGTTAAGATTTGGAAACTTTGTTTTCTTCTTTTTTTTTCCTACTCCAAAACAAAATTAAAAGAAAAACTTTTAATTTTTGTGTGATTTGAAATAAATTTTTACTGGGTTAAAAAGTCTACTAAACAATAAAACAACAACAAGTAAAAAAAAACACAACACAAAACTTAGAATTAAACAAATATTCAAGGTCATATTAAATTAGAAAAGTAAAGACACAATTTATGAAAAACAAAAATAATACACAACCAAAACAAAAAAAAAATAATAATAAAAAGAAAACATTATAAATCACTTAATTACAAGGTAAATAAACCCTTTAGATAAATAAACATTTTTTAAATACATTTAATCCTTTCGCATTTATTTTTTATTTTTCCTTAAACAATACAGGAAAAAATTATTTAATGTATAGAGAAAGTTGTGAATGAATTATAACTGAGTTTTTTTTTTTTTTTTATTTATTTATAAATGGAATTTTTTATTTGTAAGTCTGCTACTGAATAAAATGTTTATCTTTTAAATGTAATTTACATTAAATATGTTTATTTATATTCATTATATTTTTTCAGGAGGTTAAAAAAGTATGGTTAAAAATTGTGGGAAGTAAAATAGTAATGTAATACCCTACATTATTCTTATTTCAAATTTTATTTTATTTTATTTTTTTTTTTTTTATTTTATAAATTCTTTTTTTTTATGTTTTCAAAAATTGTTGATGCCAATCATTTAAATTCTATAATTTAAAGAATTTACAAAAATATATACCATGAGGATTTAAAACATGGTACAAAATCTAAAATTCTTTATTAAATTTTCAGGTTTTAGAAGTATAATCTAGATTAAATTTCTAATAAAAATGGCAAACTGTCAATATTTGTATTTGCATAGTTTGATTTTTCAAGCAATGTAAATAGAAAAAAAGTCCTACACAGAAAAAATTATGAGCAAAAATATTTTTTAATAAATCCTTGTTTGGTTGTAAATAAAATTTTACAAAAAAGATTATTTGATTTTATACACAAAACAAGAACAATTTTATGTATTCTGACAATTTCAATAAAATTTAAAAAATTCAATAAAATCCAATACTTAAAGACATTCGAAAGTAAGTTTCCCTATTTCCTTACAGATTTTTCTAATAACGATTATAATTTATGTATCTTTCAGATGATTCGACAGCAAGTGATAATAAACGTATTTTACCTCATAAAATAATTAACCGTAAGTAATATTGTTTTATTATCTCATATTCATATTATCTAGGGAGTTAATTTAGAAATGTCCATCTTTATAGATAGCTGCACGAAAAGTTTTTCGTTCTATGCTCTCTTCAAAAGAATCTATTGTCTTCGATACAGATCTCATGTGATTTTTTTCTTAGTTTTCCGAGCTTCATAAACTATTTTTTGCGCTTTGCATTATCATAATGGATACACTTTTCATCGAGCTTAAAAATTCGAAGCAAAAACGATTTGGTTTTGTAGTGCCTTTCAGACATGCTAAGTCCCCTTACGACATCACTTAGCTTCTGCTCCCTTAGCACAAAATTTCCTTGCTTTTGGTTGAACCAAGTGCTTTTACATTTCTGGAAACTATTGTTTGATTTACATGCAACAATTCTGCAAGTACTTCTTGCAGACTTGGAGAATTTGTGCCAATCTCTAATTCTTTATTTTCAAACATTTTTGACTGGCCAAAAGGCTCCTTATCATACACATCGAAGGCACCACTTTTAGATACTACATCTAAGACATGTAAGTAGTTCTCAATTGGAAATAATGATAAATTCTAGTAACGATTGTATTTTTTTTTTTTTAGACTTGATAGTTCATATAATGTGAAAGAAGCGTTTTTTTATTTATATATATGTATACTAAATCACACTATTATTTCTGCATCAGTTTTACTAACGCCATGAATCCTACATGAATCCTACACCTCATTTACACAAACATTATTAGACTATTTTCTCACAATTTAATTGTAAAATATCTAATATTTAAAAAATATATAAATTTTTATTAAGAATTTCATTGATTCAACAATAAATATTGTTTGAATATCTACTAAAAAGTCTTTTAAATATTATGCAAATTTTCAAATATTTAAATTTATAAATAGAAAAAATATTTTAATAAGAAAAAAATTAAAGTTTTTTTTTCAATAAAACATTTACGAATTTGAATATTTTATTTTATTAATTCAGTGATAGATCTGATTTCAGTAAAAAATATAATTGATTTTATAAATTTTGTATTACAAAACGAAATTTTATTTTTTCTGTGTATGTGTAGCAAAAAACAATAAGAGTTTTTCTTTTCTCAAAGAAATCTACACATAAGACCATTTGTAACATCAAAACATTTTGAGGTAATGTTATACGCTTTGATGGGTGAAATTATGACTAATAATAGCGATAATAAAAAATTACATATAGACACTTCGCCGGAGCACCGACGATATTATTATTAGTTGGAGATTTTTCAATTCAGTTTTCATATTTTTCTTGTCTTATCAGTCATAAATTTGGCAGTAATTTCAATTTTATTTTTATCTAAATATTGTGAAATAATTACAGATTACATTCTTCAAGTGTATTGAAAATAATAAGCTTAATGAAAAAAAGAAGCACAAAAAGAAATCACGTATTTTTCAATATTGGGATTCCCATTTGGCATCCTTATTCTGAGTACATTGGATTATTTGAACAATTTCACTCGCCCTGACTTTTTTAACAAAATAAAAAAATCCATTTGAATGTATTTAAAAAAGAAGTAGGAATAAAGCTGGTAGAGAAATATACGAAGAATATTTTCTAATTAATTAAAAATATGGTTAGTAGAGCCATTATTGTTTTGTTCACTTCTTTTTGCAAATTTTGATATTTTAGTTAATTGCGTTTATAGTTTTTAAACACTATCCTATAACATTTTTTCTTGAAACATGCACCCAGGTAAAAACGTTCTACATATATATGGTTGTATATATGAAAAGTATATAGTAATATTTGTAATATATGGATTCATATATTAAACCATATATGAATAATATAACCATATATGAATCTATATATGAGAATTTATATTAATATATGGTGTCACATGTGACATAATTTTTCGTATATGAATACATATATGACCTACACCAAAAATACTCTTTCGATGCCGATATGTGTGTTTTTTTTTTTTTTTTCTTCTTATTTAACGTGTTTATTCAAACTTCTAACTTCTTCTTTTATAAACGATATCTATCATTTTAAATACTGTTCCTACTAAAAATTTACGAATTAATAAGTAACCCTTTTAACCTTGTTTCTAATTGATTTTGTATAACTATATATCGTTAACTGATTTAACAATTTCAATCATATTTAATTTATACAACATATAGATTTGAATACCAAATAAATTAGTTGGTGCCTCTGATAAGGAGTGTTTGTGAATTTAATAAAAACAAGAATTTGGCATTAAAAAAATAAAATTAAAAATAAAATTTTTATAAAATTGGAAATATGAAAAGTCAAACGAAACTTTAATAAAATTCTTTTTTGTAAATTTCTGGTTTTGCTATCATTATAAGAAAGTCAATTATTATATTCAAAAGAAGGTATGTATGGAAATATATTCGATCAATATCCTCTCGCGCTTGATGTTATTGTTGCAAATCTAGTTAAGGGCAGTTTAGAAATTCAAAGTAAAAGCAAGTAAGCAACAATCTAAGTTTTTTTAGAAATCAATCAGAAGTCAGAAGAAGTCATTTAGAAGTCAATACTCATTATATTCTAGAGAAGGTAAGTACGTAAACCATGTTGATGAATATGATCTCATTTTTTTCTATACTGAATGTATTTATATAGGTAGGTCTATTGAAAATCAAGTTACGAAGAGCAATTCAGTCACGAGGAGTAATCAAGTCACGAATAGCAATACTTTGTGTACAAGTGCAAAATATTTATTGTATAAGTATTTACTTTTTATTTTTTATTAAAATTTATAATAAATAAAAATATTTTAATAATCATTCACAATAAGGCAATATATGGATCATAATATATATTATATATGTTATTCATACATATTTATTTTTGGCTGGGTAGTTAAATTTTTTTCAATGAAACATTTTTTAATATATTTGTTTTCAAATTCACCCATTTTTCATTATTCTGAGATTTGTATTGAAAACGTAACAAAAATACAATGTTTCAGGCCAACAATTTTAGCCTTGCGAAAGTTCAATTAATGAACACTTTTGCTGGAGGTGACGTGAGCACCAATTTTAATGAAGAAATTTAAATACTTCTAAATTTGATGAATTTCAGCTTTATTTCCATTTTTATAATTTTTTTCATTATCATTTTCATAATTTGTTCTATTTGCTATTTAAGAATTTGCTTTCAGATTTTTTCTAACACGTAAAGATTTTGTATGGGCATGACTAATATGACCCCCTTAATAAGGAGATCAAATTAGTATATTTAGATAATTAAAATGATAATTAAAACGATGTCGACTAAAAACGCTATTTATTTATTTTTTTATTTGCTCAATAGTTTCGGAGATATTCAGAAATTAGTTGCGGATTTTTTTATGCAAAACCGGGAAATTTTTTCTTCTTAAAAGTTCCTTAAAAATTTAAAATGACTTTTTTAATAAAAAATCTAGGTAGTATATTAAAATATCTTCAAATACATCCCCAAATGAAATTTGGAATTATTAAAAGCAGTAGACTTCGGTAACGGCAACTACTTATTAAAGTCTCTTTAGTTTCTTGGTAATGTGGCGTGATTATTATTTGCCTACTCCATATATATATATATATATATATATATATAAATAAAATATGTTTGTCCGTTTGTCTGTTGGCTTATAGACTCCTAAACGACTGAAATTTTTCCTAAAATTTTTACAGTAACATCACATGAGCCCCGAAAAAAAATAGACTACTTATTTTTTCGATAGGCGTAGGGGAAGTGGTACCCCCCATAGGATACCAATATTAAGTATCGAATACATTAAGAGCCGCTGCACCCATTTTCTTGAATTTTTTATAGTAGGATCTTCTGAGCAACGAAATTGAAGTAAGATAGCTGAAGGAGAGTGGTATCCCCCCTCCCCCCCATAGGACGCCAATGTTTAATATCGCATATCTTAAGAACTGTTATAGTGAGAATGTTGAAACTTGGTGGGAGTTACTCTTATGATAAACTACACCTTTGAAAATTAAAATAAAGGGGGTAGGCACAAGATGTTTTAAAGAAGAAAATTAAAAACTGATATCAAAACAAAATTTTGTAAAAAAAGCAAAAATAATTTTAAAAACATTGAATAAATTATATCTTTTTTCTAATTTAAATAAAAGATTTTACATTAGTTAAAATCTTAGCCTGTTCTGCATTCTATAGCAATTTAAAAATATAATATTGACATCAGACTTAAAGATATTCCGAAAAATAATTTTTTTCGAAATATCTCAAAATGTATAATGTCTTCAAATGTATGATGTCCTCAAAAGGATCTACAACCAACATTACGTAGTTTTTCGAGGGAAACTATAAAGTGTAATTTTATAGTAGTGTTATTTTTTATTCGGAAGTGTTAATGATTTAATATTAAAACAAATATTTGCAAAAATGAGTTTCGCCCTCTAAATCCAAATTCATGCAATCTTCTGTTATGGTAATTGTATCTCTATTAAATCGGCACACGAATATTTGATTATTTTTAATATAGATTTAGATTATTAATTAACTTCTACTGGGTGTTGTAAAAGAATAACATTTTCACTACTTCAAAAGTGGAACTAAGTGCATATTTTGAACTTTTGAATTCTTCAAAAGTGAAGACTATATTACATAATCTCTTCTTAATAGAAATATTTTTTAATTAAAAATATATATTTCTACTACTTTATACGTGTTTTTAGTTACTATTTAAAATACTCGTAGTAGGATAAAAATCTATGACCAGGAATTATAAAAAGCCACGTTCAAATAATAATCATGTGTTCAAATTATTCCTTCTGTATTGAATTCATTGCTTTATAAGATATTTTTATTTCGATAACAAATTCAGAAAATTTTCTAACGATGTTATATAATTTTAATTTTGAACATTCTCTAGAAACATCATATTTTTCACGTAGAAAATTACTTAACAATATTGGTTATACAATAAGGGTCGTAATGAAAACTCGTAAAATCCTCGAAAACTGTTCAATGTGTGCAAATTTGCACTCTCACAAATGAAATGTCAAAAATAGTATGGAAATTCATTTGCACAACACATAAGTTTAAGCGAATATTTACGAGTAGTATCGTAAACTTGCCCTGTTTAATTGTGCATTTATAAATTAACTGTCTTTTGTTTATATTTAAAAATGATAAATAACTGCGATGTAAAAAATTACAGTTATGTTAATTAAAATAAAATCATTGCATATATCTTTGATTTCAATAAAATTTTTCAATTATTTACAATGATTTCTTATTTTCTTGTTCTTAATATTGTACATCATTTGAAAAGGGGGTTCATGAAACAAATCACGCAAATATACACAATTGCACAAATGGGAAGCTTAAGCGTTTAAATGAGTACCCTTACAATTTATTCCAAGATAAAATTTAATGAGCGCAACAACTAAGCAATATGATTTAAAATATTTTTTTCTTTTCTTATGTTTTGCTTCAAATTTAATAATGATGTTTACAACCGAATATCCGGGTATGTTATTCTTTTTTTAAATACAATATATTGAGTTGTAGTTGTCATACGAACTCAAAAAATTCATATATTCGTCGATAGTTTTTTAGATTTCAACGAAACTAAAATGGATAAGACACCACGAATGCTGATGAAGTGTGTAGCCGTATTCCATTCTGCTGGTGTCTAATTATAGTCCACAAACTCTGCTTTGGTACTGCCAAACAGAGACAATAAGGCAGTTTACGACTGCAAACTTGTTTATGGTCCTTCGAGCCGGATGTCGGCTTACGACATTACTGTAACTACATTCTGCTAGTAGCTAGTTATAGTCCATAAACTGCCAAGGAGAGACAACAAGGCAATTTATGATTGCAAACTTGTATTGTTTACTAAAATACCAAGTAGAAAAAAAAGCAAAATGCTTTAATAGCAATATTTATACGTATTTTCTAAAGGGTACCCGTTATCATTAAATCTCCGGTATGTATTTCATTTTTGAATAATATTTTTTGACTCCAAGTTGCCATATCATCACTAATAATTTTCTTCTTATTAAAAAAATGCCTTAAGTACATATAAAGATTTTATACGTTCCTGAAATATAGCTTTACAGGGATCATTCTATGTAAAGAAAACTGTTCGAAGTTTTTTATAGGGGCCTTTCGATTTTGACATACCCAGGTATATTGGTTGTATGGATGTGTGTAGTTTTTTGGTTAAATTAATTTTCATTATTTTGTAAAATTTTAATAAAATTTCACATCCTAAAGATAACATACTACTATAATGACACTTTAAGATTTTCATAAAAAAGAATATTCTTCCAGTGACAACCATGGGTTAAAATGCAACACTTTTTCAGCATATCTTAATAGTAAATACTACTTTTTTCAACTTTTAAAAGTTCCTTTCTTGCTGAGAGTTTATAATTTATAAATTAAGAAATCAAATGGTTGGAATAAAACAAAAAAAACTAACAATTTAAATTTTGTATTTAACAGAAATTTAAATTGTCACCTATGCCAACTGAAACCAAAATGATCTTCATATAGGAAAAAGTGGACAAAATTTAAACAATATGCTTAAACAGGATGCTAAATTAAGTCGTGGCCGCCACAGGACATATAATGCCAAGTAAGCATACACTCTCCTTTTTTTATTATTTGTTTTTATGCCATACTCCCCGGTATCTCATTCAATAATGCGGCATGTGGTAAAAAGCATTTCCGTTTCTGACTAAAATTAAAAAAAAACTTTTTGTGGACAAAACACCAAAAAAAGTATAAAAGATGTGGGCAGCGTTATTCTATAGTCGGACATTAATTTTTTTTTTTTTTTTTGTCTTTTTTAATTTTATTTTAAAATAAAACCATACCACACGTATGTGTAATTTCTAATGAGGGTTTGTATACGTTGAGTATATTGTAGAGAACTATTTGGGCACGTATGAGTGTTTTTCAATTTTTAATGTTTTTTCCTTTTTCTTCTCATTGTTTTATTTTGTTTATTTTAGCATTTAATGATTTTACTGCTGAGTTTTTAATTAAAGTCAAATTTTTCATTATTGAAATTGAATTTCAACTGCAGAAACATTAAAAAACTGGCAGAAGTATGAAAATTTTTATGTGGGAATATGGTAGTGTGTATTTTAAGTATGAATATATTTTTTCCTCATTGTATTTTTAAACAGAATACCCAACCATGCAACCAACACATGTGTGGCAAATGTTTTTATTGAGACTACATTATGCAAAATTGTGAGAAAAAAAAATTACACAAGACTTAAAAACATCAGCACCCACAGCAGCAGTAACAAAAAGCAAAAATCTAGTTGTAGCAGTTGTTGACATGAAACTCACACTTATTTCAGAATAAGTATTCTGAGTAATAATAGGAAAAAATGGCGAGGCGAGTGTTGCTTGCTACTTATGCAAATGAGCGAGAATATCTTAATTTTTCACATTTTACCAAATGGAAAATAAAACTTGTGAATTATTTGTTTATACTCATACTCGTATGTAAGAACTTGTGTGAGTAACTTGGTAGAAATTCACTTACGTCTTTCGTGTTTTAAATATTTTTTTGTAATTCATTTTTTATTTTTATTTCTTTTTGTACTAATTTACATTACTTGTTCCAAGGTTTACCTAATGTTAGATATACAAAAGAATATGTGTTCATATAAGGAAAATCTTTTTTTTTTTTTTCTTCAGAATTTTAAAGGAACCATTAATTTGAATTCGTAGTTTTAAAACTGATTTTACATTTAAATTGGTTTCAGTTTTAAAGATGTGATTACTTTAAGTTATGTATATGTATTTGAAGTATTTAAGTTTACCACTTTGCATATGTATGCGTGTATTTAAGCAAATGCCAATATTAAAATTATGCCTGTTGGTAAGGCAGGCAAAAAGAAAATTTATTGAGAAAAAGAAAAAATTAAAAAGTGGAAGTAGAGAAAAAGAATTCATACAAATGAAACATATTTTAAATGTAGTAAAAAATTATTATTTGAGGCAGAAATGTAAAGTACAAAAATCTTTATAAAAAAAAACTTCATCTTATTGAGGAATTCAGCACTCCTTCAATCGTGGGCTTACAAAAAAAATATCGTTCATTCCACGAGAGATTTTAAAAATGTAAATTTTTTGACAGAGGTTCATCAGCATTTGATACTCATATAACCTATGAAGCCAGTTAGTCTATCTCATTATTATATTTCCAATTTCAAAAAATCGCTAATTTATTCACGATTTACATTTTTATAAAAGTTAAAAAATCCAACAAAGTACGTAGACTTAAATGTTAATATCTTTTTACAATGTAGAGGTCAACTAAGTCCCTTTTAAAGGCAATAATGCAAGAGCAAATTGTTTATTTAAAAATGCACTCGTCATAAAATTTCAGTTTTATAATGCATTTTTGAAAAGTTTCTTCCCCTTCAATTTAAATTTTCTTTTAATATGTTAAAAAAACAATATCTTTACTACAAAATGCAGTAATAATTGCAATAATAATTCCGAAGCAACATGATCTACAATTTTTAATATTTTTTAACAAAAATCACCACCAGATTTTTCATACAAAATTTTAATTTTTTCATAATATTCTAATCTTTTTAAATTTTTTGGTTATTCTCATTCAGCAATATGTAAATTTAAGTGTTCATAATTTTTTAACTATACGTCAGATTTGCTTGATTTAAAAACCAGTATAAAGTTTATTGCAATAAATATTATAAATGATATTGTATAATTCAAAATTAATGTTTTTGCTAAAGATGCACTCACAACAAGAATGCAATTTTCAGATGCATTTTTAAGAAATTTATATCCTTTTGAAATATTTTTGCTTTATATTAAAGACAAATACGAGGACGTATCAATAAGTCTGTGACTTTTCGTATTTACCTCGTAGTTATATGAAATGCAACACTATTCCCATCAAGTACCACCTGTTAATAGACTACTGTCAACTTTTGAGCAAGTGTCGTCGAGAATTTTTCTAAAAATGGGAAAAAGTGAATTTCGAGTGCTCATTAAACATTATTTTTTGAGAAAAAAAACCTTCAATCAAACCAAGGAAAAGCTCGATAAATACTATGGGGACTCTGCACCATTGATTTCAATGGTAAAAATGTAGTTCACTGACTTTCGTTGTGGTCGCACAAGTACAAATGACGCCGAACGTTCTAGACGGCCAATTGTGGTCAGTACACCCGAAAATCCACGATATGGTGTTGGCCAACCGAAGAGTAAAAGTACATGAGATTGTTTATGACATAGGCATTTCATATGGCAATGTGGTTTCGATTTTAAATGATCAGCTGGGTTTAAGAAAGTTATGGGTGCCGCGATTGCTCTCAATTGGCACGTTTATGGTGTGTGAACACTTCAAAGGATTGTTTGGAGTTGTTTAACCGCAATCCAAATGAGTTTTTGTAACTGTGGTTGAAACATGGATTCATTACCTTACTCCGGAAACCAAGCAGCAGTCTAAATAATGGGTTTCTCCAGGTGAACCTGATCCGTAGAAGGCCAAGATAAGTTTGTCGGCCAATAAGGTGATGGCAACAGTTTTTTTGGGATACACGCGGGATAATCCACATCGATTACCTTCAAAAGTGCAAATATTGTACTAACTTATTAGACCGATTTAATGAGGATTTAAAAAGAAAAATGAAATGTTATGACTAAAATTAATTTTAAAATAAACTAAAAAAAAAACAATTTAAAAAATATATTTTTGTATAAAAATATCTGTAGGAATATTTTTTTAAATTTGTTTAAAAAATTTATAGTGCAATTTTTAGAAAACATTAAAATTTTTATAATATCATCGGGAGAACAAAAATTGAAAGTGTAGAAATTTTTCAAAAATGCAGTCTAAAATTGCATTTGTTTTATGAATGCATTTTTAGGTAATAATATCACTTTTAAATTACTAGGTTTAAAGAGGACATATTCATCTTCTACATATAATTTAAATCATTAAAATCCGTTTACAGCTTATAGAGATCTTAGTGTTTAAATTTACATACTTTTTCGATTTGTTAATTTTAACAAAAATAAAAATCTTGAATAAATTCAACAGTTCTTCAAAATAAACAATAAAAATGAAGATATTCCATAGAATATGGGTATACCGAATATTAACAAAATCTGAAGACCTAAGGGAAATTTGTGGGCGTTCTTTCAAGGAATGATTGGTATGTATTTGAATTGATTAGCTCAAATTAGCTTTGATCGTATGTATTGATATATAAGCCTTATTCGTACATACTTCTCAATATTTATATGGGAAATCCATGTGGCACTGGCAAGCACTCAAATTTAAAAAATTCAAAAAAAGTGTTTAAAACTAAGAAGTTTTCTTTCATTCTTTTGATTGCCGTAATTGCGAATTTAAGCAGATGTGTCCAGTTCCGCTAATGTAAATTACAAACAACTGTAGAAATAATCTAACTTGTGTTCAATCAATTTTAAGTTGACCAATGTTGAATTATGTTGTGAACAAGTGTAAAACTAAAATTTTCAAAATTTTATTTTTTTTTTCGGTTTTTGATTAGAACATTTGCACTGTTTCGAGTATTACAAAATAAAGGATGAAAGTTTATTGTTCTGCTAATTATGAATTGTTTGAGATAAACCTTGTTAAAGTGCCCCCAATAGCAGTGGTACAGAGGGTACCCAAACTTGGGGAGGGGGAGGTGCCTTTTTCACGAGGCACACTCACAGCAAAATTTAAACGAAGCTAAAGTATCTCGTGATCCAAATAGGTTTCCCTGTTATATTTTAAAATCGTTGTGGCGCGATAAAATATTAATTTGCAAAAATATTATAACTCGATTTAAATTTTTGCGTAACTTGTATTAGCATTTTTTTTACATTTTATGTGAAATTATAGTTATAATAAGTTTCAACAAAAAAATATAAAGTGTTCATGGCCTAAGATCGCAGTGTCTTTAATATATCACAAATCAAGATGCTAATGTATACTAATCTACAGGGTTATTATAGCTTTTATCGGAAAGTCAAGTGGCACTCAAAAATAATTACGCTTTTGAATTTTTTGTAACTTTTAACATTTTTGAGGTGTGCATTTTTGTCATTGAAACATTTAGTTATTATTTACTAACATCAATTTATCAACCACCAAAATTAATTAAATGCAATTAAAAAATTTCAAAAATATATGTATACTTTGTTTTTTACGCGATATTATAAAGGTAGGTTAAATCAGAATTATGGTACCGATTATGATCACTATTCTTTTATTTGTATTTTGTATACATTCGTGTGGGTCACATGTGTGCATTTAGTTTTCATATCGCACTTAAAATTGAATTTTTACAATTTTTTTAAATTTTTTTATCTTTAACTATCATAATATAAACGGTCATTTCTTGTCCATTAATATCATTTTAAAAATTTTTTTGATTGTCAGATATTAAAACTATATCAGTAAGTGTTATAAAATTAAAAAACAAAAAAATTTGCACATACATTGTGCATCAAAAAATTATTTAATGAAATGTTAAAAAATCACTATCGCTATTGTCTTCGGTAGATTCAAGCATATCGTATCACTTTTGATTTGTATTTTAGCCATAATGATGTAAATAATACACATGTTTCAATTTTTTATATATTATTTAAAATATAATTTTTTTCATTTTCTTTTAACTTTTTGTCTTAAACTTCCATAAAACTGATGCCGTTCGCAAAGAGACTTTCACGCGAACAGATTTGTATTTCATTAAAGCCAGTTAATATTGGTACAAAATAGCGTTGATGTGTCATTAAAAAAACGTTCACATTTTTTTAAAACCAAAAGTAAATGAGTTTTAAGAAATCTCCATATGTTGTTCTTGTTTTCAGCCTGAATTCCTAGATTAGTTTTAATCGATGCTTCAACAAAAATTTCAATGCTAAGTTGACATCGATTGTGGTAATATTGACACCATTCATGTAAAACTTTTAAACCCACTTTTCTACTTTTAATCTAATATATAATATAATTTAATAATTCTATACTGACGTGGTATCAATTTCTCTTAGTTGATTTGAGCACGCAGTGTACAATTTAAACACATATAAGATTGGTACACTATTGACGCCAAATGGTGTCATTTTGTACACAAATGTGGTCTATAGTTTTCTGGCTATAAACATAATAAATTTCTTATTTATTCCTATATTATCTTTAACAGAAAGCAACTTAACGCCGAAATTGAAAACTTTAAATTTTATTTAGTACATTTCTGGATTTAAATACAAATTTATATTTTTGTTTTTCTGATAAATCCAAAAATCTTAAATTCTATGATAATAAAATTTTCATTAATTGACTTAAAACTGATCTTTCTGCGAATATCTCTATCATTTATAAATTTCCTTAAATTACAGCTCTGTTTTCATTATTATACACTTTGGCAACATATTTTAATGTTACTTTATATTATTCTGTTTTTACTGATTTAAAATAATACTTATTAAAAAAAAAAAAAAACATTTTACCAAATACGATGTATTTGCTACTTAAACAAAAGCAATGGTAACTAACTATATATACATGTGTGATTAAACAAATACATACACATGTATGTGCTAAAGAACATAAAGTACATTTGCAGTTTATGAGATTTTTTTCAACATCCCTACCCATCCCCCACAGTACATAAATTCTCATTAATTCAGTAGAGTCTAAAAAAATATAAAGAAATTCACAGCTGTTACGCTTGATTTTTTTTTTTTCGTAAATGACTTTAAGATTTCCGGCAGGTAAACAAATATCACGTAGAAGTTTTGTTTGTTGTTTCAAGTTTATTTAAGATTTTATTTTTAATGTTTCCTTTGCTTTTTTTCATCTACATATAAGTATTTTTAAGTAAAGTAAAATTTTTCAATGGGAAATGCATTTATTTTCTTGAAAAACAATTTGCAATAAAAGATTTGCATAGAAAGCTTTAATATTTTTATTTAATCAACGATGATGGAAAAATATATAATCTTTGGAGTTATATATTTTTTTTTTTTTTTTAGTTTTGCAAATTATCACGATATATATTTTAAACTGCAATTTCTTAAGAATGTTACAAAGTTGTGCATGCTAAATAAGTATTAAAATTATAAAGCCAACAAATTAGAAAATTCAAAATTTATTTTAAAAAATAAAAAGTTGTTTTGACCTTTTACGAAGTACCTTTTAAAGTTAAATTGTATTAATAAATTGAAACTTTTATATTTTTATAATTTATGGCCTGTCCCACCATGTCGAACCAAAAATTCTTTTTGACTAATTTTATAAAGAAAACAATAATAACTTAAAATTTGTTGTTTTCCCAATAAATTGTTGAAACGAATTTTTCGTTCGACATCATGAGACGGGCTTTATTTTTTTGTTAAAATTTTGTGTTTATGAAAATTTTTCATCAAAAATATGAGATCATATTCGTATGAATTTTTGCAATATTTAAGAAATTTTGAAATAATTAAGAACTAACTAAGATTTAGAAAAAAATGATTCTAAAATAAATTTAGGTCAAAAATTCTCAGTTTTTTATCGTTTTTTGAAATAAAATTTCTTTTATTAATCCTACTAAAAATGTGCGCAAAATTACGCTGAAAAAAATAAAAATGGAAATTGTTCATATTAATTAAATTTTTAGTTGATTTTGCTACAATCACCAAAATTATAATAATAATTAAGTAAGAATAATTGATTTTGGTATAAAATTTCAAACAATTTTTTTAATAAAATTAATTAGAATTATGATTGAATGTTTGGCTAAAATCAACTGAAAATTTTATTAATTTAATCCTAAAGTTAATTAAATACTTTCATCAATAAAAACGCATGAATTCTATTAAGTTATTTATTAAATTATTAAAAATGTTTAAATAATGCTTAAACGAAAGAAATAATAAAACTCCAAATTTGATTAGGAAAATGAAATTTGGCGTCTTATACATCTTGTTAAAATCACCGATAATTACGTATATATATAAGATTTTTGAAACCTATGAACTCGTTCCAGTAAAGACCGTATCAGAGCGCCTTTACGACCTAGGGTGAAATACCAATAAAAACATTAAGGAATATGATAGATGTCTGAACAAATCGTCAAAAACAATCAATATGAACTGACATACAAATAATTTTTCATAGATCACTTTTGACACAAACTGAAATTAAATATCACCCCAATACCAACGACGAGAACACCTACAAAAGCATCGAAATGATTACAAATCTCGTCATATATTTTATGTTTTCGTAAACTGAGCAAAATGTTTACATTTCGTATTACAGTTTTTTTGACTATGGAATGAGTCCAAATAGTTGAAAATGACTGAAAATTGATTTTAAGTCATTTTATTTTTATATATATATTTTTTTTGACAAATTTTTCTTTTTTCTGTATATTTTTTTAAAAGCTGTCGATTTTTGTTAATTACTTTAATTAATAATATAATTAAATTTCAATATAAAATGAATTAATAATTTTATTAAAAACTTAATAATTTCTTCTGTGTAATTAATAAATAATGTAAATATTTTACATTTTATGGAAAAATCTGGTTTTTGAAATTTTTTATAAAAAGAGGGCTTATATTTTTATATCTATCTCAATTCTAAATCTAAATAAGCTCACGAGCTCTTCCTTCACGACTCGCTTGAAACGTTACAACTTGAGAACAACCCAAAAACAACAAATTATGTGTATCATTACAAACTTAAAAGTTTAAAATATAATAATTTTAATAAAAAGCTTAATTTTAAGTTTGAATTCAAATTGGAATTCATTAAAAAAAACGTAATATAAAATAATTCTTAAGCCTGAAAGTAAATTAATACTCGAAAGAAAAACTTCAAAATGGTATTTTCTCAATTTGATATCAAGTTATTTTCAAATCACTATTCATTTAAAAATTTGATTTTAAATAATTATAAATTTCAGATAAGTAGGAAGAAGTAAATAAGTTCGTTTTATCATTACCTCATTTAGAGGTCTTATTTAGTGATAAAGTCTTCTTGGTGAGTCGAATACGAAGAAAATATATTTAAAATTCATCTGCAGTTCTCTTCCAAGTAGTTTTAAGAACGTTATGAAAAAATATTAATAAATTCCTTTTATTAGAAATTTGGGTTCCAAAGAGTACTTTTTAGTATATCATGGCAGCAATATTTCGGTATTTTTTTGCCAAGTAAAAAAACAACCCACACTTATTATCGTTATGTGAATAAAATACTTAAAAAAAATATTTACAGCAATTTAGATCCATCTTATTAAGTTTCACTAGAATGCACCAAAAATATCTCTAAACGAAAAGAAATGTTCTCACCAAATATTTATATTTTATTGTAAGATTTTTAAAATAACAAAAATTTTAAAGCCATTTCGCGAAAAAAAAATATCGAAACTTCTTTTTTTTTCAAGTGAAGAAGAATTTAAAAAATGTTTCTCCATATTTCATCAATACGCATAGTGTAGGAGCATCGAAATTGCCAAAAATAATACACACAGTGTTGCCAAATGAGAGGATTTGTTCCCAAATTGTTGATTTAAACTTTCATTTGGTGACAGATTTTCATGGGGAGGGATATGGGGATCTTCGTAAAATATGGAGATTCTTTATTAAACAATACATTAATTCCATTTTAATCCCACTTCGATAAGTTTTAAGTTTTATAGATAATTGAGATGAATTTAATATGTAAGATTTTTAGTTAAATATTCTATTTATAAAAATTTGTCTCTAGTTTTCTTTTTCAAGGAAATTTTCAATGAATTTTCTATTTACATATAATATTTAATTATTTTTTATTTAGTGAAAATATTGGATTGATTTCTATATATAGAAAATATTAAATTAATATTTGTTTGTTTATATGTCGTTTACACCAAACGAAAACTAGTAGTTTTTGGCTTCATTCGTTTTATTAGTGAAAAACTACTAAAATTCGTTGGTTTTTCAATTATTTATTTTTTTTTAACAAATAAAAATTACCAAAATAATTATCAAACAATCTGTTTCACTCATTTCATAACACTAAACTATCATAACTTTCGGTATATTTTCAATTTTGAAAAAAAAAATTAATACATTTTCCTTTTATACGAAATTTTTGATAAATTTTCTTTTATGGTTTCAACATTTTATTTTTATATAAAATTTTTTCAAAAATTATCTTTTTTTAAAAAAAAATCGATAAATGTTTTTATTATGAAAAAAAAAAATCATTAAATGTCTTTTTTTTAATTTTTCTTTTATACGAAATTACTAGTATGAAATCACTTATACGAAATTACTAATAAATTTTATTTTATTGGGAACAGTGATAAATTTTCTTTTTATATGGAATATTAGATATTTTATTTTTAGGAAACTTTTTGATAAATTTTCTTTTCATAGAAAGTTTATTTTAAAAATAATGTTCGTTAAATTTCTCTTTACAAAACATTTTTAATGATTATTAGCTATTTATAGAAATTTTTCAATAAATTTTCAATTTAAAAAACTTAATTTCATATTAAAATATTTTGTGGATAAAATTGGGGATTTACATTCTAAAATGAGTATTTTTAGGAATTTTTAACTTCGGGTTTGGGAACATATGGCTAAATGTATGTCAACACTGAACATACATTTAGCAAATAACAGTCAATACACCCAGAGAAATAATAATCACAATCATATTCAAAATGATACCATTCAGTGTCAATAGCGTATCAGACAAGTACGTGTTAAATTTGGAAACGTTGTATTCAAATCTGCAACGGAAATTTTTTTAACGCAATGATATCAAATTGGTATCGGTATGGACTTGAAAACGAATCAGTATCGATTTCAGACCGTCTGTTTTTTAAACCCACCATTATTTGAAATAAACTAAAACCAATTAAATTAGTTTCTTATTTGTTGTCATATTTATTATAAATATTATTATAAAGAGTATACAAATATTATTAAATAAAATTTCGGTATTTTTTTCAAATCAAAAAGTTTCTTTATCTACGATTCGAAAATTAAAATGGAAATGCAGTTTCAAAAGGAATAGTTTGGCTTGAGCAAAATTTCATATAATGATAGTGGAGGTATAGACGAGTTTAAGTTTTTCGATTGGACTCTGTAGACCTAAACGAAGTGGGTCTACAAAGTTCCAAAATTGGACACTTCGACTTTTAAAATAAACGATCGTAATCTTTTATATCTGAACCGATTTTAAAGATTAATATATGAGTAAAATCATCCAGCTTAGAACTAAAAAAAAATTCGCCATATACATATATATTTTTTTAATAAGTTTTTACTTAGTTAACAACAAATTATAAAATTGTGTTCAAAAGAAATAGTGAAAAAAATTTTAAGAAATTATAAGCATTTAAATTTTTAATTTAATAAAAAAAACTTTTTTAAAAACCCGCAAATCCTAATAAACGTTCAAAAAGTTTGAACATTTTTTACATTTTAATTAAAATCAGGAAGCTAAACTTTATATTACAAATAATTGAAAACATTTTAATCCTGCATCAAAAGCTATGCGAAAGACATCTCATATATTTGCAGGCGGCACAAATATTCTTATACTTGTTCACAGGCGGTATCAGCCATTTCATACACATAAGTTAAAAACGAATGTTCTCGAAAAATGAACACCACGTAAGGTGGCAACGTAAACACAACAGTTGCCGACTTTGTAATGTAATTTTTCGCTCAGTGTATGGAAGATGATAAAAATGGCTGGCAAAAAAACAAAAGAAAAATGTTTGATCTCGTTTGAATAAAAAAATGTGAACTAGATGAAATTTAACACGAATCTTCTTTTCGTTTTTTTTTTTCGAAGTTTTTCCTATTAAGCGGATAAAAAAAATGATGTTAAGAAAACTTGAAGCTGATTTTAGTCGGCATCTTTTGAAGTTTTATTTATCTGAATTGGAGGTACTGTTCTGCCTAAAATGGGAGAAATATGAGACATTCCCATAGAAAATCAAAACCTGATAGAAAAAACAGTGAGCAGATTCGTGTTCAGCATGTCAAATTCCACCTAGTCCATTTACTCATGTTTAAGGGAAGATTTTTCTGCCTACCAGTGTAATCGCTGCAAAAAGTTTAATGCCCCTATTCTCTATCTCGATGAACACTCAACGTCTCTGGAGAAGAAAGCCCTTTCGCCCGGCCCACTAAACAAAAAAAAAACACATATCACCTCTTTCTAAAACAAATAAGAAACATTTTCTGATTCAATTTTATTGTGTTTTTTTGATGTATGTATGTGACCAATTAGGGCTTTATAATTGAACAACTCACTGAAAATTGTGCATTAATTTATTTAAGGACTACATACATAATTACACTTTACATTGTAATTCATTACATTTCATTTTCTGGACGGTAATCAAATTGCAGTTAACTGTTTTGAGAATTGAATCAACAACTATCGACTTACAGAATAACAAATTTTGAGTCAAATGACGTAATAAATTGTCATTATCAAAGACAAGAACCAAAAAAAAAAAAAAACGTTTAGTGACATAGAGAATATGAAAATAAGCACTCAATAGAATTTCAGTCGGAAAACAACAAAAATCGACATACATAATCGGGACATAAAACTTTTCAATTAAGCTAACCTTGTAAATTAATTTAATTTCATGTGTGGTTTCCAGTGAGAAAAAATTCCAAACTATTTTTATTTACACTTAAAAAATATCGATAAAAACGTTATAGAAAATGTGAATAAGCTAATCGAATGCATAATGGTTAGAGTTAAAAAAAAGTGGAATTTTTTTTATGAAAAGCGGGAAAATCATTTTAAGCGGGATAACTGATCTCGCTATGTATGTACGATATCCTAACTAGCAAACAGTCTTTTACGGATACATACCATATTTTATTTTTTTCCAAAAACCATTTTTTTTTCGTAAAATTTTTTATAATTTCCAAATATAAAAAAAAAATATTAACCATATTTTTTAATTAAATTTTGTTATTTAGCGAATATACTTTTCGATTATTTGAAGACAGATAGAAGTCAATGTATTTCTTCGAACAGATTCTAAAATATATATATATATATATATATATATATATATATATATATATATATATATATATATATATATATACATTCGCGACTGAATTTTCGCTATAACAGAACTCAAAATTGTATGTAATTTTTAAAATTAAATTTGTTTTTATTGATATACATATTTACATTTTCAAAATTTTTAAAGAAATTGGAGATTTTGAGTAGATTTTTGGGCAATTTTTTTCTGGAGAAATAATAGCTGAATCACGTAGTTCATATAGTGTTGTTGTTGGCTTAACAAAGCCAATTGTATGCATATGTTTATCAATGTTATACAATCGTCCACTTTAATTTCGTTTTCTTCATGACCACTATCCTATAAATTCTCCATTCCGTATTTGATAGTTCCATTTACTCCTCATTACTTTCCACATTAAATTCTTCTTCAATCCAGTTATTTATGTCAGCATTCGTGAAAAGATGCTACAATCGTTGGCTTTAAAATATGTTGAACTTTCCCATATTAAGAGATATGTTTACACAACAAATGATTACACAATTGAAGATCAAAATCATCCACAAAGATTAATGTACCAAAAGACGGGGACTTCCCTTTTTTAGTTATAGACATTGTAATCAAATTTAAAACAACAGATGAAAGTCGCAAAAGTAGAACCCGTTTTTCGTAAACTGTCGCGATTATAGAACCTGCAATTTTAAAAATTAAGCCATCGCGATAATGAGTAGTCGCGAATACCGAGCACTATATATTATATATTATATATTATATATTATATATTATATATTATATATTATATATTATACATTATATATCATATACTATGTATTATATATATGATTAATCTTACCAAAAATTTATATATTATAAAATATGAATCAAAAACTAGTTACATTTTAAATTTATCCGCATTAAAATCATTTTAAAAACATAAAAACCATTACATTTAGTTTAACCCCTTACAAAAAATCCCGAAACCAGCCAGTGCATGGTAATATATTAACAAAAAAAGCAATAAATTAATTCCAGCCATTACACAGGACAACCACCAACAGTAACATGCAACATTATGTGGTGATAATGATGATATCGATCAAGAGCAACAACATCTTTATCATCATTAACATTAACATCAGCCAGCATCATTATTGAGGGCATTACTATCAGTTTGTAAGTAATACAAAATACAGCCACCATTATTATAAAACGGTTGGTGAACGAGAGACAAGCAAATAAAAAAGAAAATATTCTATAACTGACCAGAGAAATGAGTATCATACCACTAAGAAATTTGCAACCCACTATTTTAGTGCAATATAACATTCATTCCCTACCTCTCCCTTTTACTTTTTCCAGTTCCTTGAACAAAATGCAATAACAAAAGCATTTTCCTCCCACTCAAAAAGCAAAGATGAAAAATAAAAAAAATGAAAAAGAAATGAAGAAAACAAGAAATTTTCTACCAAGTTTGCGAACAAAATACCGATTCTGATGGAGAGTAAAAGAAACTGGTAAAGTGAAACCTACAAAAATAAAAAAGAAACGACAGTGCCTGAGTCTGCCATTCTGTGAAAGAAGTGTGTATGTTGCATGTTCATGGTACAATAGGTGAATAATGATTACGTTTGTGCAAAAGAAGGCGGGTCCATTGCTTTGGCAACCATAAAAATACAATGAAAAGCGCATGAGAAGGCAACAAGCAACAAGAAGAAGTACAAAAAATATAATCCTACACCAGCAACAACAACGGGCAATAATGCAATGGCAACCAAAGCAACTGAACTCAATATACATTTTTTACTCGTAAATGTAGTTTTGTTGTACAAATTTATATATATATATATATATATATATATATATATTGTACTTTTTGTAAAAAAAGAAAAACCAAAAAAATAATGGAAATATGTTCTTTTTAGGTTTTCATTGTGTTGTTTTTCGTATAAAATGGCAAAAATAAAAAATTTATTGCAGAAATAAAATAAAATTAAAAAAAGAAATGAAATAAATTGTAGCAATAAAACATGAAAAAGGAAATTTTGTTTGCAAAATGTTTAAATAACTCTCTTGCATTTGCTCTCTTTCTCTGTTACAAATACAATTGCATTTGTAAGAATTTGAGGCTGGGATGTAAGAAAAAAAATTATTGAAATGAAAAATGTTACTTTTAGAAAAAAATATTGTATCATTCACCATCGCCCGTTCCAAACAATATAAACAAACATTTATAAATTCGTTTTCTTCCCGGATTTGATTTTTCGAAAAGGGAGAAAAGTAGGGAATGTTGTATAATTAATTGATAAATCGTGTGGTACTTTTACAAGCGATGGACATGATTTTTAACTTGACATCTTTAAACAACCAGTTTTTTTAATTAATGTATAATAATGCCATTAATGTACCGATATATTAATCCTTAGTTATCGAGAGCCCTTGGAATGTTGATTTCAACATTCAAGCAAACGGATACCGATATTTCGACTAGCCAACCCATCACAACATATAACGGGGTTTCCAATAAGGGCGATTAAATATTGACAATCTCTGGCGGACATGTGCCACCGTCTGTCACATTCGTTGCTTATTATTTAGCCAATACACTGGTCAAATATAATTATCATTATTATTATTATTATTATTATTATTACTTCTTTTTGCAGAAATCCCAAAATTATAATTTAAGAAATGGTAAAAAGTAAATGTATTTAATAAACAGTGTTGCCATAAGGTGGGAAAAAAGAAGATAAAATGAACTTTAAAAAGGTCAAAAAAGGCTAAATGTCCTAAAAATATGGCTAGAAAATAGTTAATTTATTATTTACTTATTTAATTATTTTTTAATTAAAAAAATAACTTTTCCTCGTTCTCATTACTTTTAATTTTTTTGAAGATATTGCAATGAATTTATAAATAAACCAGCAAAATTACCCAATAAAAAGTCACCCAAAAAATTTCAATACAAAATTCGGTTATATTTCATATGAAAAATTATTCAATATTTTGAATTGTCTTTGGACTATAATTCTATTTTGATTAAACATTTCCAAATTTTTATGTGATTTTTCACATTTATAAGATTTTCTTTTTTTAATTATATTCGTAATTAGTTTCTATGCTAATGAAATATATTATAAAATAATTATAATAGTCAATAATAATCGAAATTTTTTATCAAATATAAATAATCTAAATCTTTTATGTAATTATTTACACAAAAATGCTTAAAAGGATTATTTTTTCTTCGGAATTGCTGAAATACTACAATTTCAGCCTTTTTAAGGCAATTTTAAGAATCAAAAATGGCTAGAAAAACAGGCTAGAAGCTAAAACGAAAATTTTGATGCTAAAAGCAAAATAAAAAGGCTAGGTTTAGCCTTAAAAAGGCTTAATTGGCTACACTGTTTAGAAATGATAATAGACCGAGTAAGCTAGAACATATATTAAAAAATAAAATATGGCAACGTTGACAATCTGACAAGGCATTAAATTTGGTAGTTTAATATTATTTTTAATATTTTTATTAAAATGGAGCTAGAATTATAATAGCTGTATTGCAGTACCAGAAAAATTGTATAACAATGTTGTATAATGTCATTGTTTTAGATTTTATATAAGTCATGTATTTGTCATTATTTTTGAGTTTTGTGGTCATATGGGTTGTTTATCAAGATAACCTATCAATTTGAAGGACAAAAAATTATGTTTGGGCATGAACTTGCACGAATGTAAAAACGTGAAAGCTTTCGCCAAAGTGACTATTTTATGTAACAATTTAGATTGCTCCTGCATTTTTCGGCAGAATTTTGCAATCGTCAATTTCCTTTCAGTTAAATTAATAGAAATATAAAAACTTACAAAATAATTAAAATAAAACCAAAAGCCAACAAGTAAATATCATATATTAAAAATATATCTACAGTAGTAAAATTATGTATTATAGAAATATAATAAATATTATTGTTAATTTTAGATAAAATGAATTTGATACAACCTCGAAAAGGCACTAACAATGCTAGAAAAAGTGGATTTTTGACCAGTGTGTAACCATTTAAGGTTACACGTTTGAACATCACTAACAAAACTCGATAATCAAACGCTGTGCTCATTACTCCACATTTCTTCCTTTCAAAGTCGACCCTCCAACGTTATCTAACTTGATAAATAGTTAGCCAAAACTCCTACGTTAATGGATTGCGAAATCGAAAGAAAACATTGCTGCTATACATACAAGTGTATTGGAAAGCATGAGGTAATCCTCGTCGTGCGCAAGAATTTGGACTTTTATAGACTTCAACTTGGCGAACTTGAGTCTGCTGCTATACAAGATTTTAATCAAGGAGCTTATATCTAATGACCATAAACTACACAATTTTATCGTTAACTGAACTTCGAATTGCTTGAAAAAAAAACTCAGTCAGACCGACATATTACAGCGTTTGACAAATCTGTTGTTCATTATTTAGTTAATAATGCCAAATAACTATGATAACTCAAGCTCAAATTCTAAAACTTTATTATCAAACGCTGCTTTGTTTACGCAACTTTTTGGTTGAAGCCAAAACGCATAATGAGGCCAATCGCAAAAATGTTGGTAATAACTCTCTATCCCCCAAACTATTGGTCGGATCAGATTGAAATGTGCAGAAAAGTTGTAGAGGAGGACAGAAGCTTTCAGAAAAAATTTCTTGTAGTCACCCTGTAATAATACGATATAAGTTTCAAAAAATCGTTACATCTCCGATTTTAAGGCTTTTTATATTTCTCATCTCATACATTTAAAAAGATATTTACGCTTAAATCTTGAATTTTATATTTTTTGCTTCGATTTTATTTAGTTCTTTGGGAATAAGTCCCGAGATGTATGACTGGAAAAAATTTAATTTTCTGTAACTTCTAATGTATTCCGAAATAATATGCTGAAATTTCTTGATTATCTCAGTTATTATAAAAAGATTGTTAATTTTTGAAAAATTGTCAAAAATTGATTAACGAAGCTATTTAAATGAGTTTTGGAGAAATGAAAGATTGATACTTATTTTATACAATACATAAGAAATAATAGTAAAAATATGCATAATACTTATATATTAAAAAAAAGATTTTTGAAAAATTTACTCTTTTCATAAAATCTGAACTTCTGCGTTAGTTTTTAGCCGGTCGGGAAATGGTTTAGTGCCAAATCGATCTAAACATATTTTATAATTAAACAACATCAATAAATTTAAAAAAGCTTGCGCGAAATTTTTTTCAGATCGACAAACATGAATTTTTTTTAATTCACCAAATAAAAAATTTGAAACTTTCTTTAGTAACCATTTAGTAATTTTTGTTTTTTGGAATGTGTAAAGAAAAAAATTATTTTATTAACAAAACTTTGAGAAAAAAGTTAAAGAATTGTACTATATATTTGTTAAAAACGTGGTAATTTTACTACTAATTTCGTACTAATTTCGAAGTGCTGATTTTGAATATTTTTCATGCCTAGACGAATTGAGATAATCAAAATTTTTTTCAGGATATTATTTTGGAATATATACTGGAAATTAGAGAATATTTTTATACCTCGGGACTTATTTCGGAAAAACAAAATAAAGTCAAGACAAAAAATTACAAAATTAAATATCTTTTTAACTGTAAGAGATATCTTAGGCTAAACACTTTACAGAAATATAAAAAGCTTTGAAATCGTACTTAATTTGAAAATTTCTTTAAAATTTATCATACTTGGTCAACTTTGACTTATCTCGTATTATTACAAGATGACTACAAGATAAATTTTTTGAAAGCTTAGGTTCTCTTTTATAACTTTCGTTCGGACCTACTGTGCAACGTCTGTCTTGATAAGCTATTAGCCAAAAGTCCTGCATTAAGGAATGCTTGAAGATTGAAAAAGAACTTTGCCGCTGTCCATGAAAGTGTGAGCTAAAGCTTGAGCTTTTACAGACTTCAACTTGCAAATTTCACTTCAGGAATTGAGTCTGCTACAGTACAAAAATTCAATTAATCAAGCTCAAAGTTAATGATCATAAACTGCAACACTTGTTCCATAACTGGGCTTCGAAGTGTTTGGAAGAGAACCTCAATTTAAAAAAAAAAAAATATTTTTAGATGCCACCCTAGCTTATAGATCGAATACCCCTTTTCCTATGTGTTACACTCTGGTCAATGAATTGACTGTGTAAGTGATTAAATGTTGTTTTAAGTGTATTCGTGTCTATCGTTTACACTAACCGGCATCTTTTTACGATTTTTAGCTTTGGAGATATAGCTGAAAAATGTAAAAATTATACTTAAGTTATGATTATTTTAAATACATTGTTTTTTCTTTAATTTCTTTAATTTAAAACTAAAATACAATTATGCCACAAACAATTATAATTATACTAGAAATTCAATAATTTAAAATTCTTCCCAATTCCTTTCACAGCCAAATATACTAACCAAACTCCCCTCACCAATTCCTTATCTCAATTTTTTTTTCTTCCACTCACATAAATACTCCAAAAAGATATAAAACATAAAAATACCCTAAAATGCGTTAATTCTATTTTACTAATTAAACTCACAAATACACAGTGAGTGTTAAGACGGAGACGGAAATAAAGAAAAAAAACCAAAAATATGCAAAGGAAATCACAGTCAGTCAGTTGGAGCAAAAACAAAAAACAACGGCGAGAATCATTCACACTCAATGATTTGTTTTATTATTGTTGTTCTGACTTTATCCTGGCGGCCTGCTTGCTTACAAGAAATTTTCATTAACAATAAAAAAAAATAAAATGAAACGACATTTGCCGCGACACAACTCAATGAGAAAAAAGCAACAACAACAAAAACAAAAGAAGCCAATGGCCATTGAATCATAAATACTTGTTTAAATGATAAAGGGGGTAGAACAATAGAGCTCGGGGTAAGGAGTGAGGAAAACAGCTAATTTTTATTTTATTTTCTATGCTCAAAACGCACCAGATTTTAATTGCCAACAATTGTTTTTTGTGATTTTTTTCTCTTCTTCAATAGTATCTCTAAACAATTCTTGAAGTAAAGAGATATTTGCTAGGGTGAACAATTATTTGGCTTTTCGGAGAAACCGGTTTTTGAATAGTTGGTATTTTGAAAAAACATTTATTTTTAATTTTCAAAAACAAATAAATAAATAACAAAAGATTAATAAATCTTATAATATTTAAGTTAAAATTTATTATATATTATATTATTATTATTGTTATTATTATTGCTATTATTATTATTACTATTATTATTATTATTATTATTATTATTATTATTACTGTTATTATTATTATTATTATTATTATTATTATTATTATTGTTATTATTATTATTATTATTATTATTATTTTTTTTTTTTTATTGTTGTAATTATTATATTTTTATATTATTTTGTGAAACAACTATTATTTAAGGTAAGAAAATGATCATTAAAATGAGACTAAATTTGATTTGGCAGGTAGACGTCTTTCACATATAACTCCTTTAAAATTAATTAATTAAGTATTATTAAAAATATTGAATTTAAAAAACCGTAAAATATTGAAATTATTTGCAAAAATGTTACAAATGTGTAACAAGAGAAAAACGCATTCCATTAATATGAGTATTTCGTTAAAAATAATTGTTACTTAGTTATTTGTTTAAACTTACAGAATTAATTTCAATTCAACATTCAACCTTAAACTACATTTATAAAACCTAACAAGAAATTTGACTTTAAGAATATTTTCCCTTATTCTAGTTGTCGTTTTCGACACAAAACGACGTCGTCTTGTGTCGTCTGTAGCAAATTGATATTATCATTATTGTTATCAACATTTATCGATGACTGTTGAATTTTTTTGGTATTCTCTAAGAAATGTCGACGTCGATATTGTATTGACGACTAGAAAAGTTTAAAATAATGTATGTATGTATATAATAAAATTCACTTCTTAAAAATAACATAAAGTTAAAGTTATTTTAAAATCAACGAATAAGAATCATAAGAATATAACATCATCCCAATCGCAAAACTGTGTTTAATTCTCAGTATGATTAATCATGATCAATAAAATTTTTCAAGTAATTTGTTAATTAATTTTTTCTACAAATTCAATTACTTTATTAATGCATACAATTAATAATCTAAATTTGACAGCTTTTAAAAAAATCATAAACAAAAAAAAAACATTTTGGATAATATTTTTCAGATACAGGAACTAAATTTTATTTAGCCAAAAATTTTGTTCGTTTTTAACTAATTTACAACTTTTTTTTAAATTGTATTGAAGATATGCTTAGATCTCAAAGGTAATATAACACAGAAAATGTACTAATTATTCGGTAACTACATATCCCTTTGTTTTTTTCGTCATTTAACATTCTACCGTCATTGATGTTGAAAATATTAAACGCCTATTTATATATATAATTATTGCATATCAATAATCAATAAGAGCTTTTATCGGATCGGATTTTCTAGTGAAATAAGAACAAATTTATTATTTTTAATACCACACACCCAATTGGACACTACATATGTATGTACGTCACTATTATATTATTACAATTATATAAATTTTATTGTAAAATATTATTTAAATAATATTTCAAATATTGAAATAAATAATTTCATATATTTATATATGAAATTATATATTTAATTAATTTTTTAATTGTATTAGTTAATATTTTAGTTAAATTTTAGAAAAATTCCAATAACACGTTTAATTTATTTGATTAAAAAAATTAATCGAAATTTATAAAAAAACAATTATTTTTTAATTAATACTATCATTTTGATGATTGGTGCAAAATCTCATTTGTTGTTTAGTGTTAGAATTCTGTCGGAAAATTTTCATATCAAATTTTGTTTCTTACTCATTAATTCAATCAGATTTTTATACCGTTTTCTTCCCTGACTAAAATATTACCTATATTAAGCTTTCTACACCCTTTCTATTCTGAATAAAATATATTAGTGTAAATGGGTCTAATAGTTTGCCCTCTAATTTTATTTAAAAATTTATTTTACCCTCAAATTAAAAAAAAGTGGGTGAACATGTTGCACTTTAAAACATTTTTGGGGAGAAGAATTTATGCTCAATATTTAGTGCTTTAAAATTGATGTGAAATTTTCGCAGAAGTTTCAAAATTTCACCAAGAATGAAGAATTTTACAAAAATTCCGAAAATTCTATAAAAAAATCATCATTTCACCAGAAAGCCAAAATTCACAAACAATTCGAAATTTTACAAAAACTTTTAAATTTTACAATAAATTTAAAATTTCACGTAAAATCTGAAATTTTACAAAAAATTCAACAATTTTTTTCAAAAATTTAGAATTTTTAAAAATGGTAACAAATTTATCTAAAATTTTATCAAAACCAAAATTTCGAAATTTTACCACAAATTCAAAAGTTCACCCAAAAATTAGAAATTTCATAAAAAAAATTATAAATTTCGAAATTTATCCGAATTTTCACCAAACCTAAATTTTTTTCACTAAAATTACGAAATTTCGCTAAAAACTTGATATTTAACCAATAATATGAAATAACACTAAATATTTTAAACTTAAATTTCGCCAAAAATTTTAAATTTCTCCAAATTTTTTGTTATATTGTAATCATAAAAAGAATACCATTTTATGAGGGTGAGGTTAGTCTTTAGTATTTTGAAAAATCGACAGCACTTCAACCGAAAAAAAACGGTTTTAAATCGATTGAAAAACCATGTCGATCACCCTAATATTTACAATTTTCTGTTTTCTAGAAAATTTGTTTTAGCTAAATTCATGACAAACTTATTATAACAGTTTGGAGAGTTTGTATTTAATTTCTTTATTGGAAAATGCTTTACCCGCTTTATGGTTGTAACAGAGCCATATTTTATTTTAAATATTTCTTTGCGCTTAATATTAATAATTACTTATAATTTCGATTTTTATTGCCTTATGAAAATTATGATTTTAATGAGAAATATTTGTCTTGTGTTTAGAAAAAGGGTGCTTATATTTTAAATGGAGTTCTTTCATATTTTATTGTTAATGGTTGACAAAATCATTGTTGTTGTAACGCCTTAAAGCAGTCTTTATCGCTTAAATTATCATTTTGTCATAAAAACCATTAAAATTTAAGCTAATAAAAATTTGATTAATTTTGTTGGAGCATTTGTGACGTAGGAGTATAATTGGTAAGTTTAAAAGCAATGAAGGGAATAATTTAAATTTTGGTTAAATTATGGGTTTCAAATGTAATATTTTAAAGTAATAATAATGTGAAAATTCGGACTTTGTTAGAATTGTTCCAAAAAAAATTTATTATTCTTCATTATTTTTCCTAGTTATTTTTAATAACAAGATTTCATTAAACTTATCCGATTTATTAATATATCATGCATGTAGATCATTTATCAGACAATTTCATAAAGTTGATTTCAACAGACAGATGGCTGGATGGAAAGTTAGACGGACATAGTTATTTCGAAATAACTCGAAATTTTTTAGAAGGCGTACACTTTTTAAGGTCTTATTTATTTGATGACTGATGATTGTGCTCGTCCAAGAGAATTTAATGTAATGTATGAAGCGGTCTTTACGGCGATTCGCCTCCAACTGATGGAGGGATGATTCAACCTGGATCACAAACCATACCACCAATACATAATTGAGGTACTGGACATATTAGATAGAATACCTAATGTAAGTATTGCGACTAAATGTTTTATTCTAATACATGATCAATCCTGCTTTAACGGAAGCCTGATTCAGATGATCATGGGGATAGTCTAAGTCTAAGTTAGATAGATACATGGGACTCCATGTAGAAGAATCAGAAACCAGACCATGCTTTCGACTGCCTAACCATAAAAAGGTTTCCAAACAGTAGTGTCTGAAAGTCTAGGACTGTTTTCCAGAAAGGGCACAGTATACATTATTTGGGTCCCCAGTCACTAGGAAGTGACTAGAAATAAAGAGTCGAATGGCTTGACAAATAAAGCAAGAGATTATGGGAAATATACTTGTAAATTGCAAAAGCTTCTGGATGTTAAAAACTAAACTGAAAGTGTGACCTAAAATGGCTCACAGAACACTATAGAATAATGATACAGTGGGCAGTATAACCAAAATACTCTCTGAGGCGACTCAGATGTGGATAAAACTATAAGTTTCTTAAGACTAAACAAATAATAGGATATTCAAACTTACAGATGCAATTAAAACATATTGGTGTAGCAAGCAAACATATAGATAAGACTTTGAATCGATGGAACAAAGCTTTCCTACAACAAGATCTCAACTTTTTGTGGATGACACGTTACTATCTAACACATCTTCGAGGAATGGAATAGAAAAAGTTACAGAAATGCGTACATGATAGCGAATTCCTATAAATTATACTATGCAACAGTATTTTGGGGGAGGAATCACTCAATCTGTAGTTGATAGCATTTGATGAGTGTAATAAAAACTCCAAAGGTTTTTTTGTGGTGGGTAAAATTTTTGATTTATGACCTTATAAACTTTTCCTTTTTAAGACCAAAGTGGTCTCAGATAAGTCGAAAAAAAATATATAAATATAATTTGAAGCTCAATTATTTTCGCATAAATATTTAGAGCATTTAACGGGGTATATTTCATTAGAGCTTTCAATTCATTTATCTTTCCTTACAAGGAGTCATTTCTAATCCGTTTTTAAGATATAACATGAAAGTCGATTAAAACTTGGGTTTAATGGGTTACAATGTTCTACAGATATTTTTTATTTTTTTTTTTTCGAATTTTACTAGAGGTCTCCAAAGGTAAAAAAGTTCACCCGACTTATGACGTGTTCTTAAAAAAGAAAATTATAAATTTTTCCCACATTTCTTAAATAAACATAAAATCCAAAGATTTGTTGGAATCATTAACTAAATAGCTAATAATTTTTTTCATTTCATTTTTTTGGATAAATACTACACCGAATGAACTTTAGAACTTCGGTGACCCCTAGTAAAAATTTCCGTAGAAATTTGAGTTTAACCCATTAAACTCAAATTTTAATTGACTTTTTGTCTTTTTAAAAACGGACTAGAAATTACCCCTATAATGAGAAATAGATGAACTGAAAGTTTTAATAAAATATTCCCCGTTAAATGCTCTAACTATTTAAACGAAAATAATAGAGTTGCGAACTATATTTAAATTATTGTTCTCAATATATCTGAGACCACTTCGGTGTAAAAAAAGAAAAAGGTCATAAAACAAAAATTTTGCCTACCAGCGAAAAATCCTTTGGAGAGTTTATTACACTCATCAAATGCTGTCAATTGCAAATGGAATGATTCCGCCCTCATGCGATGATCCTCAACTTGCCGCATAGTGTTATTCATGATTGTATTGAAGGATGCACAACAACCAAATGTGCTGGCTTAAGTGTACGTCAATACGGCATGAGATCATTTTGCTACTCCCTTTAACCTACCTACCTACTTGAAATTAATTTGCCTAAAATTTAAGATGCTAAAAATGAAATATGTTCATGCAGACCCATTTTTCTCTTACAAGAAATTAGACAAAGAGTTCTAAGTCGTACAATATGCGGTATCAAAAATTTTCGGACGTTCTTGGAAGAATGTCTGTCCTCATCGTGGACATATTTTAGGTATTTAATGGAAATATTGTAATATAAATCAAAAAGTAAAAAGCTTATGGACCATTATCAAAAATTTTAACTTGTCTAATATTGACTTTAATCCTTAATATATTTTAAATTCACAAGGCTTAAAACCAACAGACTGCACAATTTTAGCACTATGGGTTTCATTTTATAATCAAGATTGTTGTTGAAATTTCAAAAACTTGGAAAAAAGACTTGAAATTATGTAATTTTTTTACCCAATATTCTACACTTTTTGTTCGGGCATTCGCACTTTTAGATCTCATTCGATCCTATTTAGACTAATCAGATTTTGGGAATAAATTTTAGTACTTTCAGTTACATAAAGGGTAGTCGATTTTTTTAATTTCTTTGTTTTTTTAGGGATCTGTGCGCTCTGTGATATTTTTTGCAGTAATGCATATCCTGCGCTATATTCCGTTGATGTGGCCTAAATAGTCAATGCAGTAGATAGTCTCAAAGTTTGGAAAACAAGAGCAATTTTTTTTATCAGTTTTTAGCGAGGCACATTCGCAGTTTCATATAGAGTAGCATGAATTACTGCGTGAACTTAGCTGTTTTGCTATTTAAGGCTGTAAAATCGAAGACGCACTTAAAATAAATTTATTAAAAAAATTTATATACTTTTTGAACATTATGCAAAATTTGTATTGTTTTTGTATTTTCATATAGCAAATAACGATTTGTACAAATCTTGGATATATAGAAATAAGAAGGACAATATATATAATTGATCGGAACCATAAATTTAAGTCAAATGTCGTTGATAGTTGAAAACGAGATATTTTTGTAAAAACACATTTTGCTAAGTCACATCGCATGGACAATACGAAATTGAACATAAATGCCATAATTAGTAGGTGTTTGTAATGCATCAACGAAACGCTGTGGCACAGAAAAAACTTTCGAAAAATACAAAATTTTATGTACCAAAATATATTTACTTGGTTTAAGAAATTATCACAACAACTATTTTTTAAAAATCGTGATTTTTTGTATTTTTAAGATTTTGCTCAAAAACTCTAAAATATTACCATCAAACATTGAAAATATCGTAAATTTTATTTGAATAACTCAGTAATTTTTTAGTAGAATTATACAAAAACTTCAAGTTTGTAAACTTTTGTAAATTTCGAGCCCCTTGCTTGACGCGAGCATATTCTACATGAGTTCGAGTCACTTTACATTTGTACATATGGATAATGCGAAACCATTAGAAAATATTAATCATTTCGAAATAATGTAAGTCCTTTGGCATTCAGAACTTTATAGATATTCTAAAATACATACACAAAAGAATTTAAAATACGAGGGCGTATCAATAAGTCTGAAATTTTTCGAACTTCCCTCACTTGCTCAAGATTTGACAGTAGTCTATTAGCAGGTGGTACTTGATGGGAATAGTGTTGCATTTCATATAACTACGAGGGAAGTTCAAAAAGTCACGGAATTATTGATCCGCCTTCGTAGCTTCCATTTATGTTTTAAGATATCTTAAGAAGATGATTTTCAAATTATAATAATATATGGTTAGAGTATACCTTATGGTTAGAGTACACCTTACTTTTTCTCATTTTCTCTTCAGAAATAAATAACGGATCGTCTTTAATAACGAAAGGGATATTTCAATTATCATATTTAATGATACATATATCTGACTGCCTTTATCAGCAGCTTCCATTATTGATTAGTTATAAGAAAAAACGTCATATTAAGGTAGTTTTACATAAACTCATGGACTGCTAACATAAACTTTTTTCTATATTTATAATAATTTATGCTCATTTCTAGCTACAATTACAAACTCTATCCCGTAGCAATTTAGCCCTAACCTTCTCATAAAAAAAATATATAAATAAACATATTCTTTCTTAATATCCAACTACATTACATTCATTCCATAAAACCTATGCTAACGCAACATTTAAGATCATTTAAAGCACTTAAACTCATTAAGAGTATCATGGTCCCATTGGCAAACAATTCACGATAAAAAAGATACATTTCTGCAATTCATTTTAAAAGTAATTTGTGTCTAAATAACATTACAAAAGCTTAAATTCATATTTTCACTTTATCAACTAAACTCATAGAATAATTTAAAGGTTATCTAAAAAGATTAATCAAATTTTAGTGTTTAATCACAAAAAGTGTAGAAGCAGTATTAGTAGCAAAGGAAGTATCGTATTAACAATACAACAGGAAAGGAAATTTAACGAAAAAAAAGGCCACGGATATCCTGTTGCGATAATTTCAACTAAATGAATTGGCACATTTTTCATTTTCACTAAGCTTAACAGGTTTTTGTAGGCATTTTTTTTTTCCTTGGGAATTTTGCTTACTCAACCTATCTAAAGAAAGAAATACTCAAATGTAAGCAATTGAAACATTAAATGATCAACCAAAAAAAAAAAAAAACAAAAAAAGATACATTATTGTTAAAGAAGCAACAAATACAAAACAAAACATAAATCGACTTGAAGGCGATAAAAATCTTAAAAATCCCACTTAAATGGAGAGTAATTTATATCGCGAATATAAATTCATATTCTTAACTTCTTCAACGTTTTTGTTGTTTCAAGCTTTTATATTCAGTCATTTAGTCAGCCAGCGAGTCATTCATTATGTTGGAGAAAAAAAAATTAGAAAGCAATCCCTTAGCGTATTGTGACAAAGCCACAATTTTGGCTTTCTTTCATTCATCTAGTAATTTTTTTCTCTCTCTTCATTTTGTGGCATTCAAAAACATTTCGTACGTGTGCGGAAAACGACGTTGCGTGCACAAATTTATTATCGGTAGTGGCGGGAGGTGGATTGTACGGTTGGTGGCGTTTTTGTCTTGACACAGACGCTCAATGTCAGTCATCAGTTTGATGTTTCGATGAAATGATAAATGATGAAAATTTTCAAAAGATTTAAAAATTACCATAAGCAACACCATCATCGTTGTTTTTTGTTGGAAAGGGAATCTTTTAAAAAAGAAAAATCAGCATTCTTTTTTGAAAAATAAAAAAAAAATACAAACGATAAAAAAATTTGTATCTTGTTTTTGAGCTTAATGTTTAGGTAAATGTTTTTAACATGTTGCCAAACAGATGGGAACTCATTAAATTAGCTTAAGATGAAAGTCACAACATGACTTTAGTAAATTTGTTAACTTTAACAAATGAATATTGTTAATTTCATTTCAGTTGAAAATCTTAAAAAGAAAATAAATGGATGTAAAATAGAATTTCTTTCATAAGTTTCGTTAATCCTTTTTTCTTATGCTTTCAAGATAAAAGCTCTAATTTATTAATAGTCTTTATTTTGAAAAACTTACTCTTTAATATTCGATTAAATGCTAATATGCAGTTAATCTCCAACTTATCAAAATTATTATCAAATCCCTATTCAAATGATTTACAATCGGTGGAAATTTCTTCCCACACATTCGACTTTAACTTTGTTATTGTCCTTTTAAATATTCTGCTGACAGACAAAACACGTATTTTCAATTATTTTCAATTTAAACTATAAACCAAAAATATTAACAAATCTCATACCATTGCAAAATATTAAACAAAAATTTTAAATTAAATATACACTTACAACATGAATTTGCAGCAAAAGCAACCTGCAACAACAGCCATAACATGTCACAAAACTTGTCCACAATTTATTAAAAAAAAAAAAAAAAAACTAACTCTAGGAATGACTGTCTTGTACAGGTACCAGACAGACTAAATACAAACTTCAAAAATGTTTAAATCAAAATTATCTAAAAATGTCTGTCTCTACAGCTGTCTGTCGTTATAGTAAGAAAAGTAATTTTTGAAATGTATAATTGCCACAAATTTTGTTTCGTTGCAAATGCAAAAATATTATTTATTTATATTTTCTTCTTTACCCCACTCTTAGAAAAAACACTCATTTGGGGTTTTTGGACAAGTTACAAAACTAAAATTCTCTTGTTTTAGTTTACCTTTCCGCATTATGCGAATTTCCTTAATTGTTTCGGTTAGCCGCACAATCTATTCCATAGAAATTTTGCACAAATTTCTCTTCACCACAATACAAAACTTAAATGTGTTTGTTTCTTTTTTCTGATTTGAAGTCAGAAGATTAGAGAAGGAGTTGTTATAAAATATGAATGTTTTAGCTTAAAGGTAAGCCACAGGAATACAAATCAAATTTATTTTTACAAAATTAATCAAAACAAATTAAATTCAATTTAAGTGGATGGAAAGTTTAGTTATTTAAAATTTATAAAATAGAATTGATTTTTTATAAAAAACAATTGTTTTTATTTTAATTTTCATTATCTCGATATTTGTTACCATCAGTGAAGTTTGCAACTCCCCGTACATCACTAAGAAATAATCGTTTAAAACTTCTGGAATCATATATATTAAAACTCTGGAATCATATATATTTGTATGAGATTCTGAGTCGATTTAGTTATGTCTATCTATCCGTCTATCTGTAGAAAACATTGTTATGTTAAAATTACTTTTCTTTGTCAGTTTGCTACTTAAAGTGAGCTAAATCGATTCAGTAGAAAAAAATGTATAGAACAAAACTTGGACCAACCTATAAAAATTAAGATTTGTTTATATAACTTGCAAACTAAGTGAAATTTAATAAAATTTATCAGATATACTGACTCTCTACATTGATAATTAAATTTGTCGAAATCGATTCAGTATAATCAAGATTATAGTTACACAAAAATAGAACCGAACTTTTAAACAAATTTATTTTTTACATCGCTCAGGTAACTCATAACAACAGCCTTTTGTAAATATCAGCATAAGTGCACGTAGAGAAAAAACATGGTTACAGCATTATCACTATAACAATATTATGTTCTCATTGCTAATTTTCTTGAATTTTAATAACTTTGTTTTCATGATAACAAGGTTTTTGTTTACATTTTGTCATATAATGTTTACACTCAATAAAAATTTTAATATGGTTGACTGCAAAATTTATACTTTTTTAAATATTTTTACCAGAAACAAAATTTTATTAATATGAAAAATATCATTACTTCTACAACCATTTTTTTTTTTAAACCATATTCTGGTTTTAAACTATATTTATATTATTATTCCCATGAAAATATAATAAAACTGTTTCCAATAAATATAATATTTATCCTTTTAACAAACTTTGTTGAAAAATCCAATACTTGTTTGTTTTTAAATATGTTTTGTTTTTAATGTTTGTTTGTTCATTGTAATTCTCATTTAGGTTATATATGAATAAATATAAATAGATTATGTTTGATTATACTTCAAACAATATAAAATTCAAGCAATATACCATGAAAGGGTTTAGTTAAAGAAAAAAAAACATATTTTGCATTTGAACCGTATATGGTGGTACACGTGAATACAATTAATGAACAACTAATATGTAAATATTTTCTTCTCTATTATTTTCGATAAAATATTTATAAAAATATTTTTGTATTCATACGTTTTATTTTAATATATGATAAGATGGAATAATAATATGACAAAATGAAATAATACTATGATAAGTTTGGATAACTATATGATAACATGGGATAATAATATGATAAAATGGAATCATAATATGATAATGTGGTATAATAAAATAATAAGATAGAAAAATAATACAATAATATCAAATCATAATCTGAAAGAATGAAATAATGATGTGGTAAGATTGGTCAATTATATGTAAAACTAGAATCATAACATAAAAAAATAAACCATAAAATCGGACACAATATGACAAAATGGAATCATAATAATTACTACTTATCATTTATATTTTTCGCTGTAATCATATGTTGCAATCATAATATGTTGTTCTTAGATTATGGTCACTACAACTATATTTTATTTTTAATTTAATTATTTTTAGTCGATTTCAACCTCAGTGCTCATTTACTCATGTAGGTTATTGCTATTTTCTGGGATAGTGCATTTCTCCTGATGACCTCACAAAATGCGTTATTGTTGATCTCACAAAAAAAGTCATTCTCACAGACCGAATGAATTTGAGAGATATAAAACCACTACTTAAGAGACTAAAGACATGCAAGCGTTTGATACTTTGAATTGCTTTGCAATTTAGAATGCACTGAGCACTGAGATGTCCCCACTAAGCTTTTACTCCTCAGCAAGAGTCTTTTAAGAATACCACGAGTTTAATCCTATATAAGATACAGCTTTATTTTATCACCATTGCTCTTTAATTGCATACTCGAATTACTGAACAAATGGAGTCTGCAGGATAAGCTAAAAGATCTTAATTAAACTGACGATTTTTATGTACGTTTTTAGTCATTCATACAGCGATATGCAATCAAAACTTATATCGGTTAGTAAAACGGCATACTACATGGAACTCAAGATAAACATCTCCAAAATGAGAACAATATTTGGGTAGTATATTTGAAAAATGTGGTATTGCTAAAACAGCAGCATTAACCACAGACTTTCGGAGACCTTGTGAAAAAATTACATTCCAGCAACAATACGAAGAATTGGATGGTGAACTATCTGAGTGGTAGTCGATCGTTCGTAAAGCTTAGGTACAAAATATCAAAACGTCGTAGAGTTAAACAGGGAATTCCTCAAGGCTGAATCTTGCTGCCACTACTGTTTTACTAATATCTCTCTAAACTCCCGCACCTCTTCAAGGAGTAGAGAAGGCTCCATATGCGGACGACTATACCATTATAGCAAACGAGCCAAAACATTGATGACCTATGCGGTAATATGTGCGTAACCTGCAACTATCACCAAAAGAAGTCTTCAGCAATGCTCCACCTGGACCAATGAAGTAGTCTTTGTCAAAAGAGTAAAAATTCTAACAATTAAGTTTCTAGGAGTCACCATAAATATCCTGTATACTCAAGGAACATAATGTTATGTTGAATAACCAGCTCCTCCTGGTATGCCATCGGAGGAAACATACAAATTTTAACATCACACAATTGGAGCCTCCCTCAGGATCCAAAGCTGTCATATACAACTTGTATATGATAGCTTTGAACGACATTCATAGAGGCGCAATTAATTCCGCGGCAGCAAGGTACCGCATGAATGAGACGAATCTGCCGAGGAAAACAAGAATAGTTCTGGGTTCTGGAGGCTTAATCTATATGTGGTGAGGGCCCCTATATTCAACTGCACAGTTAACACTACCCTACCACTTTACGTTGTTCATTGGATTCAACTTCTTTAACTTGACTTCCATGCAGAATGTTCAGGCTGAAAATTGTTAAGAAGTTCTAGCTGTTACAACAATAACAACAAATTTGGTTGTTCAAAAGCGGTCATTACCATGCGAATTAACAAAACACAATAAATCATAATGTAACTATAAATATATTAAATATATTTTGTTAGTGTAAAACCACTGTACGTAAAGTCAAAATTCTAGAACCAAAAAAAAGAGAAAGTGAAGAAAAAGAGTAAATAAACACAGCAAAAAATATTACATACGAATACAAAAACAATTTGACAATTTCGCGCAGCATTTACATTATAAATCAGCTGGGCTTACGAGGTCACTTTCTTATTACATTATGCAATAAACCTGTTACAAGTTGTTCGTAGCTCAACATCAAGCAAGCTATAGTTTGAAATTTACAAGAGCGAAGTTGTGATCTAAACTAAACCTTATTGGAATTAAGTAAAACAACGGGCAAAAGATCAGGTATATTGGAATGATCTTGTTATGTTGCTAGTAGAAAAAAATAGAATAAATAAAAAAACAAGTGAGAAATATATAGTTGGTCAAGCTTGACCATATAATATCTACATCATTGTGTATGTGCATAAAATTTCGGGAATTTGTCTTATATTAGACCTGTGGCTAATTTTGTTTTTATATTTCTACAAAACGTATGTTGATACTAACATTTATATGCACTTTAGGGTAATTCCCAGAAGTGGGGCTTTTGTGGCAGTTATGTGTCAAATGTTAACTTCATACTAACGTTAATATAGGATTTATGTACGATAAAGTGATTTTCGGAAGAAGGTTTTATATGGGAGCTATTGTAAATTATGAACCGATTTTCATTTGGCAAACAGATTTTCAAAAAACTTATATGTGCCGAATTTCATTAAAATATTGATATATTTAAGGCATTTATGATCGTTAAGTCCTTATTGTATGGTTGCTAAGTGAAATAGTGGTGCGATCACAGCCAAATTCAATGGCCAAATCTCATTGAATTAGTTTTCTACCTGGACTTTGTGCACAAGGTTTACATGGACAGCCAGCCAGACGGACGGATCGATCTTAAAAGTGAAGTAAGTGTTGGATAAATTTTTCTGTGCGTTACAAATACCAGCACAAACGCATAATACCCCAACCAGGGTCGTTTGTTCATGATCGGTCCATTATTTTACCTAGCTCCCATACAAATTCTCCCCGTAATAGGGTTTTAACACTAGCAAATGCCTTATTTATGTCATTATTATAAAAATTTAGTAAGAATAAATTTTATATAAGAGTGAATCGGAACACCAAATTACAGATCGGTCCACAATTAGGCATGGCTTACACATATAAGGCCCGCTTTCGAAAATCCATTTAACTTGCATAAATCCTACATAAATGAGACTATCAGGATAATATTTGAAACAAATAATTTTAATATAAGCAGAAATCATAGTTCCAATTTCATAAGGATCAGTACGTAAATGTCCATAGACCCCATATAAGGTCCGTGTCAGAAAATCCCGAAAATCATTTTAAGGTACAAATGCAATAGTATAGGGTATTTTCCGACCGACTGTAACTTTTTCACTTGTTAATTTATAGTTTTTTTTCAAACTTTAAATTTTCCTTTTATTGTTTTTAATCAAATTAATAATTTTGTTTTTCCCAATTTATTGATATTTTCGCTTAAGGACATTTACTATCAAAAGGAATAATTCCTAATTTTCCTTTAACGTTTATAATGAATATAAGCAGAGAAAAAAATAAATGCTTAAGGTTTGATATGAAAAATTTTCTAATTTATTGTTCAAAATCACTTGAAGTTAAATTTCATAATAATTTCACCAAAATACAAAAAGGTCAGTTAAGCTTAAAACGAAATATAACAAAAAAAGGAATATTTACCAAAATATCAAAAAAAACTGAAACAACAAACACTTAAACTCTTATGAGAAAAAAATAAAAAAGGAATAAAATGGCGTACAGCTTAAGATGTAATGGAAGTTAAAGAGTGAAGAAGAAAAAAAGACTTCCGGCGCCCGTTTTGAATATCCGCAAATGAATTAAATTCCAATTTTATTAAATTAACTTGGCATGAACACCTAATATACTATGTTTTAATAAAGGGGTATGAGTGCCTTAGTGTATGCTATAACTTTAAAGTTGTGAATTACTGGCTGCTTGAGTAAGTAAATGAATGAGTTGTCCATGTACGAAATTTAAACCTTGTAGAGATACTGTTAAATCCTTTTCTCTATCTCTTTTGCTCTTTGGTCTGCTTTTATACGTTACAATATGATATAAAATTTTAAGATGAAAATAAATGAATGTTTACAGTTTCATTCATTTACTGCTTGGTTGCCTCATTTTCAATATTTTTCCAGTATGTTAGATTGTGACTGAGTGTGTTTGTGTGAGCCAAAAATAAAAAAAAAAACAAAAAAAACTTTTCCATTCCTTATATTTCCTTTAAATGTAAATTTTTAATAAGCATTTTTGCTAATGGCTATTTACAACAGCAACAACAATATCAACAGCAGTAGCACATCATCCATCCATCGTTACCATTGTGCACAATTTTCTATTTGTTGTAAAGTAACTTTTTTCAATTCATTTTGTAGCATGTGCTGATGTTGCACGTTTTACCCCCTTATTTTCTAAGTGTGTGTATGTATGTGCACACAAACAATTTTAGATATAAGAGTTAAGAATATGTACAACAAAATAGGATAAAACAAAAAAGCAGCAAAAAAAAACAAAAACAATAAGAAAGTAATTTTTCTCATTTAGAAATTCATTGAACGCAAAAATTCATTTTATTGTAAATTGAAAAATTGTTCAACTTGAAGAATATGGACTGAAGATAAAATCCTATTCGTTTCTGGTGTTGTTATAAACGTAGATAGTGTAGCAATTTCTATGGACAACCAAAAATTAAAGCATATTCAAGTTATCTTTTGGCAATGAGTCTTGGTATGATTTTCAAAACTATAATGTAATGATAATACTATATTTCATTTATTTGTTAATGTAATAAAGATATTTTAGTTAAGAAGAAAATTGCACCAGCTCATTATATAGCGGAAAATAAAGCTTAAGTCTTTACTATTTTTAAATAAAAATTTGCATCTTCTTTCGAAAATTTTTAAGTAAATCAATAGGTTTTAAAAATTGGCACTTGTTTAATAGAATATCTAAGAATTTCACATTTTTAAGTATTTTATTTTACTTTTTTTAAATAACTACATAACACATTCATGAATTTTTGTAAAAAGCAAAATTCATCTAAGAGTAAATAATTTTTTAATTTCATTTATTTTTCTTGGGTTTCCGAAATTCTAACTTTCCAAATTTAGTGAAATTTAAGCTTAAATTTTATGTACCATACGTTTAAAAATGCATCTTTCGATAAAAAAAAATAATTTGTCTAAATACTAGTTTTATCAGTTAATAAAAAATATTTTTTATTTTATAAATCGAAATCTATTCAAATTTTCAACAAAATATAATAAGGGTACTCATTTAAACACTTAAGTTTCCCATTTGTGCAGTTGCGCAAATTTGCGCGACATGTTTCATGAACACCCTTTTCAAATATTGAACAATATTGAGTAAATACAGTGGTTTCCCGCTCAATTCGCAAAATCGGAAAATTCGTTAAATCGCGAATATTTTTTTAGTAATAGAAATAATACAAAAGTTTTATTTTAAAGTCTACATATTCACATTTTAAAATTAAAATACAATTTAGTTAGCTCATATAAGGTAGGTAGAAATGGGTGCGGTAATCACGCCTCCACCCAAAAACCTTGTATCTTCTAGAAGAAGTGGAAGCTATCAATCAGTTATGAATGCCGCTAAGCGATTTTATTCTCATTACCTCATCTAGTTCATGCAGTGTGTGACTCCCAAACTACTTCAGCCTCCCGCTGTGAAGTCCCACACAATGCCAGAGTATGTGATCCACTGTCTCTAGCTCCTCTACAACATCGTATGTCCTACAAAATTCCGACGTGCCAATGTCCCATTTACACATCATATTCGCTATTAAGAAATGAACAGTAATCATACCCATCATGACCCTCAGACTACTACGATTCATACGCAGAATGTGCTTCAAATCTGTCAGTTTAAGACAAGGCCATAGAACGGACTGCAAGGTATCTGCAGTCCTTGATATTCCTCCAGGCTCGATTCGTGTTGACCATAGAACAATCCCTTATGGCCATAAAATTAGGGTCAATTGAAATCTTAACAGATGTCTGCACAAAAGACCTATCTAGTTCCGAGCCACTTCAAGCCAGCTTATTGACTATTCCATTGCCGAGTATGTCGCAGCGACCAGGAACCGAACAGAATCTTATCGTGTAGACATCCATCAGTCTTCTCAATTCCTTTTTGCACTCAAGTACTAACTTAATATATAAACAAAAGTGAACAAATTAATTAAAAAAATTAAAATTCTTAAGAGTTTTTCATGAACATCAATAACTTTCATTTTATCCTTGAATAATAGCTTTTTTCAAAATATTTTGATGTTTAAATTAAAAAGAATGCAAGGAAATTGTTGTCTATTATAGTCGGACACATGGACGTATGTATATTACTAGAGAGTGGGCTTTTGAACCCAGCAACTGTTCTGAAATATAATATGTTAAATTGGCTCAATAAGCAATTATGAATCTAATGGATTATTTAAGCAGAGATCCAACCATTTTCAGTATAAACGCATGACGTATGGTGGTATTGTACAAAATACAAACGAAACTATATTTAAAAGGAATATAACTGTTAGGAAAATAACTGTTTTGTATCGTATTTTTAATTTGATCTCATTTACTAAAAATAATTTTCATATGAAAAAATCTTGTCCGAAAAAAATCATTTATTCTATTCCTTTTTGAATAGCAAGTGGAATAGTACTCTTTCAATATAATGTATTATCATTTACTTTCTCTTATTTTTATGGATTTCAAATCACATTTTTGGAAAAATTCGTTATATCGAATACTAAAAACAAGTATGAATTGTTCGTAATATAAGATACTCAATAGAAAAAATTTGGATGTACGTTAAATCACGAATTCGATAAACTGAGTATTCGTTAAACCGGGAAACCACTGTAATTAAAAAATTTTTTTTGAAAACAATAATACATACAATGATTAATGATAATGATAATTAACGTAACTATAATTGTTTACATCGCTTTTATTAATAATTTTTAAATGTAAACAAAAGACATCTGATTTATAAATTCACAATTAAACAGCATAAGTTTGCGATATTAAATAGTTACGCAAACTTCTAAGTCTTGTGCAAATGATTTTCCATACAATTTTTGACAGTCCAAACATTTGTGAGTGTCCAAACTTGCATAGTTTGCAAGGGTTTTGAGCATTTTTATAAGGACCCTTAATATTTATCCTAGATATTATTAAATTATATATTATGAAAATTTTTCGTATTTTGAGAAAATTCTATTTTAGAAACTAAATAAAAATATTTACACATACATAAATTATCAACGATAAATGTCTAAAAATTATAACTTTTCAAGTAAAATCTTGAAAAAAAAGATTAATTGAAAATATGCATAATTTTGTAACTAAAAATCATTAAAAATTTTAAATTATGCTCAAAAGAACTCGTTTTTTTGGGAAGTTCCTGTAAGATTTTATTATTGTTTTGTTAACTTCTTCTTTCTAAGACTTTTTGGAAAATAGAAGAATCAAGTTTCAAACATATACATTTGTATATGTTTTGGTTGTTATTAGTGTTGCAAGGAGACGAGAAAAAAGATGCTAAATTGAACTTTAAAAAGGTCAAAAAAGGCTAAATGGCCAGAAAAAAGCTTCTTTTAATTTAGAAACTTTTTTCTAGTTCTCTCGTTTTTCGATATTTTTTAAAGAAATAATAATAGTGTGATTTTTTGTATAAATAAGATTTTTTTTAATTATTTTTATAAATAGTCTCTATGGTTAATGAAGTATATTAAAAAGTAATTACGAGTATAATAATCGAGTCCACAAAATGATCTCATACGATCTTATGTAAACTAATTGGATTTTGTGGATAAATTCTACTCCTTTTCGGTTATTGTGAGAACTTTCAACAGTTACATGCATGGTAACTGTTGAAAGTCCAGAGTCCGCCTACCAGTGAAATACAAATTTTGAAACAGAGATTGATACTTGTTGTAATTATGCGTATTTTTCGCCATATCTCGTTAATGCCGAAATGGTCAATACAGTAGGTAGTCTCAAAGTTTAGAAAACAAAAGTGAATAACGTGGATTACTGCGCGAACTTAGTTTTTGTTATTTTACATAATAAAATTGAAGGAGTAAACTTAACAAAAATTGTATAGACCTTTTTTATAGACATTTCTCTTTTCTCACATACAAGTTCTAAGTCAATTCAGCACACTTGTAAGAGAAAAAAACAACACAAAATAAACAAAACTTTCCTTTAAAATTTAAGGACAATTACACTCGCGTTAAAATTTTCACTACCACACAATATTTTTACTATTTTTTTTTTTTTTTTAACACACATCTATTGCATTTTAACTCCCGTAATTCGAATATTTTCCACAAACCGATTTTTTTTTATATTTTTGCCATTCTTTTATTTGATGTTGAAATTTAAATTGAACGAAAAAAGTTGCTACTATTGGTGTTAAAAATAAAAGAGAATTTAAAATAATTTTAAATTATCTTCATATTCATCAACAAAAAGCCAAAAAAAAAAAAAAAAAATTATTATATTTGTGGATGTAATCCGCCTCAAATGATGAAAATTTATGAAAATCTGTGAATATAATATGGTGATGAATTATGTTTAATAATTTTTGAATAATATTTTGAGCAACTATGTGTGCCTATGATATGTGGTAAAAGTGGTATAAGCACCAATACATATAAATAAAATTTGACTAACACAATTTTAAAATCAGGTTTTTTTCGACAACAAAGTTAGGTTTTTTTGACGAGTCTTCCATTCTTTGTATTCTTTGGCCTAAACTCAAAAATTTTTGATAATATCCCATATACGTTTTAGAAAGAGTTTAAAGAACTTCAATTTGTTAAAAATCCGAAAAATCGGATTTTTTAATATAACTTCCGATTTTGGGGGTATTGAAAATTCGTAAAACCTCATAACCTATATAAAAAAACTGCACCATAACAGTTTATCTGGAAAACTACGGTCAAAAAAAGTGAAGTAAATATAGGCATAGAATTTCATATTTAAGTGTATCTGAATTAACTGAGAAATATCGTACCGCAGAATCAGTATTGTTATTGTATTAGAGAGCAGGGGTTTCCAAAATAATTCGCCTCTCGGACCTTCTCAAGATTTTTTTATTTTCCCGAGGATCACCAGACATATTTAAATTGTTGGTATGGGAATCAACATCGTGTTTAAATAAAAAAAAAAAATAATGACTATTTCAAGCTAAATGTATTTTGTTCAAAGTATTGTCCATCGGAATCTACGATATATTTCACATATAAACTTAAGTTATCTCCCTACAAACATTTCTAAGATATCTTCCATAGAAGATATTTACGCGATATCTTCTTTTTATTATTTGGAAGAAAATCATCAAAGTAATATTTTTCTAATATTGTATTTTTATCAATTTAAAGAATATTAGACAATAAACAAAAAAAAAATATATAAAAGTTTTATTTTCTGCCATTTGCATAGTATATTTCATCTTCAAAATATCACCCTTTTTTCAGTAAGGTGATCATCACCTCCGGAATAAATTGATGATATCCCATTGAAATCATCTGGAAGAAATTAATGCAATACTTTTATTTTTCAGTCACAATTTTCTCAGCTGTAGAAAAATTTTTAAAAAGTTATAAAAGTATTGAAGAAATTTTTTTGTCTTTTAACAAAAAATTTATATTTTATGTAAGCGTTTTAGTTCTACGTACTTTATGATGTTAAAATTTATTTGCATGATTTACAAGATGTAAAAATGTTCTTTATTATATTACTTTTGGATTGATTTACTGATAATGTTACTATATATTTATTATATCTTCCAGAAGATTATCTATCTAGCGGTATCTTATTTTTTTCACCTAAATATTGCCTATATTTCATCAAGGCGTATTGATTTTCTCCCAATGGGGGAAACTTCCGTAATACGAATGTGATTGCGAATATTGCGGCAATAAAATTTTTCTTCTAAACAATACGAATTCGAATCATTTTCGTATTATTTTGCTTGCAGGGATTTTTATACTTAAAAAATAAAATAAAACTAAATAGCTCTTAATTGATTTTATCACATAATCGAAACAACTTCTATTAAAATTTTTCAATTTTCTTTTCTTTTTGCCAAATTTAAAGAACATTGTTAATGAAATCAAGGAAATTAATGAATATTTTTCTTTGTGTTATTTACTTTTTTTATATTTTTATATAAAATAGAAATTCTACAGAAAATTAACTTTACCACACAATGTGTCCAATAATGATTAAATGCTTTCTCTTCTTCTTACACACACACACTGTCCATTATCATCTCCAGCAGAATTTTGTAGCAGTTTATTTACATTATTACAAGAATTACGAGTGGCAGCAGTATTATGGATGCTGATGCGAATATTGTTATTGCTGTTGTTGTGAATAAACAATAAATTGAATAGATGTATTATTTTCTCTGTTTTTTTTTTTTTTTTTTTTTGCTACTAATATTGTATGGCAATAAGGACATAACATAAAAAATTCATTAAAAGTAATAAACTAATTCCATTCGATCCTATTAAAAATCATTTTCAAATTAAGGATATTTGCATAAACACACTCATCTACACAATTGATAAACTTTAACTTTAGCTGTACAATAACAAAAAAACGTTGTATATATTCTTATAAAAAGTCCTTAAAGGACATCAAGCAAACAAGAGCTGCTGAAGAAGGAAAAACTAATTTTGGGTTCTTTAAAGCGCTTGAAACACACAAATTAATTTTTATTCTTAGTCCTGTTTTTTTTAATCAGCATAAGGTACACGAATTTAGTTTTACCGACAACAGCAGTAAAAGCAGCAGCTTAAACAAAATGGCACAACGATTAAAAGGACATAAATAGGATACCCACACTATTTAATTTGATATATGTATGAGTATTTTTTTCTTGTTGTTTGTTTATTTTAATTCATACTTGTTTGACAAAATAAGGACGAAGGAGAAAATAGAACGTACACATTGTGGCTGGCATACACAAATGAAGATGTTGTTACCCAGGCCTGGCTAAACGTACATGTTTGGGATAAAAGCTTTTTTTATAAAAAAAAATTAAATATATTTCCATTTAAGTGCGGTTGGGCAAAAATTTAAAAATAAAAAAAAAATCGAGTATAAACAAGACTTGCCAACATTCATCAATCAGTTGCAGACTAATTACATAATCCTCTCTTGATTATGCTTTCCTTTTCGATTTGTGGTGCCCTCACTAATGACAAAATTCTTTAGTTGGTTCATTATTTCGTTCAATGGTTGTTGTTTGGTTGTTTGGTTGGACCAACATGTCAACAAAAAGCAATGGAAATGATAAATTAAATTTTATTTAAATTTACTTTAAATTAAAGTAATGAATTTATAATGAGATTTAAAGGGTCGCTAATTAAATTCAAATTATATTTCATTAAAGGTTTCATTTTTATAAAATCTTTAATAGGGGAAATTACTATTTTGCATAATAAATTTCAAATATTTACAAAATTCTAAAGTAAAGACTGCGCAGGAAAAACAATAGGACAATCGATTTTTTTTTTTTTGTATTTTGTTGACAATTTCTTTGATTTTTTATTAAAAAGTTTTATGCTACACAAGCAAAAATATAAGATATGATTCATAGCTATAAGGCCCTACATCAAATCTCTCGATTTCAATGATGTGACGGATCACATTCTGCAGAATATTCTTAAAAACAGTGTTGCCAGAAGGTGGTAAAAAATTTGGCCTCTTTTTTAACTTTAAAAAGGTAAAATGCCCCAAAAAAAATAAGACCAGAAAAAGCTAATATTTTTTTATTTAAAAACTTGTTTATTTTTATTGAATAAATTTTGGCAAGAATATTAATATTAACACTGGTAAAGCAAGTACCGAGTTTTAGTATGATTTTCGCGATAGTTCGTGATTCACAATACTTCTAAAATAAGAAAAATTTTCTTTGTAAAAATACGAACATCTTCCAAAATATATATAAAGATTTTATTAAAGGCTGTTCTATTCAAGCTTTAAATTTAAAAGAAAAATTAATTTTTTATTCGTTTTTAATAAAATATTTAATATTTTCTGGAATAAGCTCCATAAAAGCTTTACTGTGTTTTCGATTATTATTATTATTTTTTTAATAATATTCAGGCACAAATTTATGAAATATGTTCCTATAAACATAATTTGCATTTTTTTTTTTTTTTTAAGAAAAGTCTTCTATAAATTTTAAAATAGTAAAATTTTTTATACCTATTTTTTACAATTTTGTTTACAATTTTGCATATTTGAAATTTATTTTCTAGAAACGTAAGGGTAACTGTGTCTTCTTTAAAATTATGTATAACAAATTTTACTATTTTAAAAATTATCGAAGACTTTTCTTAAAATAAAACGAAAACAATTAAAATTATGTTTACAAGAACTTATTTCATAAATCAAAATAATATTTCCATATGTTATAGGAAAATTGGTAAATGAAAAATCAAAAAAATATATATAATTTTGCTATATATTTATAAAGGTTATTTAAAATATGGGTTTTTTCAGAAAATTGCCATGTGTGACTAAATTTGCCGGTGGACTGTAATAATTTTTTGCAAAGTCTTAAAAAAATCTAATCCAGTACACAAAAATACCAAAATCAATAATAATTTTTTTTATGCTCAAAAAATTTTAAGTCTTGTTAGATAATTTACCATTTTCGACCACTGGCGAATGTAGGGTGCACGTTCAAAATTTTCCAAAATTACACTTACAAGCAGTGTTGTCAAGAGGTGAGACAAAAGAGGCTAAATTGAACTTAAAAGAAAGGCTAAATGCCACAAAAAATAAAGCCAGAAAAAATCTAAATTGTTTTTATTTAAAAAACTGATTTTTTCTCGTTGTCTTTAGTTTTTGACATTTTTAAAGATATTGTAATAAATTTGTAAATAAAACATAGAACGGCTGCCAGTAAAATGATTCGATGAAAAATACCCCAAAAACTTCCCAAGCAAATTTGGGTTATATTTCATTTTAAAAGTGATCCAATATTTTGAGGTGATTTTTTTTATAAACAAAAGTATCCTAATTTGAACTCCAATAGCTCCGCTGCTGAGAGGTCTGTAAGACCACACTTCAAAATTTGATATTGTAAACTCCTCTGCTATGTCTATGTGAAACTTTATATAAATCCAAACAGCCGATGTGAAGTTACAGATTTATTTACAAAAATTTTCGATTCTGCACCACTGTGTAGTGGCACATGGGATAACTTGGAAATTTTTAGACTTTTACGTATTTTGTTCATTTTTGATTGAAATTTTCTGATTTAATTTTTATTGCTTTAAAATTATTTATTTTCCTTTTTTATCTTTTATCTTTTTTTATGGCATATATCTCTGAAACAAAGTAACATTATTTAAGTTTAAAAATTCCCTACATTTCTGTTGTATTTTAAACTATATAGGTACATAAAAAAATAATTAAATTAAGTCAACTTAAAAATTTCACAGAACCAATTACAGATGTGTAAAATTTCCCCATATTTGAAAAAAATTAATTTTTATTTTAAAAGTTATAGAGCAAAAACGAAAATTGTAAAGGCCAATAATTAAAAATACAATTTTGAAGCAAAAATATCTCTTTTAAACCAAAAGAGATAATATAGTACAGTAAGCTTATTTTTTCTTTACTTAGTAGAATTATGGATCACTGTGGTGCCGTCCTTGCTTCATCTATACACTTCCGCCAATAATATTCTAAAAGCATAACTCCTCCCCTATCGATGTTCCAAGTTTCATCAAAATCGGTCCAGCAGTTTAAGAGATCCTCATTTATTTATTTTGAAAAAGTCCCCACTGTGCATAATTTTAAATTTGATTATAAACTTGAATTATGTGTTTGCTTATATTTGGTTCAATTTTCATTTTAAGGAAAACTAATTAAGTTGTTACAAATTTAGCACATAGTTACTCAGAATAATAAAAAAATGTAAGCAAATTAACGATACTAATTTTTTCCACGAAATTTGGTATTTTTAATCGATTTTTTTTTTTGTATTTTGTTGACAATTTCTTTGATTTTTTATTAAAAAGTTTTATGCTACACAAGCAAAAATATAAGATATGATTCATAGCTATAAGGCCCTACATCAAATCTCTCGATTTCAATGATGTGACGGATCACATTCTGCAGAATATTCTTAAAAACAGTGTTGCCAGAAGGTGGTAAAAAATTTGGCCTCTTTTTTAACTTTAAAAAGGTAAAATGCCCCAAAAAAAATAAGACCAGAAAAAGCTAATATTTTTTTATTTAAAAACTTGTTTATTTTTATTGAATAAATTTTGGCAAGAATATTAATATTAACACTGGTAAAGCAAGTACCGAGTTTTAGTATGATTTTCGCGATAGTTCGTGATTCACAATACTTCTAAAATAAGAAAAATTTTCTTTGTAAAAATACGAACATCTTCCAAAATATATATAATATGTATAGTTAAAGGTAAGAAAATTACTTTTAAAATGATACCTGAAACATGTTTTTATGATATTTCGCGAATTAAATTTCGCGTTCGCGTATCTCAAAAAAATGTTACTTTTAAATTCGTAAAAAAATATATGTAAGCGATGAAGCCTTTCTGTATATTCTCTGTAAGTATTGTGCTAGAACTCTCAAAGGTTTCTGATTTCTTATTTGCAGTATTAACCAAACGATAATTTACTTGTTCCAAAACTAAAACATACTAAAACATATTGATATCTAAAGCGAGACATTTATTTTACATTTTCAAATTGAATATAATTTTTTTTTTTTAAATTTTAAATGCTGACAATTATACATTTTTTAGCTAATTATCTTCCTTGTTTTAAGCATGTAAAAGATATGAACAAAATATAAATATATAGACACATTTACCCATATTCTGATATAAATAATGTAATATAGTAGCCTAAATTCAGACAATTCAGACTTTTTGATTAATCTTTTCCAAACATTTGGGTCACTTTTGGCTTTTATAAGAATTTTCTAAAATTATATTTACCAATATTTTCTGTGGTTAATGAAGTTTACAAAAAATAATTGCCTATAATAATTGATTAAGTAAATTCATAAAATTAGTTAAATTATATTTGATTTTGATTGGGCGATTGAAGCGCCGCAGGCGAAAATTATAGTTAAATATAAATAATACGCAAAAATGCTTAAATGAATGATTCTATAGAAATAAAAGAGTAAAAGCAAATGAAAAATTATTTTCTTCTTTGTTGAAGTACCAAAATTTTGTCCTTTTAAAGCAATTTTAAGAATTAAAAAAGGCTAAAAAAGCTGGAAGCTAAAACGAAAATTTTGAGGCTAAAAGCAAAATAAAAATACTAAATTTAGCCTTAAAAAATCTGAACTGGCAACACTGCTTAAAAGTCAGCCAGAATAACATCAAACCATGATGAAAGAAAGTATAAAGGTAAAGGAGTAATAATATCCCTTTACTTGGTCTTGCTTACAAAACTTTTACCACGATCTTTTAACTAAAGCAGTTACTCAGCAAGAAATGACAATGAATTTTGTGGAAACCTTTTAATCAAGATTTCTCTCCATTTTCGAGAAATGTTCAAAATTTGTTTTATTGTAAAAAGGCTCGTAAACAAAGGTAAAGAAACTACCAATAAACATATTCAGGGGTGTTCTGAAAACAGCGTGATTTGAAGTCACGAAATGTTTTGAAATCATCAGTGATGATTTGATGTTGTTCTGCAAATTATGTGATTTTGTAGTTTTCGACATGGTTTTAATTTTTCCAAAAACACGAGAAAACAGCTGAGTTTCTAAATTTGTGCTTTGTTTGTTCAAAATTAAAGGAAATAAAAAGTGAACATTTAGTAAATAAAAATGCCGGGAGCTACTTTATTGGCATTAATTAATTTAAGAAAACAGAATTTAAAGAATGAACGTGTTAAAAAAGCGTCATTTACGGAACTTATCAAATCCTATGGATAAAAAAATTAACACAAAAATAACGAAGTTGCCACTGTTTTTATCGTTGAAAAATTTGCCTTAATGTTGCACTTACTAATTTCTAAATTTGAATATTTTTAAATTTTTTAACAATAAAAATTAAATTTTGTCTTCAATAAGGAACAGAATGGTATAAATTCAATATATTTTACATGACACATTGGCAACCTTAACAATATCTTCGAAAAAACAAACCAGCTGACTGCTAAAGAGAAAGGTAAATCACGATAGTTGGTAAACAAAGCAAAACTCGATAATGGCAACTACTTATTAAAGTAGTATCTTGGTAATGAGGCGTCATTATTATTTGCCTACTCTATATTACGAGTACATAAATAAGTGCTCAACGGTATAATAGCACAGTAATGTTGCAATCACGTGGAACTGTTGGCTAAAGCGCTGGATTAATAACCAGAAGTTTGTTAGTTCAACCCCATTCTAATTTTTTTAACAAAAGTTCTAAAAAGATTTTTATGCTAAAAAAAGTTTTGGTCACTTAGAAAATTAAGTGCGAGATGACGTAGTGAGTAAGAAATTAGCCATTAAAAACCAAGAGGTGGTAAAAAAGAGGTTAACTTGTGTTCAAGCTCAAATCTCACTGAAGGCAAAGTGTTTTTGTTTTTTTATTTTTATTTTTGTTTAGGTAAATATTTTTGAGTACTCCTAGAGTCTAAAAATAACTACATGAATTTGTTTACAACTCGAACAAAAACGACTAGTTATACAAATAACATTTAAAGTGAATTTTCTACAAATAACATAGAAAAAACGGGCAGGTGATTTCAAATCGTCAGTGATTTAGCTGACCGGTTTCAAATCGCGTCATTTCAAAATATTTTTTGTGTGCAGAACATTTTTTACGTGATATGAAATCACTTTAACAAAAAGTGGTTTTCAGAACTCCCCTAATTGTTAACATTACTTTGATATGCTTTATTACTATTGTTTTCTATATAGCTAGTTTTCGCCAAACATCATCACTCCAAAATTATCAAACATAACTTAAATTAGTTCAATTATTTATTGGTTGTATATTTTTCGAAATTCGTATCAGCAGTATACTTTTGGAGGCTTGAATATGTAAGTTATTAAAATAAATTTTAAGTGCACAGAAAAAAAAAAGATGCATATATTTGAAAATTTGTCCATAAATATTATGAATCGAACATGACTTTTTTTACAAACTTTTTTCACAAAAAATAATAGATATTATTAAATTGTTCATAATGAAAATTTTAGTAATTTTGCAAAAATTTTGTTAAATCTTTGATTTAGTTTTATTAGATTTTATTACAAATGGTAAATGAAAATAGTTATACATGAAAATATTTACAACAAATGCCTTAAAATGGCAAAATTCCAAGGAAAATATGTAAAAAAAAAATAATGTTTAGAAATTTGCATAATTTCCCTCGCATTCTGCAGCACATCATTTTGATGAAAAGGGCTTCTGTTCTGTTCCCATAATGTAGCTAAAAATCATTAAAAACCTAAAATTTTCCGAAGAAAGTTTCAAAATTTTTTTTACAAATTGAAAATATAAATGAAAATTTATACAATTTATTTGACTTTTGATTCATTTCAAAAAATGTAAAAAAGTGTTAATATTTAAGACATTATTCTTAAATATTATGAACTAAAATCAATGAAAGTAAATTCTTATATTTATGCACAAACTTTTTTCTGTGTAAAGAAATTTATTTCAATTTGCCTTTTTTCTATTTCTAACATATAAACATGTACTATTTTTAATTAACAAAATAATAAACGTAAAAAAAATTTTTTATTGAGCTGCCCTAATATTCATGCGTTCGTAGAATTTTACCCATACTGTAAACGAATAGCATTTTGCAGTTCAGTTGTACCTGTCGTAATATTTAGTAATCCCAATGAAATTATGAAATAGTACGTGTAGCCGACAAAATTCGATTGGTAAAAAATTCGGTAGCCACAATGAATTTGTTTTCTCTTTATACTTATTTTTCGGTACGCAATCCTTACTCTAGCTCTAAATAGTTTGTTATTGTGATTAAATATGATTTTAATTTGGACGAAAGCTATTTAGCACTTACTTCTTTGGTTTGCTATAAACTGGTTTAATGTACATAAAACGGGTTCATGAATTGAGTTCCAGAATTTTAACCATTAATTTTCTATGTAGTGGTGTCATGCTTGGCACATTTGTACGTGTATAAATAATGAGTTCTATAAAAGCAAGAAAAAAAAAGAGATCATTTTTATAATATAATAATATATAAATGATTCAGACCATCTAATCAAATATATAATTATAATTAAACTATCATCAATTTGTTATCAAAAAGAAACAATCTATAAAATGTTTGAAAACAACCTTAAAAATAAATCAAATTAGCAACAAAACCCTTACTCATGAATACATAGTTATACAAATCAAAGTGTTTTAAATAGTTTAAAGTAAAAACAAATATTCTTACCCTTTGAAACAAAAGGACCAGAAAAGAATTTTTTTTATATAATACAAAAAAGAATACTCGTATCATATATTATTCCAACTACTAATGTAAAACTAATATTTAGCTACCACTCTATGATGAGCCCCTTCTATTTGGACAGAAAAAAAAACTACAACAATGTATAAAATAAAGTATTTTGTTCAAATAGTTATTTACAATCGTATTTAATACTCTTTGTCTAAGCTACTGCTGGTTGGTTGGTGCTGCTATCTTATATGAAACATCTCTTTGGCCTTTTATTGTTTGTGATTGTTATTGACATTATCTTCAAAATTTTGTAATAGTTTTTGTTGTTTTTTGCAGTTGATTCTATGCCATGTGAGCAAATAAATGAAACGTATCAATAGATATAATATAGTTGGAAGATGTGGGTGATTTGTAAAAGTAATTTTAGTTTTTACAAAAAAAAAAAAACAACATTTTGATGGTAGACTTTTGAGTGTGTATTTTTTTTTTTTTTTTTTTTTTTTTTTTTGTAGACGTAATGATAGTGTAGCATTTCGTTTGTGTGAATGCCAGTTGTTAAGAGTAGAATATTTGAATTGTATTATTTATTGTTCTTCAAATGAGGAGTATGGTGGTAACGTTTTAGGAATTTTTATTACTAAATATTGCAGACTTTTAGGCTTATTTGTGAAAACTAGTCAATGACAGTGGAACGAAAGCGAAGAAAAAGTTGAAAATGAAGGTTAATATTTTATAATTTTCAATTATACTAACAATAAAAAAATAAAATATTTAATTATGAAATATTTCACTTCTGAAAACTGCAAATTTTGTAAACAAAATGTTAACTGTATTATATACAATTGGCATGGTTGGCAACCCTGTAAACACGTAAATTTTTTGCTTCTCTTTACATAAATTAAATAATATTTTTTCATTAAATTAAAAAAAAAGTTAATTTTTTAATTCATTTTTGTCACCGCAAAACTTTTAACCAGATAGTAATATGTTAACTAGTTATACAATATATGAACTTGTTAATTCTAGTCTCCCGACTGTTTAATGGTTTGAGTTTAAATGATGTAAATTGCGAGTGTAAAAATAAAATTAAACAAAAAATTTGGAAAATTTCAAATCAGTTCTTTTTATATTTTTTTTAACTAAATGCCTGTAGTTCTGTGAAATTTTATGTGAATGACCTACAATTGGATTTTTTAGTTATTTTGTAAGGTCTATCAAAATATATCAATTCTTTTCTCATTTTTAAAATAAACGTTGGAAATACAAGACACATATAGTTTCGAAATTCTTTGAAATTCCTCATATAAGATTTAATTTTTTTGGTTCTTATATCTTACATCTAGAGGAATTGAAGAAATGCTTTCCATATATCCAATGAATCACTATAAATCAGATAATCCACAACTAACCAAACTTAGACCAACCTTTATATACTTAATAAATTTGTAATTATTTTAAAGTCTGAATTACATGACAACTATTCTGGGAACATCAAACATTTTTCATTAAATTTTAAACTTGAATACATATCCTTTAATGCCAGGGAAACCAAAAATATGCTCTAAAAAAAAAAGAGTTTTATGCGCATTAAATATATATCTTATTAAACAAAGTGTTTTTAATATTTTTATATTATAAAATGAGGCTAAACTGAAAGTTGATTCCCCACTTTCTTTATTATATCACATAAAAACGTTATTGACCTTCCACTTGCTTACTCATCTAATTCTAGACATTATTAATAGTTCAGAAATTATCAAAATTATCATATGATTTCATTAAAAAAATAAGAATAAAAAATATTATGGAACTCATGAAAACGCTAAAAACCCTCACAAACTTTGCAATGCGTGCATGTTTGCACACTCGCAATTTAACTGTCAAAAATTGTATTGAAATTCATTTGGTCAACACTTATAAGTTTACGCGACTTTTTAGTCTCTCAAACTTGCTCTTTATATTTAAAAGTTATTAATTACTGAGATGTAAAAAATTATAGTTACATTAATTACAATACAATCATTACATTTATCTTTGATTTCAATAAAATTTTTCAATTATTTCTTATTTTCTTATCTTTAATTTTGCATAACATTTGAAAAGGAAGTAAATGAAACATATCGGGCAAATATGAACAATTGCGAGACTCAAGCGTTTATATGAGTACCCTTATTGTTTTTGAAAAATTAACTGATGCATATTCTGGCAGCTTTAAAAGCCAAGATGTATTGGCTGTATTACATTTCAAAAATATCTTTAATGAAGATCAATTAAAAATTACTTAAATAAAATCACTTAACCTGTTTCTAAATCCTCAATCTTGTTGCTACAAGTCAAGCCCCTCAGCAATAATATGGTATTCATTAGAGTTGATTTTAAATAATAAATATTTTCCCATGAGGTATAACAAAATTATCTTCAAAATGCCAAAATATGCTCTAAAAAGGTTAAATATGCTCCAAAAATAACCGAATATGCCGTAAGTATGCACCAAAAATCGCTAAATGTAAAATTGTAAAATTGTGCCGTTAAGGGTAAAATATACAAAAATATCCACATACAAATCGATTCCAAAATGCTTTTTTTGTTCTGAAACGAATAAATATTTTATAGAAGTCTTTATTTAACGTTCAGAAAAAAACATGCAATTGCATATTTGTGGTTTCCCTGCTTATTACTACATAAAATTGGATGTTTTTTTTTCAAAATATTTCAATCGTTGTCCCACTATTTACTTACAACGTGATGACATCAAATGAAAACAAATAAATTCTTAAAGGGTCCTTTGTAACAGTACCCAGCAGTAACACATTAGTAGTAGTAGAGGGTAACATACATACAAGTAAAATAAATAATACAATAGTTTATGATATTTATGGTTGTATCAATAATCATAATATTTTTGGTTACGCCATAAAATTATTATTTGTAGAAACACATTCATACATAAATAACATAAAGCCTACCCTCTCAAAAAAAAAAAAAAACACACATAAAGAAAATCTTTAAAGAAGGATTCTCTCCTTCTAAATACTTGAGCTAGTAATATGATAATAAAAATGTAAATAAAAATATTCTAGTATCTTTATACACACACATACATATAAAAATATAAATCTTTTCATATGAATATTAAAACAGGGATATGTGTAAGTAGTATAAACACTATAAAGACATAAATATCAGCACTTTATAACATCATTAAATTAATCTTTATAGGAATATTTACAAGCTACTAAAAAATAAATTTAGATCTAATAGTTATAAAGAAAATATATAAAATTAATTTTATTAATTTTTATAAACAAGGGAATAATGAAAACATTTTACTCTCTTTGATTTTACTTTAAATTTATTCATTATAATTTTCATTATTAAAGTTAAAATTTACGCATAATATTATTGATTTTCCTTTGTTTTTTTTTTTACTTTTGTACGAAGTTCTTGTTCAAAGTTCTTCCGGTTAAAAACACATTAAACAAACTTTTTCAAACAAAACAAAAGTTTTCATAAACTCAAAAAAAAAAGTGGAGAACTAAGAGATGAGCCCATAAAAACCAAAAACAATAAGAAACAACAACTAAAATTAAATTAAAAAAAAAAATAAATCCATATAAAAATAAAGCCAAAAACTTTTGCGACGAGACGCTATAGTAAAATTTTGTTTTATTCTCTGTTGTTTGTTGTTAAATAAAAACTGGGCCAAACCTAAAAAACCAAACTGCGCCACTTGCGCATACGCACCAAACACTAAGAAAGTTTTATGTTTTATATTGGGGGGAAAACTCTTAGAAAAACAGAAGAAAACTAAATTTATAACAAAAAGTTATTTTGTTGTTTGGCAATTAAATGTTAAAAACAAACTTTTATAAAAATCTGTTGCTGTTTTGCAAATAAAAATAATACTAATATTTTAAAATTTTTTTAGTGACTAAAAAAAGCCGGTAAAAATGTAAACTATAGCATATTTATATAGATGGTATGCTACAGCAAGTATTTTAGAGCAAAATTGTGAAAATTGTTAGCTTTTCTTTAAGGGGAACAGGGTGACACTGTGCTACATTAGCAGTATAATGTGTACGTAGTTTAGACGGACATTTTTAAAGTTCATCAACATTTATTTATTTTTTTTTTTTAGTCGATAATTAGCAAATTAAAATTCTATAGTTGGATCAAATAATAAAAAATAAAAATGTTACAAAAGAATATATTTTTTTTTTTTAATTAGTACTTTTTATGAAATTAGTACTTTTTCGAAATAGTTTCCTTATTTTTTCTTGGTAATTTCTTTAAAATTTTGAAACTGGTACTTTTTTGCATATTAGAATTTGGTAACTTTATGAAGAGATACCAACATTTTTGTAGAAAACTTTTGTAAAAACTTTTTGAAAACGGTTTCTATTTAAAATTTTTATTAAATTTGATACTTGTTAATAATTTTGTATCTCTTTTTTTTAATATGCAATTCTTTTTATGCAAATCTGTCCTCTTTTGAAGCTCGGTATTTTTTTGAAAATACCTAGATTTGAATGAAATGGCTACATCTTAAAAAATTGATTAAATTTTCTGAAAAATAATACTTTTTCGATATTTGATGCTTTTTTGAAAATTTATTAATTAGAAAAGAAAACGTTCTTTTTTACAATTTATTCATTTAGTACTTTTTATTTTGCGTTTTTTTGTTCGTTTTAATTGGTATCATTATGAAAACTACAACTATTCTAAAAATTTGATACATTTTGATCATTTCTAAATTTTTTGGAAACCGATAGGTACGTCTTGGGAAATTAAAATCATTTCGGATAATTCATACATTTTGGTACTTTTTTCAAAAAACTAATTTAAAAAAAAATAGCATTCTACAACTTCTGGTTATCTTTTTATCTTACAATTGGTACTTTTTGTTGATAATTTTTTTTTTTTATTTTTTTAAAGGGTACTAGGTTTAATTTTTTTTTTTAATTATTGAAAAATACGATTTTTTTCAAATTTTTTACATTTTTGATAATTCATAATTTTTTTAGATATTTTTACTTTTTGTAAAATTGCGGTCTTGGTGAAACTTGGTACTATTTTAGAAATTTTGTGATTTTTAAATAGTATATTGGTACATTTTTTAAAATTTGGTACTTTTTAATTTTTTTTTTTTTTTAATTAATATTATTTTTTAATTGGTGCCTTTTGAAATTTTGAATTATTTTTTCAATTGGTACCTTTTATTTAGAAATTTGTACTTTTTATAAATTGATTTATTACTTTTTTTAATTTATTACTTTTTTGGAAAACTAAGAACTTTTATAAATCCTACCATCTAAAATATAGAACCTAGAAAATCTATAATCTGTTTTTCGGCACATTTTGAAAACTGGGTATTTATTTAAAAATTAATTACCTTATTGAAAGAAGTTGCAAGAGGATTTCACACAATTTTTCAAAAAGATCAACGATCGATCGATGTCTTCTTCGGAAAGCATTGGTCTATTTTCAGCTTAGTTTACAAATTTTTAACAGCACAAGTAGCGTCAAAAATGCCACATCTTTTTCAATTGTTATTTTTAGAAATTGGGTTTTTTCAGTTGTTAACCTTTTGGTTCTTTTATGTACCTTTTATGAATTGAAAATTTTAAGAATTTAAAATTTATAGAAAATTATTACTTTTTTGGAAAACTAATATAATACCTTTTTGAAAGCAATTGCGTCAAATCGATAGAAGTGCGTCGTCTATCACTGGGTTTGACAACTTTGAACAATTCAAATACCGTTAAAAATATAAACGGTATCTTTCTCTATTGGAAAACCCTTCCTCTACTTCTTCTTCGGTTTTTGGGAATTTTAACAAAATTATTAATTAAATATTATATTTCCCATAGCCTTGTAATGCTACCTTTTTATGTATTCATTATCCTGTTGGAATATTTTGTATAATATTTATCATTTCCTGTTTTATACTAATTTAAACTGGTGACTTTTTCCATAAATGATTTATTGTTTGTTATAGTTGTTGTTTTTTTATGCTACACAAAGTTCACATACTTGCAACAATGCGTAAGTTTTACCATACGCATGCGAGACATTCAGCAGACATAAAAATTCAAAAAATAAAAACAAAAATTAAAAAAAAAGAAACTAAAATTAAAATAAACAAAAATAAAAACCAAAACTTTTGTTTTGACTTTGATGAAAAGTTGATACAAAATGTTTGGGACTTTTTCCATATATTTTAATGAAACCTCTCGTGCTCGCATTTTTTAGTTGTTAATTTTTTTTTTTTTTTTTTGGTTTTGTTTGGTTTGGTTGGCTTAGACACACTTACATATACACAGAGTTTGTTGGCTTTAATTTGCAATAAACTTTTGTTAGGAAACTGTGTTTTAATAACTTTATTCCCCACTTTTAGACGTTTCATTTTATTTCATATTTTTTATTTCTCAGTGAGTTCTGGGAGAAAACAAATAAAAAACGCAGCAACTTTCTTAGAAAAGAAGGGGTTTGTTTTATTTTGTTGAGCCAAAAAAAACTAAAAAAAAACAAGTAAGGAAATTTTGTAAATTGTTAAAACTTTTAGATCATTTAAAGTTTTTTTGGCTTATGAGTGAAAAAAGAAATATTGGTATGTATATTTGTTGTCTCTTTTTCTCTTTATCTATGTATTTGGTAAATGACTGAATGTTAGAGCGAACGACCTGTGTATTGTAGCAGGATATTAAAAGTTGCAGTATGTATGTGTTTAGAGGAAGCGATAATTTGGCGTGACAAAATATTCAAAGTCAAGGTCGTAAGAAAGTATGAAATGTTACAAAAAAAAAAAAGGCGAGAAAAACTTTTTTAGTAAATTAACTTTTTTTTAAACAATTTCTATTTTTTTTCCTTTTTTGTAGTTAGTTTTAAATGGAAAATTAGTAAAAAGGACATCGACATTAGAAATTTGGCTATGGATATTAAAGAAATTAAAGCAGAAATATGTACATATTAAAGAACAAAAATTAAGGAGAAAAGAAAAGTAAACTGTTCCTCAGAAAAATATGTAATAATAATCATTGAATAAAGATCGAAACAAAAACTTATTCTTCGACCAACATTTTAATAGCGTTTTAATTTTTAATAATCAAAGAAATTCATAATATTATGATTGATATAATCTAATTTGTAAAAGTTCCAGAGTTCTCTACGTAGAAACGAATTGAATGATAAACGTGGAAAGCTTTTGCTTTATATATCTACATCCATTTCGTCATATTTTCGAACTGAAAGGTTTTCCAGTAACACCAGATCGCTTTTGATAGACAGTGTTTCCAGGAGGAATTAAAATATGTAAGAAAATATTCTACATCGTTTTGTATTGGCGTCAAAGAGATATTTGGAGAACCTGGAACCTGGAGTTAATTGTGTACCTATTCTTATAACCGGTGTGATTTTTATTTATATAAAACGTACTTATGCATAATATTATGTTGATAGTTACATGTAACTGATGTTTCATGTGATTTATGCACTTTAAAGTGATTCCCGAAATTAAGACTTATATGAAAGGTATGGTCAATTATGAACCGATCTTCATGAAAATTGACACTTTGCTTCCTATTTATATAAAACTTGTTTGTGTCAAATAAATGTTAATACTAACATTTATATGAGATTTATGCATGTTATAGTAATTTCGTAAGAAGGATTTATATGAGAACTATTGTGAAATAGTGTTTGATAGTATAAGCATAGAGCATTTTATGGCAGGCATGATGACTTGAGACAATAGATTCGTCAAGAAATCAGTCAGCACCTGTACATCGAGGGAACGTTAGATCAGCCAACAAGATAACCCAAGATAGTCTTTTCCTTGCCATGCATAAGAATTCAGACTTTGGCAGAATTAAATGAATTTTGCATTGATACTTGGACCTGCTCTCCTGCGACATACACGTTTTTTGTAACTTTATCAACAATTGCTGTTTCTAACTTTTAGGTTAATTTGGACATTTGGATGGATGCTAGAATATTAAAGAAACTGCTATATTGAAGATACCGATATATCGATATTGTATTTTTATTTTGTTATCCGGTATTTCATTTATATTCTCTTGTATTAAATCACCATATACGTACGTACTATATATTACTCTGCAATACATAAATATCGTTGTTGCGTTGGTGAAATTTGTACGTATAATTTTAATGGATCATCTGAAAGCTTTTAGTTTTAATATATCTTCAAATATCTGAATTAGTTTCAATATTATCAATTAGAATAATTTTTTTTAAATTGTTCTTTTAATATTCTATCATAAGATGTTTCATCAGTGCATCGACGATATATCAATAAAGAATAAATGCAATATCAATATCAACACTATACATTATAATTGTAATTTACATTATATTACATTAAAATTATCTTTAAATTACATTTTCTGCATTATATCAAAACTACAAAATTGTATACTTTTTGCATTAAAGTTAACTAATAATGTATATAGTTATATATATATATAACTATTTTGGGCTATCAAAATAAATGATTTATAAATTTATCGAATACTTTTAAATTTGTTATTATTAATTTTATTAGTTTTAAAGTAAAAATTGTTTTAACATTTATCATCAAATACTACTTTATTTTCTTTCTTCAAAATTTTGTTTAACATTTTCAGAATTTTCAAATAATTTCTTTCATAAACGATATAAAAATTTAGTAAAGAAAAGATTATATTTTTTTCTATAAAACATTTACGAATTTGAATGTTTAATTTTACAATTTCAGTTATAGGTCCGATATCAGTAAAAACAATAATTAATTTCAAGGAAACGAAATTTAATTTCTTCTCTTCATTGTTGTTAATATTTTAAAATATTTCACTTTAGGACTTCTTTCACACTATGCAAGATTACATGGCATTAGTAAACCAGACTTACAGACGAAGACGTAATCGCTGTTAAGGAACGAAACATGAATTTAAAAAAAATTGAGTGGTTCTCCTTCAGAAAATTTATATGTTCATCAAAAACAAAATTATCAACCTCAATTTAAAATTCCTATAAATAATATTTTCCTGAATTTATGTTAATTTTTATTTATAAATTTATTTAAATAACAAAAAAATTTCAACGATTTAGTTCATCAAGGAAATCTTATTTAAAAAGCAATATTTAGCTTTATAAACCAACAGCTGATCCACTACTAATAAGACACAAAAATTCTTCCTAAATAACATTACACTAAAAAGAAAACCAAATCTTTTAATAAAAAAGACAAGCAACAACTTGTCTTTCAGCACTCAAGGACTTGGTGTTGTTAACTCACCAAGAATAATTTTAAATCAAAGCGCGCAAATACCAAAGTAAACGAACAATAACAATGACGCCAATTGCGGTAATTTATGCAAATGGCTTTAACAATACATACATACAACTGAGAAACCAGCCCAGCCCATGAAGGAAAGCGCTAAAAACCAAATTACAAAATGAATGAATAAATGAAAATGAAGCAGCGAATACAAGAGAAGCTTAATCTGCAATTGAAAGATAGAAAGTGAATGGATGGATGAATAAAGTTAAACCTTAGACAAAAAGTTCATAAAATAATAAAAGGCAAAACAAATATTATGGCCTGATGTGAATAAAATCTTGAAGCCACCACAATAATATAAAATTTATTTTTTCCAAATTAAAGCGCGAAATAAAATTAATAAAAATAACAATACCAAAAAGAAAATAATGCGCTCATGAAAATGTATGAGAGCAACCAAAATACAATCTAAAACCAGACGGGATAAAAGCAGCTCTAAAAAAAACCATTCAAATGCATGTTTATGGTTCATGTAATAAATAAAGTCTATGGAAATATCAGAGAAGAAGCAAAAGCTTAAGAAATTATGTTTTTTCATGGGAAGTAGATTATAAAAAAAATGTTATGCAAATGAGTGCCACAGCACTAATACACACAAACATATTTGTTTTAATAAAATCTCAAGGCATCTTAGGAAACACATTTAAAATACACATATATAGACTTACACAAATTTAGTATAAATTTATGAATCCTTGCAAGTGTTACTTACAAGGATTCATAAATATTGTTGAAGTAAATTAAAGACACATACTGAATAATAATAAAAATAAATTTTATAGCCAAAACATTTATGGTGGAACTAAGAAAGTACTTTTTATGCAAGTAGTATGTTGGTGAGGAGGGAGTGTAATCGTATCCTTAATACATTACCAAACATTCATTCATTAATTTTATTTTTATATTAAAAGGTTTTAAATTACCTAAACCAAATTTTAATGTGAAAAAGGATTTTTTTATGAATATAAAGATTTCTTTTTAAATTAAATTAATATTTAAAGTTAGAATAATCATAAGAATTCAAATCATAAGAAAATTAAATTGGCTATAGTTACTTAAAAGAAAATCCAATTGAAAAAAACCATTATTTTGTGATCACTTTTATTTTTTTATATTAAAATTAGTTCTAGTTTCTTAAATAAAGCTCAAATTAAGAAAATAACGTTATTTTTCATAAAAAATCGATTTTTTCATATTAAATTGTAAAAAAAATAAAAAGGGTTGTAGATTCTTAAATAAAACTCTAACTAAGAAGATAATGTTTATCTGTGATCGCTTATACGAGGGCGGATCAGTAAGTCCGTGACTTTTCGAACTTCCCTCTTAGTTATATGAAATGCAATACTATTCCCATCAAGTACCACCTGTTAATAGACTGTCAAATTTTGAGCAAGTATCATCATATGCATTGCGTTTAAAAGCTGTTCAAAACATACAACCTCGTGTATTTTTCTAAAAATGGAAAAAAGTGAATTTCGAGTGCTCATTAAACATTATTTAAAAAAAAAAAAAAAAAAAAAAAAAACGTCAATCAAACCAAGAAAAGCTCGATAAATACTATGGGGACTCTGCACCGTCGATTTCAATGGTAAAAAAGTGCTTTACTGATTTTCGTTGTGGTCGCACAAGTACAAATGACGCTGAACGTTTTGGACGGCCAATTGAGGTGTCGGCCGACCGAAAAGTAAAAGTTCGTGAGATTGTTGATGCCATAGGCATTTCATATGGCGGTGTGGTTTCGATTTTAAAAGATCAGCAGGGTTTAAGAAAGTTGTCTGCAAGATGGTTGCCGCGTTTGCTCTCAATTGACCATAAACGTAAACGTGTGACAACTTCAAAGGATTGTTTGGAGTTGTTTAACCGTAATCCGAATGAGTTTTTGCTGCGTTTTGTAACTGTGGATGAAACATGGATCCATTACTGTACTCCGGAGACCAAGCATCAGTCTAAACAATGGGTTTCTCCGGGTGAACCTGATCCGAAGAAGGCCAAGGTAAGTTTGTTCACTAATAAGGTGATGGCAACGGTTTTTTGGGATGCACGCGGGATAATCCACATCGATTACCTTCAAAAGGGAAAAACAATAAACGGCGAATATTATGCCAACTAATTAGACCGATTTAATGAGGATTTAAAAAGAAAACGACCCCATATGGCCAAGAAAAAAGTTCTTTTTCATCAAGATAATGCACGGATGCAAACCTTTGCAGTCTCAATAGCAAAACTCTATGAATTGGGCTATGTTATTGATACCTCATCCGCCAAATTCCCCCCCTAGTGACTACTTCCTATTTAAAAACCTAAAGAATTGCCTCGGTGGAAAGAGATTCAGCTCCAACGATGAAATTATTGGCCAAACAAACGCCTATTTTAAGGACCTGAAAATAATTCAAATTTTATTAGCAATTGCTGAAAATATATTCTTTTTTTACTAAAAAATATTCAAAGCTAATACATCAATCAATTTATAAGATGAAAATTATTACGTAATCGGATTTGAAAAACATAAACATAAACAGTAAAGAGAAAATTTCACTAAAGCCAAATTATTTAGAAAATTCTATTAGATGTAAAATAAGTTAAATTTTTCTGTTAAGTGCAAAATTTGCAAAACTATGTTCTTAAGTATAAAATATGCAAAACTATGTCATTTAAATTGCTAAAATATACCCTAAAATAAATACATGACAAAATATGAAAAAAATCTATATCAAAATTCTTACAATAGTCCGAAACGGATAAAGAAAGGAAAAAACATGATTTTGCATATTTTTAGTTGCCTTGATGGTCACTCTTATTTTTACAAAAATTTATTTTTTTATACAAAATTCTAACAAACTTAAATTGGCTGCAAACTCAAAAAAGCTTAAACTGAGAAACTAACTTTAATGTGCCCTTAAAATTTAGAAATATGCACCTTAAATGTTTTTTTTTTTTTTTTTGTTAAATTTTAAATTATTATATTTATATTTTTATTTGCACATAAAAATATTTAAAGCTGAATTATTGTACAAGGAAATTAGAAAATTTAAATCAACGTATTTGATAGTAAAAAAGAAAAAATTATCTAATGGCAAACTGTGCAAACAATTTTCTTGAGTGCAAAATGATAATAATAATTTTGCCTATCAGTTAAAAGTATGTTAAATTATGCTACTTAGTGTAATATATTCTAAATTATGCTCGTAAGTACAAAATATGCAAGAAATATGTGATTTCAATTGCTAAAATATGCTTTAAAATAAAGATTTTCTAAGAAAATATGACAAGTTGTTAAGTTAAAAAAATATGATAGTACATATTTTTGATTGCTCTGGTGATCTCTTATATTTTTCTTCAAAACTCGATTTTTCATATAAAATTTTAAGAAAATTGAAATTGGCTATAGTTTCTTAAAAAAGCTCTTATTTGATTAAAAAAATGCGCTAATCTGTGATAATTTTTATTTTTCATAAAACTTAAATTTTTCATATAAAAGCTTCTGATTTTCACAAATTTCCTATTTAAACTTTTGGTTTCTTTCACTGAATCAGGAGTTAAATCTCAAGTATTCTGTATATAACTAAATTCTTGGTTTACCTTTACAAATATAAAACCAACATATATTTTTTTCCTTACTTATCCCATCAGTATTAGAGCAAACACTTATGTCCTGTTCATTCATTTCAATTTACACTTAATTGATTTTAAACAATCAACGACCAATCATTATTATTTCTTTTATCATCAACATCCTACACTCCTGATTCTATTCATAATTGCTTCATGAAAAGGAACCACAATGTGGTTCTTTTATTATGATAAAAAATATAAAATAAACTTAATAATACGAGAATAATTTTATGTTTTGGCCACATTCATTGTAACATGGTTAAACATTTAATGTTGTTGTTAACAAGTGCTCCATCATCAAGTTGTTGATTTTATAAAAATAATTTGTAGATTTTGTTGTTGCTCCTCGGGTTGGTCACTGCAATGTGGTGAGCATGTGTATTAAAAATTAATGCTTCGTTTCATTTATTTAATTAGCAAAATTTTGCAAAACAAAAAAGGTTACCCACAAAAAAATAAAACTGAATAGGAATTAAGGATTTAGCTACAAAGAGGAATTACAATAGACTATATTCTATTAAAGTTTAATTCCAATTTTAAAACAAATTATCTAAAATTATCTGAATCCAACTGATAAATAAATTTATTTTATCTTAAACGTTTTTTTTTTTTACTTATTTGACACTTCATTTAATGTTAAATTTAAATTTTATTCATTGTATTATTGACACAACATAATCGTTTATATTGTCACAATATTATCATTATTTGGCACAAAAGTCACACAGCCGCTAAAGATTTACGATATAAAACACTTAACGACTGCCACTAACGACCTTCTTTCTCCTCATGTTGCTAACGTACAATAAGAAAATATGTAATATTTATTGTAACAAAAACAGCCAGAAACAGAAACATTAGTGCCACAGTTTAACATAAACCGCCCTCTTTGAAAATGGAAATCTTATATGGATTTGCAAAAGGTTTGCGCGATCATTTGTCATTTTTTTTTTTTTTTAAGAGAATGGAAAAATTTTACGTGCGAAAAATAGCAGTGAGTACAAGGAAGTATTTTACATTTCTTCATGTTGAAGTTTAGAGAGATTTAATGGTGGTGAAAATAAAATAAAGTCATATGAATTATTAATATAGAAATAAAGTGTTTGTAATCACATGTGTTTTTCTTTTTTTTTTCGGTTTAATAAAATCATTGTGAAATATATGAATTATTTAAGAGGAATTTGGTAAAAGATATTCGAAACAGAAATATTCTGTTGAAAACTAAGGGGACAAATAGAAATAGATTATAAATACAAGGGCAAAATTCATAGAAAGTAACTTTTTTTTTAAAATAGTTTTCTTAAATAAAAAATGCAAATTTCGTGAAATATAAATGATCAGAGATTAATTTTATTTTCTCAATTTGAGCTTTATTTTAGAAACTTAGTTAACAATGTAAGCTTTTTTATAATTTTTTATGAATTTAATTTCGTTGAAAAATACAAATCATTTGAATTTCTCAGGAACGCAGTTGCTAGGTGCGACACTCTCTATCCAGGAGCGAAGCTTGAGGTGATACTCGCATCTGAGCTGCCCCTGCGTCCAATAGTGACAGCATGGTTCCCTCCACCCATTTTAGAGGTTGGAACCATTCTGACAGTATTGGAAAATCAGAATAAGGGTCTTCTTACAGGTCAATGGAAGTTGGTTAACACCATGACTTGTAAGGAGAACCAAGGCAGAGACTTCAGATTCGCAGTGGATCAGGAGTCTCTGAAGAAGCTAGAGTCACTGGGGGGAGTTGTCAATTTCGGATTTGGGGTGATCAGGTTTAGGTTCAACAAATCTGATAAACCCAAAGAGGCTGTCAGTGGTGCAAATTAACTTGCATCACTGTGAGGCAGCCTCAACTGAACTGACAAGACTCCTCATTGACTCCAACGTGGACGTGGCCCTCATACAGGAACTCTGGATTAAGAACACCAGGGTATGTGGTCTGAGGGTCACGGGGTACAACCTGTTCATACCATCCACAGCGGAAAAGGTACGGACATGTATACTGGCTAGGAATAATCTAAATATTAATTTTCTTCATTCCTTTAGCAGTGGGGACCTTACAGTCGTCCAACAGGAAGCCGCAGGATGCAGCGGGCTTATAATGGCGGCTGTGTACATGCCGTATGAGGCAGCCGATCCACCAGGTATCGCTCTGCAGCAGTTGGCGGAGCACGCTAGGAGGAAAGGCGCGTACATGGTCTTGGGATGTGATGCGAATGCTCACCACTATCAATGGGGAAGCAGGGACATCAACAAAAGAGGTGAGTTGGTATACGTTTTTATAACTTGTTATGATCTGCATATCTGTAATAGGGGTACTACTCCTACGTTCAGAGCGAAAGATAGGGAAACAGTTATAGATGTAACGCTGGCTAACCGTGGGGGAAATTATGTTAGGGATTGGAGAGTAGTTTTGGATTACTCTTTTTCTGACCATAGCATGATATCTTTTGGTCTCGACTTTGAGAAGGCGAGGGAGCAGCCCTATAGGAACTCGAGAAGGACAGATTGGAAGTCCTTTAGGAGGTCAGTCTGTAGGGACCTTAGGGATACTGAGGACTGGAGAGATTCAGTTGAGGGTATCGAGTTGGCGGTGAATAATTTCACGAATGTTATTAGGAATAGTTTTGCGCTCAATTGTCCAGTGATTTATCCTGGGAAAAGGAAACAGCCGAAATGGTGGACTAGGGAACTTAGGGACCAGCGGTCTACAGTTAGGAAGCTGTTTATTAGAGCCAAACTAACGAGGAGTGATGAGGAATGGAATAGCTATAGGGATAGTTTCTCTAAGTATAAGAAGGACATTAGACGAGCGAAACGGACTTCATGGGTAAATTTCTTTGAATCGGTGGACTCTGTTAACGAGTTGTCTAGATTTAGGCGAGTATTATCCAAGGACCCAGTGGCACCTGGATACATACAACGTGAGGATAACTCGTGGACAGAGTCTAGCTCAGAGTCCCTCAGTTTACTTATGGAGACTCATTTTACAGGCTGTAGGGATATAGAATCTGTTGGAGGGACAGGTAGCGTCAGTGATAACCTACAACCCGAATCAGATGCTGGGGATACCGATGTGATAAGGGAGATGATCACTAAAGGCAAAGTATTATGGGCGGTAAATTCATTCGAGCCATACAAATCTCCTGGCCCGGATGGAATATTTCCGGCCATGCTACAGAATGTCGATGAAAGAGCCATCTCTCTATTGACGGAGGTTTTTAGGGAATGTCTTAGAATGAAGTACATTCCCAGGGGGTGGAGAGAGGTAAGGGTCATTTTCATACCCAAAGCGGGTAAGACGACTCACTCGAAGCCCAGGGATTACAGACCGATCAGCCTATCGTCTTTTCTATTGAAGACAATAGAAAGACTGATCGATCTTTATCTTAGGACTAGTATAGGAACTCAGGTCATTAGCGAGTCTCAACATGCTTATCTCAAGGGTAAGTCCGTTGAGAGTGCTCTGCATGACGTTGTGAGTTACATTGAGCGAGGTCTGCTGCAGAGGGAATATACCATGGCGGCTTTTCTCGATATAGAGGGGGCCTTTAATAATATCACGATAGAGGCTATCGAGGAATATAAGTAAGCTCCTTGTTGAGTGCATAATTCTGATGCTTAGTAGCAGAGTTATCAACTCAAACATGGGAGGCACTTATATGAGGAAACTCGTGACTAGGGGCACACCGCAAGGGGGGGTCCTTTCTCCATTACTGTGGCTCTTGGCCGTGAACGTCATTTTAAGACAGTTTGATGCTAAGGGACGGAAGATTGTGGCCTACGCCGATGACGTTGTTTTACTGGTCTCTGGTAAGTTTTTATCTACGATCAGTGAGTTCATGCAGACAGGTTTACGTGATCTGTCCCTTTGGGCCAACAGTAAGGGATTAGGGGTAAACCCCGGAAAAACGGAGCTGGGTTTGTTTACTAGGAAATACAAGGTTGAGCATTTTAGCTTGCCAGTATTGAACGGGATTGAGCTTGTATTGTCAAGTGAGGCCAAATACCTGAGTGTGTACTTGGACAGTAAATTGTCTTGGAGGAGAAACACTCAGGAGAGGGTCAAGAAGGGACTCAATGCCTATTACACCTGCAGGAACTCTATAGGCAAGAATTGGGGTCTTAAGCCGCAAGTTGTATACTGGATTTCTTGGCATTTATAAGGCTCTCGGCTTGATTGAAGGGAATGTGGAACGGGGGTCTGAGATTACTATCTATGTTGATAGTCAGGCGGCGTTATTGGCTCTGACTAGTCATTTTGTTAGGTCCAGATTGGTACTTGAGTGCAGAAGGGAATTGAGAAGGTTAATATGATTCCTATATGATGAGACTATGTTGGGTTCCTGGTCATTGTGACATTCTTGGCATCGAAATAGCCGATGAGCTAGCTCGCAGTGGCTCGGAGCTAGATAGGTCTTTCATAGAGTCATCTGTTAAGATTCCAATTGGGTCCTTCTTTAGGGCCATAGGGGAGTGGACTCTGGACAACACGAATCGAACCTGGAATGACAGATCGGACTGCAGAGTTTCTAGGGCATTATGGCCTAGCTTAAAACTGGCGGATTCCAAGCATCTTCTAGGTATGAGTCGTGGTAGTCTTAGAGTCATAGTAGGTATGGTTACGGGTCACTTCTCAATAGGGAATATGATGAGTAAGTGGGACATTGGCACATCAGACTTTTGTAGAACGTGCGATGATGTTGAGGAGCTAGGGACAGTGGAGCACATACTCTGTCACTGCGTAGGGCTTCAGCGTAATAGGTTGAAGTGGTTTGGGAGCCATACACTACATGAACTAGGTGAGGTTAATGGCAAAGGACTTGTCAACCTCATAGGGTTTGTAATGGGAGTAAAATGGCTTAGGAACAGTCATAACTGATTGATTGGGTATAGGTTCCACTTTTCTCTTTTTTTTTTTCTTCTTTTCATAAAGGGATCACAATGGGCCGTTTGGCCTCTGGGTGTAGGCGTGAATGCGCCGCCCTTTCCAACCTAACCTAACCTACAAATGATCACACAATAACGTTCTATTTACGAATGGATGCATCTTTTTCCTTTTACAATTTTATGAAAAATAGAATTCCGATGAAAAGTATACATAAGTTACACATTAACGTTATTTTCTAAAATGGAGCATTATTTTAAAAACTACAGCCAATTTTATTTTTTTTTTTTTAATATTTTACATTAAATCGAATATTACTGAAATAAATAAATGATCATAGACCTCAATTGGGGCCTTGCTTAAGGAATTAGAGCCAATTTTAGTTTGTTTTTTTATAATTTTATATGAAAAATCAATTTTTTAATTTTTTAAGTATCTTAGTTTAAATTGACATTTTTTAAAAAAAGTATGCATGTTTTTTTACAAAAATTTTTAAAATATAGCCTCCATGCACTGCAATAGATAAGAATAATTTATGTAGCGCTTAAATTTACCATACCCAGTCAAAGCTTCTACTCACGATCCAATCTTTTCTGTAGCATAAGCTACAGGTATACTAAAACAGGTTTCCAGTGTCATAAAGAGGCCTCGAGCGATTCTGCTGAATATCCAACTTATTTTTTGTACCAATTTCATTATGATATATGATCTAAGATCACAAAATTCTCCAAACTCTGAATCATTTTCTCGATGAAGGACGTTTCTACTATTAACATATACAGCATCAGATCCCCTTATAGTCCCCTTATAGTTAGAAATATGTAATATTTAATTGATATTTCTGTAGTCTTCATTCTTAATCAATGCGGAACACGTGTTGCACAATGGGGCTGTTCGTAAAAATTTTGGTAATAAATTTGTATCTCCTAAACTAACGGATGGTTCGATTTGAAATGTATGGTAATGTTGCAGAAAAAGATTTAAGCTTTCAGAAAGATAATGCTGTAGTCTCACTGTAATAATACGAGATAAGCTATAGCATATCAAAGTTGGCCAGTTGGAGTATGATATCTTCTAAAAATCAAGCCCGATTTCAAAGATATAAAATCCCTCGTAAAGAGCTTGATGTGCTTACTTTCCTATAAATTTTCTTATGGTTAAAAATATATTTGGGCTTGAATTTGGAAATTTCGATTTTTTTCTTAACTTTTCTTAAATAATTTGCGTAATATAGGAGTGAAACTTTTTTAAAAAATATTCTAAGATTTCCAATATATAAATAAATTTTGAAAATTTTTTTTAATTATTCAGATCGAAGTCTACTTTTTTTTACAAAAAAGTAGTCTGATTCACTTTTTCTAACAATTTAATTAATAAAAAATATTTTTTCTTATATTTCAAAAGACGACGCTTGAAAAAAGGATAATAAGAGATAGTAAGAGATTGGTCGAAAATAGTAAAGTTTAGAACTAAATTTCAAGTTCATCGGGCTAGAAAAAGAGTCATACGAGATTTAATAATTACATACTTACAGATTGATTTCACACTAAAAATAGTTTACGTCCGCACAAAAATTTATGGAAGGAAAGGAAAATTTAATGGAAATAGTAAAATTTTTAGAATCATTAATTTATTTAATTTATTTTTAACGTAATTTATTAGAAATATAACGATCTTTTTATGAACTAAAAATAATTTCGATAGTTTTAACTGGTAGTTTTTTTATACATTTTCAAATCTACAGCAATTTTTCAAAAAAAAATTATTAATACTAAAAATTACAATTAGTTAATCAAAACTTCTTATAGTTTCTAAGCAAATCAAAAATATAAACATGATCATCATCAATACATATCAATACATATTTACCTATTCATGATATGCATATTGTCTACCTATCTTTCCAAATCTCAATACATATATTAATATTGTATATAATCTGGTGCCTTCGGGAAGTACGTATATATAAGTATATCAATAAAAATACGAATGGGAAGTGAGACGGATAGACATTAATAAATTGACTTCCTCACTTAAAGGGATACAAAATACACACACATTAACATTATGGTGACAGCGGATAATTTGTTGGAAGTGTAAACAATTTATTTAAATGAGAAAAAAACCTCAGGGCACTGCTGCCAGTTTTGATGAGTTTTCGTCATTTTGACGATTTTTTTTCTAAAAACGGCCTGTTAACGATTTGGCAATTTTTGTTTTTTTTTCTAAAAAAGATTGAGAACTATTTTCATAATTTTGTATATATTTTTCTTTAAATATAAATTAGTTGGCACATAAATATTAACAATTAAAATAAAAATATTCTTAAATTTGGCAGCACAGAAAAAAATCACTAATCACCAATTCATTAAATTAAAAAATTTTTAAATTTTCATCTCTCACCAAACTGATTATATCAATTACTAATAAGTAAGGAACCACAAATATGCAACTGCATTTCTCTTTCCGTACGTCGAACGAAGTCATCGATTAAATATGTATTCATTTAAGAACAAATAAAGTATTTTGGTGCATATTTCAGCTTTAAGGACATATTTTCATATATAGTGATTTTTAGAGCATATATATGGCATATTTTTTATTTTTGGGACATATTTTGACATTTTGAAGATAATTTTTTCATCTCATGGGAAGTTTTTAAAGTGCTGAAGTGATGTATAGAAAAAAATAAGAAATCTAAAAATATTTAATATTTAAAATTATTTTTAATGGATACTGCTAAAGTTCTTTAAAAATCTCCCGGGAGCTTGATTTGTAGTATTAAATCATGAAGAGTTAGAATCAGCTTAATTGATCTTTATTAAAGCCATTTTTGAAGTATAATAGAAGACGTATTAGCCTTTCAATTTCCTCGAAGAGCATCAGTCAATATTGTAAAAACAATTTATTTTCCTGAATGAAAGCTATATACATATGAAAATTTATATATGAATATTTTTTATAATATTTGAACTAATTAGATAGATAATCAAATTTAAGATCAATAAAGTTTTTATTTCATAAATTTAAATTCAAAATAAGGCTTTTGACGCAGTTAATAGATACATTTTAGTTTTTCCTTATTTCATGTCGTTAAGATATTATTTTATTTTATTTAAAAAAAATTACTTTTTGCTTACAAATTACAAACATTCCTACAGCATATTTTATTAGCATAAAACATTTTTAAGAGCATATTTGCGGTTTCCCTGCTAATAACAGAAAAATATCAGAAAAAAAATTTCCAATTAAAAAATTTCTTAAATCATTCAAGTAGATAATTGAATGAATTAAAAATTTAAATGAGAAAGAATATTACTTGAATTTTATTTTTATTATTTATTTTATTTTGTTTTTCCTGGAATATATTAATTCAATTTTATAAAACGAAACAACTGTGTTAACTGAAAAATATAAGGTAATATTTTCTTCTATGAATCTTAATGGTTCATTTATAGGAAATACATTTAAGATATTATATTCGATTCAATTATGAAATGACGAATAAACACTTTACAAAAAATTAAAACCTCTTTGAAATTCTTGTAAAAACTTTTAATTTTATAAGCAAAGCATTAGAATCCTTAAAAAGTAGTTAAAAATTAAATTTCGTGTATCGTCGATGGACTTACAAAAAGGCTGTTTTTTTGTTTGAATGTCATACAATAGTGTATATTCATCATTTTTAGATAGGCTTAATAGATACTACTTAACTTTCATAAAAGGCCGACAGTATTAAATTAATGTAATTTTTATTAATTTCTTTTTAACTTCAAATTTTATCACAAATAAAACAAACTTTTCTTCAAAAAACCTTAAAAAATATTCATTAACATATAAACAACATAATTTTTGATGTCGACGATTTTTTTACGATTTCAAATGGTCGATTTGATGAATTTTTTCTCAGGCATTTTAAAACAAAATAAATATTCCTTTTTCTTAATGGATACCTTAAATTCTATTTTTCGAAATGTGTAAAAAAAATTGCAAAACTTAATTGTAATTACCATCTCTTCTTAAACAAAAAATTATACTAAATTTATTTTTTATTTTGTTAATTTTGAAATGTATGTATATGATAATTTCCCATTTAAACTCCCAAGGATATGTTTATATTTTCCTTAACCAACAACAATAACAACAATGCTGTATTATAATTACTTTTGATTAATTACAGCCACATCCGTGAGTGCTACATGTTCTAGCAAATACCACGTAACATTCATTTCCGTTTATAGTAGAAACTAACATGTACGAACGACTTATAACCAAGAATTTGTTGTAGAATACGAAAGCATATACACACATAAGTAGTTACCATTTTCCTTTAAAGAAAACAAAATGCATACAGAGACTATCATATCTAGAAGATAAACCTTTTACCAAGGTAAGTACATTTTCGCATAAGTTGGAAAAGAGTCATATTTTTTCTTTGTTAAACATGACATACAATATCAAAGGTAGTCTGTCGTCTAACTACAGAGTTATAGAAATTGTTTGTAATTGTCGCAAGAAGGCGTCTTTTGGAGCGCGTAATTTATGATTTTTCCGTTAGACATTAGACACAAAAGACATTACAAGCTAATTGTAATTATAAATTGTATTTTAAATGAATACCAGGTTAAATGTATGTATGTGTATCCTTATGTGTGATTAATATTTAAGACAGTGTTTATGAAAAGACTGTGTGTGTGTGTGTTTGTTGTGAGAAGTAACTCCTTTGCAATTTTGTAAATGCAATTGCTGTTTTAAAAACGGTGTTGTATTGTCTTGACTTGTCTTGTAAATAACGACATTTTGTATGAATTTATTGTAGCTCAGAAATCATAATATTTCTTTTTATATACAATAATTTTAGTGTGGTATGAGTGTGTATGACTTCTTTAAAGAATTTACTATGTGCTTTCTGTATATAAACTTATTTATTATATGCAATTTTTTTCTATTTCTCTTTTTTGGAACTTAACAAATGTTGTGTCAATTTAGTTAATTGCCAACAATTATCTTAATGAGCGCCCTGCCATTTTCTAAATCAGACTAAAAAGAATTATTAAAGAAACAAAAGAAAAATATCTTTCAGTTCACTTGTAATATAAAAGACCTTATGACGCACTCATAAATATTACTCATATTCGCAATAAAGATTTTGAAAGAATGTATTCTTGAAAGTTAAAGATATATAAATGAATGAATTTAAATACGTTTAAATGGACTGGAGCACACAATCGATAAGAAAAAAGAAATATATATATATATATATGTATATTAAAATGCTTTAAAACAATAAATTTATGAGCAATTAGGCAAAAATTATTTTAAAATAAAATATGCTTTAACGTCCTAAATATACAAAATCAAATCCATAACAATTATTTTTCTTTTTTCTGTAACTTTACATTTATAAAAAGTACAATAAATATATAATTTCTCCATATTTTTGACTGCAAATCCCTTTGATTTGTGTAAAGAATCATCTCTTTTCAATATCTGTTTTCAATACAAACACATAAATATCGTTCATTCCACGAAAGATTTATAAAAAATGTATATTTTTTTAGTTTTTCTCATTATTTTTTCCAAATTCTAAAAAATCGCGAATTTATTCTTGATTTAAATTTTTATAAAAGTTAACAAATTCGGCAGAGAATGTAAATGTAAATGTTAATATCTACGATATTAACATGTAGATAGATGGATGTAGATGGATTTTAAAGATTCAGGGCTCTAATGAAGGTCATACGCAGATAAAAGAAAAGTTTACGTAATTGTAACTGCAACAATATTATGTTTTGATTGTTAATTTTCATTAATTGTAATAATACTGTGTTCATGATTATAATATTTTTATTTTATATTTATCATTCAATGTTTACAATTCAATCAAAATTTTAACACAGTTGATTACAAAAATTGTATGCTTTTGAATGTTTTTTGAAAAATATAATGAAATGGAATCATAATGTGATTATATTGGATAATACTATGATAGTATGGGATAATAATATGATAAAATAGAACACTAATATGATAGAATGGGATAATAGTATGATAAAATGAAACACTAATATGATAGAATGGGATAATAATATAATAAAATGAAATCATAATCTGACAGAATAATAATATAGTAAGATAATATATAAGATAATATAGTAAGATATAATAATATGAAAATTTCGAATCATATGATAAAATGGAATGGAAAAATAGAATCATAACAATTGTTATTTATAATCATATTTGTTTTGAGCCATGACCGTATATTGCAATCATAATATGTTGCTCTTAGATTATGGTCACTACAACTATATTTTTCTCTGCTTGCAACTGAAACCACTTTAAGAGCAATAATGCAAAGGTAAATTATTTAAAAATGCATGGCTAATGCAATTGCAGTTTTACAATGCATTTTTGACAAATTTCTACTTCTTCGATTTTAATTTTCTTTTAATAAGTTTAAAAGCAATATCTTTACTACAAAATACAGTAATAATTGTTGTAGTACAAGATGATCTTCTATTTTTAATATTTTTTTTAGAAAAATTACCATCAGTTTTTAAATACAAAAATTTTTTCATAATTTATTTTATTCTTATTAAGTGTTCATAACTCTTTATTTATACATCGCGTTTTATTAATTTAAAAACCCCTATAAAGTTTAATACAATAAATATTGTAAATAATATTGTGTAATTCAAAAATAACGTTTTTGCTAAAGATGCACTCACAACAATAGTGCAATTTTCAGATGCATTTTTAAGAAATTTCTAACCTTTTTTATTTAAAATATTTTTGCTTTATATTGAAGACAAATATATTTATTATACAGTAAATTAGCAATTATTATGGCGCACAAAGATATTGTAATAATAATTTATGAAATGTTTATTGAGAAAAATTTATTTTAAAGTAAAAAATAAAAAAAATATAAAACATTATATTCGTATGAAAAAAATTGAAGGAATATTTTAATTTTTTTTTAATTTTAATTTTAATTTTATTTTTTAGTAGATATTATAATTTTTATAATATCAAAGGTAGACAAAAATTTAAAATGCCAAAATTTTTCCAAAATGTGTCTTAAAATTGCATTTGCATTATGAATGGTTTTTTAAGTGATAATATTATTTTTAAATAACTGCTTTTAAAGAGGACATACTCATCTTCTATATGTAATTTAAATCATTATAAACCGTCTACAGCTTATAGAGTTATTGGTGTTTAAAGTTACACACTTTTTTACTTTTCAAAAAATTAAAACCAAAAATTCAAATAAATAAAAATGAAGGTATGAAAATGGCTTCTTATAGTGTGCTTTTGACGAATATTAACAAAATCCGAAGAACTAATGAAAATTTTTAGTCGTTCTTTCATGGAATGAACGATATATTTCATGCTACACATATAGCAAGTATTGCTATTTAGGCGATGCTCACTTAAAAGAAAGGCACAACAAAAAAAATATCTATAATAATCAGGCTTATATATATCTTTGGCTGTTAAAATATGGGGCGTGTGTAGTTGTCACCAAAGTTGTCATCATGTTTTTCTATATATTTATTTAATTCTAACATTTATTGTCACACTAAATACATTTACCAATGTTGCTTACATTTTGCCTTTTACAACTGCTGTTCAAATACTCGTACATATTGTAGTGTCATACATAAAACATATTTGTAAGACACGTCGCCAGAAAAAAATAAATGAAAATTATTATGCGCATTAATATCAACTCATTAGTTTTATAGGAGGGCATATACGAAAACAATCTATGAAAGAAATTCATTAAATTAATAAGAAGAAAAGGAAAAAATGGAAAACTTCATTTATAAATGATATTCATTATAGTGTTGTTTTTATTTGGGGCTAAACCTATAAAAACTTTAGCAAATTATAATGATGTGATTATAATTTTATATATTTTTATTATTAATAAATTAAGTTAATTTGGAATAAAATATAAAGGATATATGTAGATATGATATTTTACAATTAGTAGAAATTTAAATGATTTAATAAGGTTTGAAAATTCAGCTTTAAACAATATACTTGACCCACTTTATATTAATATTAGGTTAAAAACGCAAATAACTATTTGTGAAAATACGTACTAAACAGGAATCTGCTTTCAATTTTTTGCTATTGTATATTTCACTATAACTCGGAAAACTTTTGTCCGATTTAGATAACTGAAATACCAAAAGACGTTAATTGTAAATAGAATTCTAAAAAGTAAGTGATAGAAAACACTGAAAACAGATTTCATTTTTAGCACTTTATCTAATCCATCTATTTCTGTTTAAAGGACGATTTCTTTGTCGTCCAGTATTATTCTTTACATTGCACATTCTTTGCCAACAAATGAGCACAATTTTGCGCCAACAATGTCAATTATATATTTTTAATAGTTCTCAATATAAATTAAATCCATTTGCAAATTGTTCGATATTATTTTATTGAATTTAATGTTTAATATAATTTCATTAAATGAAAATTAGTTTAAAATTTTACCAAATTTAAAGGAATTTAATAATTTAAACACTAATAATAGAACAGATTGATGATTGATTTCTCAAAAAGACATTCCAATCATTTAAGATCATTTTTTATTAATAACTCAAAAACCAATGAAACTTTTCTTAGATATAACGTCCATTCACATTTCCGACAAAATGACAAATTTACGTTAATTCTTTTTTTGCCGTGATTATATCCACAGATACCCAGACATAAATTGTTAAAAAATTTTGAACACAAACAATCAAAATTAAACATTTATGTGCTTCATTGAGGAAGCTAGATCACTTTTCTGGTGGATTATGGCCCCAATTCATTAAAAATTTTAATACAAATTACCTAAAAATACATTATTTTTAAAAATTCTTGGGTGGACTTAGCACCCTTCAGACCAGTCTATCTCCTTCTATGATTAACTTAATTGAGAAATTAAAAGGAGCACAAAAGGTGGAATTTAAGTTTAATTTGTTTCCTAGGTATAAGATATTTTCCGCAAAAAGTTTAGGTTATGAAAATAGCGTTGTAATTTTATATATTTGGCCAATATTTTAAAATTGTTTTCTTTTTACAATATTCACTTCACATCAAAAGGGTTTCGTCAAATTTTAAAATTAAAATAAATAAAAAATATTTATGATCAAGTATTATTTTAGCATAGTGCTGTGTAATATCCCCAAATATGTCCATTTTTAAATATAAATTGAAAATTTTATCTCAAGCTAATTCAATTTTAAATTAAATATAAAATTTCAGCTTTTTTATACCCTACATAACCATAGGCAGGAGTAGATTTAACGATATCTTTGTAATCAAACTAGTAATTTTAAAGATAATTTGATGAAATTCGCTAAATATGCTTACATAGACCAAAGAACTATGCTTACTTAGCTCCCATACAATGTTCTCCCAGAATAAGGTTTAAACGATCATAATTGCCTTAAATATAGCAATATCTCAATGAAATTTGACGAATTTCATAAAAATCGCTCCACATTTGACCATAGCTCCCATATAAACCTATCTTTTGAAAATCATTTAACGCATATAAATTCCATACAAATGTATAGAATAAAGTTACTCACAGAAAAAATGTATGACCTTATATTTTGCAATTTACACAGTTGTTTCATTATGCATCAAAATTTAGTTAATAAATTCAAGCAAAAATAAAATAAAAGAATTAGTAAAAGTAAAATTCAAGTAATATGTTTTTCTCATCTAATATTTTAATTCATTCAATCAATTACTTGATTGATTTTAAAAATTTTTTAATTGGAAAATGTTTACTGTTTTTAATTTTTTATAGTTATTAGTAACATAATTTTGATTGGTGACTTTTTTCCTGTGATATTTAACAGTAGTAAATCCAATAAAAGAAGTAGTTACAGTGCAAGATTTTATGTAGATTCGTCCATAATTTGCAGTATTACCCGTATAAGGCCCACTTCCGGGAATCACCCTAGAATGCATAAATCCCGTATACATAGAAATAAGTCACCAATCACCAAAATAATTCATTCAATCAAAAATTGTTTAAAGTTACACCTCTCACCAAAATGATTATATCAATTGCTAATAACTGTAAAAAATTAAAAGCATAAAAATTTATTAAATCAGTCAAGTAGATGATTAAATGTATAAAAAATTTAAATGAGAAAAAAATATTGCTTAAAAATATTAATTAATTATTTAGATATAAAATGAAACAACTGTGTTAATTATATATAATGAGTACGTATGTTCCATATAAATATACATTACACTTAATACAACTATCGATCCATATTGGACCCCTTCCAGAAATTTGATGTAAGTACACACACTATAGTATTATATGGTTAGGCTTTATCGACTATTTCTTTCTTCTTACTTTTTTATTATAGAAAATATAATTTCCTACCAAAAGAAAACATATTCAATAAAAAGAAAATTAATCGAAAATTTTCTATAAAAAGTTATTATTTTTTTTTTTTTCGTAAATTTCCTACACAGAAAAAAGTTTGTACATAAATATAAAAATTTAGTTTCATTGATTTCAGTTCATAGTATTTAAACAAAATTTCTTAAGCATTAAAACTTTTTTTATATTTTTTCGAATGAAACAAAAGTCAAGAAGACTGAAAAAATTGTTCAAATCTTCATTTCTATTTTCAATTTGTAAAAAAATGTTTGAAATTTTCTTCAGAAAATTTTAAGTTTTTAATGATTTTTAGCTGCATTTTGGGAATAGAACAGAAGCGCTTTCTATCAAAATGATGTGCTGCAGAATGCGAGCAAAATTATGCAAATTTCTAAACATTATTTTTTAACAGATTTTGCCATTTTAAGGCATTTGTTGCAAATATTTTCATGTATAACTATTTCCGTTTACCATTTGCAATCAAATCTAATAAAACTAAATTAAAGATTTAACAAAATTTTTTCAAAATTCCTAAAATTTTCATTATGAACCATTTAATAATATCTGTTAACAAACTTTTATTTTTTATGAAAAAAGTTTAGGAAAAAATGTTCAATTCATAATATTTATGAAAAAAATTTTCAAATATATGCATTTTTTTCTCTGTGTATAAAAAGAAATTTTATAAAAAATTTCTTATAAAAATAAAATTTTTGAATTTTATAATTTAACGAAATCTTTCTAATTTCTAGAAAAATTAAATCTTATTCATTCCAATAATCGAGCAATTCTACGTGAATTCTCGGAAATTTAGATAACAAACTTTCTTATTTCGGATTCCTATCAAAGGTATATAAAGTATACTATAAGTGCCAAAAATATCACATCACATCTAAATGCCTTAACTGACCCAGCAAACGCAAATATTTGATATCAAATTGAGAGTGATTTGAAAATGTCAAGCGTTTGAGAATTATTTGAAAATAACTTGAAAATAATAGCTTTCTCATCAAAGAGGGGAATTAATTGTCAAATTGAGAAATGCTATAATTATTGAATCATTTTTAAATGTAATTCTCAAGCTTTTTTCAAATGTGGATTGTGCCCACATGTGGAACATAAATAAAAGTAATTTGCATTTTTAGTTTTTTGTAAAGTTTCCTTTTTTTCTTTTTGTATAAATTTGTATTTTTGCCTAACAATATACGTAATCATTAATTGCAAAATATCTGCAAACATTTGGAAGATATCTTCCTGGAAGAAACTTTCGCAATATCTCCTTTTTATTATTTGGACTAAAATCATCAAAGTAATATTTTTCTGATATTGCATTTTTATCAGTTTAAAGAAAATTAGACAATAAACAATAAAAAATATATAAAATTTTTAATTTTTTATTATTTTTATGCTCAAAATATTGAACTTTTTTCAATAAGGTGATTATCACCACCGCAATAAATTGATGATATCCCATTGCGATCATCTGGAAGAAATTAATGCAATACTTTTATTTTTCAGTCACTATTTTTTCAATTGTCGAAAAATTGTTCAAAAATGAAAGAAATATTGAAGAAATTTGTTTGTCTTTTAGCAAAAAATGGTTATTTTATGTGAACGTTTCAGTTTTCGTGCTTTATGATGTTAAGATTTATGTACATGCATGCTTTACAAGATGTAAAAGTTTTCTTTAATATATTATTTCAAGATTTATTTAGTGATAATTTCTCTATAGTGGTTTTTCACCTAGATTATTATCTAGCAATGTTGTCTGTTTTTCTTTCAGGCGTATTGATTATTTATTGCTTAGGTATATCGCCTGTGACGCATAATATCTCCCGATGGAGGAAACTTCGGCAATGCGAATATGATTATTGCGGCAATAAAAGTTTTGTTCTAAGCAATTCGAATTCAAATAATTTTGATTATAGGGATATTTAATTAAATAATTTTATTTATTAATTTATTTATTTGTTTATAATAATTCAAATATTTTTTTTAAATACATTATTTCGAATATCTTTAATAATGATTTGATAATAACATTTGATATCAAATTGAGAAAATAACATTTTTCAAATGTCTCTTTAGAATTATGAATGATTTGATAATAACATTAAATATCAAATTAAGAATATACTATTTATCAAATATATTTAAAGTTATCTTTAGGTTTGAGAATGATTCAATAATAACATTTGATATTAATTTGAAAATATACCGCTTTTCAAACGTTTTCCCTCAAATGATACTCAATCAAACTTAAAATTCAAACCTTGATCTACATTTGAAACAAGTTTGAGAAACACTTTTTATACCAAACATTAAAGTCATCATATTTCAAACGTTTGACATTGTGTTTACTGGGGATTTACAAAAAATTTAAAAATATTCTATGAAAGAAACTATCTCAGCAAAAACTTGTTGGTTTTCGGTAATGGCAACTACTTATTAAAGTAGTTTCTCGGTAATGAGACGTCATTATTATTTGCCTACTCTGTATTACATAAATAAGTAATCAATAGTATAAGAGCACAGTAATACTAGAATCACGTGGATGAGTTGGCTAGATTGCTGGATTAGCACCCAGAAGGTTTTTGGTTCAACCCCATTCCGATGCTGTTAGTTTTTTATAACAAAATGTCTAAAGAGATATTTTATATTAAAACAGTTTTTGCCACTTAGAAAATTAAGTGCAAGATGGTGTACTGAATAAAACTTTAGTCTTAAAAACGAATGGTTAATTTGTGTCCAAGTTCAAATCTCACTGGCGGCAAAATTTTTTTCTTATTTTCATTCCTAGAGTCAAAAAATAACTATATGAACTTGTGAACAACTCGAACAAAAATAACTAGTTATTCAGGCACAAATAAATAGTTTATTTTTGTTTCCCATTATACAAACAGTTACCAGGAAAGTAAAGTTTTTTCTGGAAGAGAATTGTTCATTAGACACAACAATTGTATAGATCCAATACTTATACTTGACTTTATGGTGCGATTGAGATCCAATTTCGTCCTTGTCAGTAAGGCAATTGAAATAATAATGTCTATTTGCTTGTGTTGTATAAATTCAAAAATTGAATACTCAGAAAAATTTACTCTGAATCTGGAAAAATACCTTCACAATTAGTGGAAATGGAATAAAAATCATTACTCATCTTCTTATTAAAGTAATATCTTTTAAGTAAATGTAATAAATTGATATACAACTTTAATTAACAAGTCTTCAAATTCTAAACATTTCATCAAGTCAGATAGCTAAACATCACAGGCAACATCCCCATCAAAATACTTAAATGCAAAGATAACCAAAATAAATAAAATACTGGAGGGGCCATTAACAGACCATTTTTAGTAAATTGATCTCATTTTACACGCATACACCTTGATTGAGATTTTTATGTGGTAAAAATACAAACATCTATCTCATGCATCTATAAATGAATAGAAAAAAAGTGCGTGCTTAATTCCTAAAAGAAAAAACAAGTGTGTATGAGTTTGTTTAATTCCTAACATCCTTAAAATATCCTAAATATATAAAAGTATACTTTTTTTTTCTTCATTTAATCATTTTACTGAAAATGAACAAAACGTACAAAATACGATATACAAGACCAGCATTAGCAGCAGAGAAATTAGTAATCAGCATGAATATACCAGCCAGATGGCTTAATACAACTGAAAACGTGACCAATGTTTTATAAAACTTTTTTTCTTTCTTTCATTCATTCTTTTTGTTTTTAGACCAAACGTTTGTTAAGGCAACATGGTTTAAAACAAACATGATGTTAGCCATCATCACTGTTCTAGCATCATGATTTGGTTGGTAATGAAATCACATTTACACTTATAAAATGAAATGAACAAAAAACGATAATATTATAAGAGACCACAAATACTTGTAAGCTAAGAAATACCTGGTTTTAAAGAAAACTTATTCTCCACTTACATAGATTTTTTTTGCTTCAAGGATGAAATCAAGTAAGCTTTAAATATGCTTTTGGAATAATAAATAACTCTATCCTGCTATTTCATAAGACAATCAGACATATGAGAATATATCTGAAATGAAAAAGAAATCAAATAGAATGTTAAAAGAATTGAACGAGTATTTCAATGAAAGTGTTAAGTGTTGGTAATTTGAATGTTTTTTTTTTTTTTTTTTTTTTTGGGGGGGGGGGGGAGTGTGTTTTGATTTTGATGATGAGTAGATATATTCACATATTTTTCTTTTAATTAGTAGGAGGGGGCATAAATGAATATGAAATTTAAAATATTAATTTAAAGGTTTATACATAATTTTAAAATGTTTAAAAGCAAACAAGAATGTTTACACAATTATTTTGTATATTCCAAACTAAAGCAACAATTTATTAAAATATATTTCCCTACTTTCTGATCATATATGCAACTCAAGAATGGAAATTTTATAAAAAAACAAATATAATAATTTACATTTTATCTAACGAAATTCAACATCTGTTTCTACATAACCCATATAAAGAAATACCAGATGCACATTAACGGTTGAAACAAAAGTTCATTATTTTATGCTGCAAACAAAATACATAATAATTTTTAAAATCGCCCAAAATATAAATTACATATTTACACAAGTGTAAAAACATACAAATTACTTCTTTTTTTAATTTATAGTTTTTTTTTTTAGTTTAATATAAAAGCTCCCCGAATTCAAAGTAAAAATATCATTCAGCTTTTGATTGTTTCACTATCAGGAGCATTTGGAAAAAAATCTTCTTAAAACGCTCAAAATGAAAATATCTTTTACTTTTCTCTTTGCCATATTGGCATTATTCTGTGCTGTTCATTACAGCTCAGCTGCAGCAATTGCTATTGTAGATGTAAATGATTTGGATTTGGAAAACGCTGAAATTGAGCCTAAAACTCGTGAACTTTTAGTTGAGGAATTAGAAAATGAACCTGAAGATGATAATGACGATGAATTGTTTGATGAAGCTCAAGATGATGATGCCGATGACGATTTGATTGTTGAAGCTGAAAATGATGATGACGATAATATATATTTACTTGAAGATGATGATGGTGAATTGATGGAAATTGAAGATGATGATGATGATGACGATAATGCTGAGGAAGGCGGAAATGAATTAGAAGAAATTGATGCTCGTGCTCGTCGTGGTAGACGTCGGTACCGTCTTAGGGGACGCAATGATCGTCGCGGCAGTAGATGTCGCCGCGTCTGCATAAACCGTAGAAATCGTCCTCGCAGAAATCGTAGAAATCGTCGTTCTCGCAGAAACCAAGGACGTCGTATCCTTCCGTTAAACTATTATTAGATTAAAAAATTAACTTATTGAAATAAAAATTGAATAAAAGCTTATATTAGAAAAAAAAATATTTGTTGTTTATTAATTCACACCGACTACTAAAAATATCGTGGTATATTTTAGTTTTTAGCGTTTTCCTTAAGGAACTCGCCAAACCAAAATTTAATTATTTGGTGAAAATATGTTTTTGCTGTCCAACCAATTGATAAGTTGATATTACATGTATCGACGCTAAAGAGATTAGTTTTTATTATTTTTGAAACAGAGCAAAGTCATAAGCAGAGCAACCAAAAATATGCTCCAAAAACTTTTTTTAAAATCGAAAAAAATGCTCTTAAAATAAAAAAATATTTTCTTAAAATATTTTTTTTCTGGCTAAATTTTAAATTATCTACACATGCATTAAATAACTTAATTTTTATTATCAGCTGCTATTTTTTTTACTTAAAAGTATTCAGAACATTTTATTAAATGAAAATTATTAGGGGATCGGATTGGAAAATCATATGTTACAGTAAAAAGAAAATATCTCTAATAGCAAAATATGTAAGAAATTCTATTGGATACAAAATTTTTCTTTTAAGTGTAAAATATGCAAAATTATGCTATTAAGTATAAAATATGCAAAAATATGCTATTTAAATTGCAAGAATAAGCTCTAAAATAAGACTTTTTATGAAAATATGACAAAATATACTCCTAAGTCCAAAATATGCAAAAAATATTCCGTTGTGACCAAATTATGCTAAAATATGCTGTTACAAATCGATGCTAAAGTTCTTAAAATTTTCTGAAACGGATAATAACTATCTGTATGGTTCATTTAAGGTCCAAGAATACATATTATTTTCAAGGTTGCTATGGTTATTAGGTTTAAAGCGAAAACAATAGAAAAGCAGCTATTTTTTTGTGTTATAGATCCGTGTTGCCAGAAGGTGAGAAAATAAGGCTAAATTGTACTTTAAAAAAAGGTCCGAAAAAGTTAAATGATCCAAAAAAAAGCCCAGAAAAAAAGTAATACTTTTATATTTAAAAAACTTTTTTTCATTAATTTAAGATATTATAATAAACTTATAAATAAAACTTACAACCGCTATTATAAAAATGTCTCAATGAAAAATCGCTTACAAAATATCCATACAAATTTGGATTATATTTCATATGAAAATTGTCCCAATATTTTGATGGATAATTCGTCATTTAATAATTTTTTAATTTTTTGGTGATTTTTCGCTTTTGCAAGAATTTTTTAAAATTATATTAATTTTTGTTATTATTTTAGTTTCTATGGTTATTGGTGTATTAAAAAATAATTAGAATAAATAATTAGTTAAGCAAGTTAAGCTTTTTCATTACCCTTAAATGTATTACTTTTGCCAAAATTGCCTTAATCAATATTTTCTAAGATCAGAAAAAAAAAATTTTAAAAAAAATCAAATTTCTTTTTTTTTTTACTGCCATTTGCGATCAGCTTTTAAATCTGACATGTCCCTAAAACAAGGCTTTTCCCTACAACTTTGACTAGTTTAAAAATTTTATAAAACGTTATGTAAAGATAAAATAATTTAAAAATTATATTAGTAATTGCGACATTGTTTTTGTTTCACGAAATGTCTTTAGTATTAAGATTTTTTTCGGGTAATGCATATTTAATATCATTCTCTGCATCCACAAAAGATCCGATCCAACAAGCAGATAAACCTTGCTATATTTCAATTAAAATGCCTTGAAATCTGTTGATTTAAAATTAAATTAAACACATGAGTAACATTTCAATTTTTTTTTTTTTTTTTTTTGACATTCATATTAAAAGGATTTTTCCGTTTTTAAATTAAATCGTTTAAGCAAATTTTCCTTTTATAGCCCGCAAATTTCATTGCGAAATAAAAGTTTTGTGTACTCAGCATTGAAAGATCACAACCTTCGATTAAATTTTAACGATCAACGATCTTATTCCACAAGATGTTACTCAATGGTTAAAATTCGAAAAGGGCATTGAAATGACCTTATAAAAGAAGTTCTTGGCATAATATATTTACAAAAAGTAAAAGTAGAGTTTCATGTGAAAAATCGATAGTTTCATCAATATTGGAAAGTTTTTTTTATATTGTGTCACTGGACAGAATAACATTCTTTACTTGACCAATGTTACTTTTATCAAGCATAATATTTTCAGTCGAAGCAAAGCACGGGTTGCTTCACTTAATTAACTTAATTTTAGAAAAAAAAATATCCTTATTTTAATCTTTAATTTGGGAATGTTTTATATAAAGATGTCTGTCTTTCCATTTTTAAACAGTTTCATGCTTTTATTGCAATTTTTATTTAAAATTCTAAATAACATTTACACTAAAAAATTGTGTGGTAGTTTTCAGAATCTCTTCGCGATGCCCCACGAATGTCTTTACGGACCCCTTGTGGGTCGCGGACTCCCATTTGGGAACCGTTGCTTTAGCAGATATTGTAATCAAGAAAGATATTTAAGATTAACTGCAATAAGAGTTACGAGTATTATGAAAATTTTGTGTTATAATTTATTCATTACTAAATTTATAAAATCAATTATAATTTTTGAAAAATTAGGACATTCAAATTAATGTTTTATTAAAAAAAATTTAATATTTTCTTATTAAAATATTTTTAGTATTTATAAATTTGAATGTTTGAAAATTCTCATAAAATTCAAAAACTATTTTTAAAAAAATAATAAAATTAAAATTTACTTTTTAGTAGATTTTTAAATAATATTTATTTTTGATTTTGTGAAATATTTAATAAGATTTTTTGAAAGCAATATTAAAAATTTATTGCTTTTTACAATAATTTATTTGAAACTTCTTCGAAATTTCATTTATGATATTCCCAATGGTTATTCCATTTATAGTTTAGGAAGATTTTTAAGCAGAATACACTGCGCCTTCATGTATTTTTTAAGACCCCGAATAATAACTGAAAGAAATCTGGATAGAGTTATAATTGAACAAGTAATAGTGTTAAGATCAAATATGACTATTTGTTTAAGTGTGCAAACAACAATGTGTGTGAATAGTCAACTATATGCAAAGTACCCTAAAAGATGGAAATCATCCAAAAGAAGGGTTGTAACAACTCCCTCTACTTCCTCTATCTTCGGTGTTGGTCTACTAACGATTTTAGCATCAAAATACTAAGAGTTCTGAATCAAGCAGTATATGAATGTGATATGGATTGAAACGTTTTTTCAGACCCATATAAATATGTTCGTTTTTAGCACGAAGCAATTATATGTAGATAGTCTCCGAAGATTCATTTGGATATGCTACTGAGAACCAGGTGCCGAAGTCAATAAAGAGGTCTAGCTTGTGGTATCTGTTAAAAACAAGTTCAAAACACAACCTTGTGAGCGCTAAAGGTCAGAAGTTTATATGAAGAGATAGCAAGCCTCTGAACTACCCATACGAGCAGGCATTTTTGAATTGACTCATTTGTTTATGCGTCATCTGGAAAATACATACATATAAAAATATCAGTTATTACAAATATTACAAATATCTGTACGAAAATTGAGATAACTTACCTCTAAAAGCTTTCATATATTGGATTTTATACTTTTTTGTTTCATACAGCGAAAAAATTAAATTTCGTATTTCATTACCAAATTTATAAAACCAATTATATTTTTTATTAAAATCGGACCTATCACTGAATTAGTAAAATCGAACATTCGAATTTGTAAAAGTTTTATTGAAAAAAATTTAATTTTTTTCTTATTAAAATATTTTTACTATCTATAAATTTGAATATTTGAAAATTATCAAAAAATTCCATCACTATTTTGAAATAAACTAATAAAAATTATATTTAATCTATAGTACATTTTCAAACAATATTTATTTCTTATTTAATAAAATGTTTAATAAGATACAAAACATGTAAATTCTTATATGTAAATTTAGTGTTGAGTTCATGAGAAGAAAGGATTAGTTTATCTAAAATAGGACTAATCAAAGTAACATTCTTAAGATGAAATATAAATCAACGGTAATACATATAAATAGTAAAAATGTAGTGTAGTGTTTGATAATGTTGGTGAAAATTAACGCTGCCATACTAGTTTGTCATTAGTGAAAAAATTGAGTTAAAGCAGAAAACCAATCAGTATTAATAAAAAAAAGTATATAATTAAACTATACTTAGCATTTTCTAGTTTAGAAGATTTTTAGATAGATAAAATATTTATGGATAGGACACAATGAAGTGTGCAAGGACACAAAACTTAGAATTCCATTCTGTTTATTCTATTTTGATACCGCTAAACCGAGACAACAATATAAATTACGATTGCTAACCATATATTCTTTTTTTTTAAAGATCTTGAAGCTTCACAGCCCTGAAAGCAATTTCCGCAAAATATTTGTACATAGTATAAAGAACTAAAATCATCATGCATTAATTAGGTTTTATTTAAGGAGTCTGATTATTTCCGCGAACGGTTTATATAAAGAAAGGGAGTTAGCTGTTTTAACACACATACATATGAATGTATATTATTTAATCGACTCATAAGATCAAATGGTATAATAGGGGATATCATATTTTAAGCGATATATTTCATATGCTCTTGAATCATCTGGAATATACGTCCAAAATCTGTGTGAAAATGAAGATTACTTACCATCGGGAGTCTTCAAATGTTGGATCAATTTTTTTTTTTTTTTTTTTGAATTGGTTTAGAAATTATTTTCAACCAATAAAATAAAATAATAAAATCAAAGAAAATTTTTTTTATGAAATATTACTTAAAACCAAATAATAATTTATTTAAAAAAAAATTCTAGTCATAATTTTTTTCGTGTAATTTACTATTTTTTTTTTTTTTTTGAAATTGTCAAAATACAGGAAATTGTGTTTATTTCTTATATTGATTTTAAAATTATTTATAACCAATAAAACAAAATATTAAAATTAAATAAATGTTTCAATAAAATTTTATTTTAAACCAAATAATGATTTATTAAAAACACTATTCGTGATTTTTCTGTGCACTTTAAATAAGTAAAATTAAAGATTTCTGTAAATTAAATAACACTGTGTTACAAAATGGAAAAATTATTATATATACTTATAAACAGACCCGGTGTTAGTTGTAGAGCATGATGAGTAAATTACTCTAAAATTTCCAATACACCCTGAAGTTATTAGCAAAGAACTTTTTTAAAACTGCACAAACTCAGAAAAATTGTTAAAAATTTATTTTTAAATGTATTTTAATTTTGAAAACAGGGTAAAAAAGAGGAATATTTTGGCTTTCAAAATATTTATACATTTTATTACATTAGAATAATTCCATTTTAAATTTATTTTCTGGAATTTTCTCTGTAGTAAATATACCGATAAGGCTTCATACAAAAAAAAAGAAAAAAACAGAAAAATATATAAAAAGATTTATGATGGAGTTATTTAAATATACGTCTCTGAAGACAATTTTTAGAGAAAAAAAATATGTTAAAAAAAATATCTTTTTGATTGTTGTATGACATATTAAAGTACAAGCTTTGATAAATTCATGACAAAAAAATTATTTTGATATATTTTATACAACATAAGTTATGACCATTTAAAAAAATATATTAATCACTTTCAAAGCTATAGAGTTGCCACAGTTTTCAAAATAAAAATTAATAAAATTCATTTTATATGCTTGTGCACCCTCCTCTACATATGCACTAATTTTTATCCGAATTGGTAACCAAGGGTAAATATTTTTTAAATTTAAAATGGAATTACTCATTAATATAAGTTTTTACGAACTATTATCAAATATATCTGAAAATTTAAATATATCGATTTTTTTACATTACAACACTTTTTCTTAATTTTATTAGAAAGATTAAAATTTAAGAAAAACTGTTAAAATTAAAAATTGTTAAAAAAATATTATAATGATATATATTCATAAAAAATTTTAATATTTTCTTTCTTTATATAAAATTAGCTTAATCCGGTACGCTTCGCTACACTGTTAAAATAAAGTAATACAAACACTTTTAACAAAAAAAAATTATTTTCTATCTATGGGGGTATAGTTCCTCCTCTGTCCACCCAGCTCATTTTTATTTTGAAATTTATAGTTTTCCATTATAGTGGCTTTAACCACGTTCTTCAATTACGCGATATTTAATATGTGCATTTTAATTTTCAAAGGTGTAGTTTATCATAAGAGTAACTCCTATCACGTTTGAACATTATCAATATAACAGTTCTTAAGATATGCGATATGGGGGGTACCACTCCCCCTGCAGCTATCTTACCTCAATTTCGGTAATCAGAACATCCTACTACAAAAAATTCAAGAAAATGGGTGCAGCGGCTCTTAAGATATCTGGTACTTTATATTGGTATTGGTAAAAATAAGTAGCCTATTTTATTTTCTGGGCTCATGTGATGTTACTGTAAAAAATTCACCGCCACGGATTAAACCTTTTCCGTGGTAGAACAAAATTCCTGTCTTTCTAAGTGTCTTTTGTGAGGATTGACAGGAAACAGATTGGTGTTAGTACCTGTGAATTTTCTGGGTTCAAAAGCTGAACTTAGGACTTCAAAGTAGGTGCCACGGGAACCAGCTGCCCCAGGAACAGTGCGGTGGACCTCGCTTCACTGTTCTTGGCTGGTTGTTGGTGAGGCCCCCTTCAGTGGGAGTTACGTGGTGGCTTACGGTTTCATGTGTTGACTGCTTGCAGTAACACGATCACAAGGGTGATCAAGAGAGGGTAGCACCGATCCCTAAGCAAGGGTAAGTACTTGGCCAGAAAACGAGTATTAGTTGCAACCTGTATGTGTCATAACATACAGGGGCGTTGGTTGGTGCATTGTACTTCACCCAGTGGTAAGACCACCGTGGGGCTAGGCCGTCATGGCAGGTACCCACATTAATCTTGACCACATCTGTAAAAAATTCAGGAAAATCGGTTCAGTCGTTTAGGAGTCTATAAGCCAACAATCAGACAAATATATTTCATTTTTATATATATTGATATGTTTCTTTCGAAATGTGTTTAAAAATTTGTTTTTTTTCTAATAGTAATTAAATATAATTTGTAATAAAGTTACAAAAATGAGTTACCAATTATAAAAAAAAAATCGACAAAAAATTTAAATTTTCAGACAGTTTCTCTAATAGTTCCAAAAAAAAACTTGGGTTGATGTAATAAAATATGTATATATTTTGATTTAATTTCTACTTAAAATCTACTTTAAAATAACTTTTTAAAAATTTTTTGAGTTCGTGAAATCTTAAAAATTGTTTTTTGTGGATAACTTAAGATTTTATAGGTGTAATAAAAATTCTAAAAATGGTAGTATAGACCACTTTTAATTTATATTGCATTTAAAATTTTTATTTTCTAATTGAAGAAGTACATTTACATTGAATTTTAATTCAAATTCAATTTCGAAAATCAGAAGCACTGATTTTAACAAATATAATTAACTATTCATTTCATTTGAAGTAATGCTCTTAGAACAATTCATCTGTTGTAATTAAGGAACTGAATATAAACTGTAATTAGTGATAATGTAATTTTATGCAGTAATTTCATTTTTTCAATATCATTTAAAAAAAGTTCTTCTTTATTAACTTCTACGTTAATACTAAACCCAGAAGCAGCTTAGGCTCTTTACACAACCGTTATTAAACAAATTTCGTCACAAAACAGTTGCTTTCTTCTGTAGACCACCTATGACCTGTAAACTGCCTATATATATTGACTTTGATGTACCCATAAGTTTATTATCAATATGTACACAAGTGTTTTTAATTTTAATATTTTCTAAGCCAACAATTCTTGCTTCTAACTTTTAATACTATAATAGTTAAATTTTTTATAAATACTCAAATAATTTTAGCTTAAATTATCACTCAGCTTTTGATACTTCAACAATCAATAGCATTCAAAAATAACTACTCTATTCAAAATATCAAGTCCTTTAAAATGAAAATATCTTCTACTTTAATCTTTGCCATATTGGCATTATTCTGTGCTGTTCAGTACAGTACAGCTGCTTTTATTGCTATTATCGATGAGAATGCTCTGCAACAAGCTTTGGAAAATGCTGAAATTGAGGCTAAAGTTAGTGAAGTTTCAGCTGAAGAATTGAATAATGAACCAGAAGATGATGATGACGATGAACTGTTTGATGAATCTCAAGACGACGATGATGATGATGAAAATACCGAATTAATTGATGAAATTGAAAATGATGATAACGATACTACTGATTTGCTTGAAGATGATAGTGAATTGATGAAAATTGAAAATGATAATGCTGAAGAAGGCGCCAATGAATTGGAAGAAATTGATGCTCGTGCTCGTCCTGGTAGACGTAAGTACCATCTTAGAAGACGCGTGGGCTGTCGTAGTCGTAGAGGTAACAAAAACCGACATCGCAATCGCAGAAACCGTAAGAACCGTCGTTCTCGCATAAACCGTAGAAACCATTATTCTAGCAGAAACCTCAGACGTCGTAATCGTTTCGGTTAATAATAGATTTGTAGGCTTGAAAATTAATATAATTAAATTTAATAATATTAATTTTATTCAACAAAACTTTAAATGTTTAAATTCAAAACTAAAAAAAAAATATTTATTAACTGCTTCAAAGAAAAAATTGTATTAATTCTTATTTTTTCATATTTAATCTTAAAGCTTTAGTTTTATTTAATATTTTTTACGATTTAGTAAATCCACTTTTATTTTAAAAATTTCTCATTGTGTCCTTTGTAATATATTTTGTTCATTTCTTTGCTAAGATTTTATTTATATTTTGCAATTCCCTAGTACTCCAAGGTTCCAAGGGATCTGGTGGTGACATTCTATCTTCATCTCTTGGCTTTTTCATGGGAGCCGAGCGTCCGCGTTGATAGTAATCGGAATCTTCTCCCTGATATTCTGGCGATACTCTATAAAAATTACAAATATCTTTTATTACAAAACAATTCCAATGCCTTAGAATCAATCTCTAATATTCACTTATTTTTTCGACGTATTCTAGCACTTTTAGCCCTTCTGGCGGCATCATCTTGTTGATATTGACGCTTGCGTAAGTGAAACTGTTTCATGGTGGCATGAACTTCCTCCACTGTGGGTATTTCATCATATGTTTCCGGTGAATCATCATCATTAGCCGTTTCAGTTTCTACCTCAGCCTCTTGCTCCACTGTTAAAACATGTTCAGCTAAAGCTTGTTGGAAATCGAAAGCCTTTAACAGATATTATTAATAAATGCTTTTTACTATTTAATTATATTAAATTATATCATACCGGTATACTGTCTTCCTCTTCAGCGGGCACTTGATCCCATACTGATGTTATCAATTTATCTGAACTTTCACCTAAGGTACCTTTTGCTATGGGAGCTTTAAAAAGAGCATTTCTGGTCCTACGAGCTAAAGACAGCTTGCCTAAAATAGGGCCTCCACCATCACTTTCCTCTGTTTCAACCTCAGCCACCATTTTTAAGAATTGCTCCAACTTTTTGGGGTCCACCATATCTTTAGGATCTTGAAAGAGAGTAGTCAAATTGCCAGTCAATGGCACGGCAGCAGATTCGTTTGTTTCGGAAACGTTTGACATTTCTGGTTGTTTGTTTAACTTGACATCTTTTAAACTGGTGGCTTCTGTGGGTGTTTTCGGTTTTACCTCTGGAGTTTTTAAAGTTTGTTTAACCAAATCAAAAGCTTTATTAGCCAACTCTTTTAAGGCGGCATAAAATTGAGGATCGTGTACTTGTGAAGGTTCATCCGCTTTGAGAACTAGTTCTCTAAAAGGATCTGGGACGAGTATATTTGTACCTGTAGAGGTTCTTAAAACGGTACCAGAACTTGAAGCCGGATCATTGGCGAAATTAAGCATATCCATAGCATTTGTAATATTTGATTTCTCTGTAGTATTCGCGGCATTCAAATTATACGGATCTTTTAGTTTTTGTTTAGCAATTTTTATGGGACTTGATATAGAAGCTCTACCCCACATTAAACGTCTCATTTCTTCACCCGTCATACCACGTTTCTTTAAGGCATTCAAAGTTACCCTACCCACTCTCTTCCAGTTCGAAACAGCTCCTTTTCGTTGCTTAGCACGAGTTTTACTTTTGCTTTTAATAACCATTACACCTCTTACCTCAAAACCTGAATCATCAGAGGGTCCTAAAGGTATGGAATAGGCTTCTAAATAACTCTTGGCATCGGCCTGTGGTACAGCCCTTTCAAGGGTAACTACAATTTTAGCCCATTGCTTCATCCATTCCTTTTCCGATTGCTCAATAACATGGGCATATGTATTACCCATCATGGCAATTAACATATTAAGCAAGAGTATGGGCACAAATATCATAAACATAACAAACACGGTCTTAGAAAGGTTAGGATAAGTAGTTTGATTTAAATCGGGATACTAAAATGCTCAAGAGATAAGATTTAATAGACCCCAATGTAATTTTTTTCATTTTCTTACATTATAATCTCCCAAAGTAGTTTGAAATAGAGCCATCCAGGTACTGGGAAATGTATTAAACATGGTAGACTGTAATTGAGGATGACCTTTATAAAGGAAGTAAAATGCTTGAGAAAATCCACACAGCACTATGGAATAAATAATTCCAAAGGTAAACATATCACCAGTTATCATAGAATAAATCATGGTAACAAAAGGACCAGTTAAACGCACGGCACTACAAAAATTCCTCAATTAAAAAGAAAATTCTAACTGATTTGTTAACTTACCCAGCAAAAAACATCAATAGAAACCAACTTCCCGGTACAGCAAATATCAATATAGCTTCCTCGGTATCGGTATCGCCTATTATACGGAAAGGTATACAAGACAAAATCAGAAGATTTGATATAAGAAATATAGCCTTAGCAGGAGCATGACTCTAAAAATTAACTTAACCTTAACTTTACCAAATAGCATTAGGTAAAAAAAACCCTTACCAATTGCTTTAAAAAAGCTGAAAGACCTTGATTTTTTATTTCATCACCTTGCTGGAATATAAGAAAACTCAATACTCCCATAATAGTACACAACTCGGCGCAATATCGTGCTATAGTTTGTATATCATATTTCTCATCTTCATCTATATTGCCACCTTGTTTATTTAAATCATCCTCACCATTCTCATCTTCATCATGAGCTGGTCGTAGATAAACCGAAGTAGACAAACACAATAAATGTACCAATAAAATCAATAAACGTTTTAAAAATTGGTTTTGGGCAAAAGTTTTCCATTTCTCTTCCAATAAACGTTGTATAATACCGCCATCTAACATATCCAAATGTTCTTCCTTGGTACCATTCAAAATAATAAACAAAGCAGAATTCCAATCTACGAATTATTAACAAATTCTTTACAGTGAAATATTTGTTTTTTTATCAGAAGCACTTACTAGTTCTGCCATCTGGTAAAAGAGTATCTAAAGCATTCAGAGGATAACCCGAGCAGGTTATATTACTATAACGCCAAAATTCTCTGGCTGATAGTTCTAACATTTCACGAAAAACTTCAGCTCTGCCCAGCTTACAGGCTAATGTTAAAGGTGTTAAACCCGAATCGTTAGCTATACCATTTTTGGCTGGAGTTTTAGGATGTCTCAAAGCATAGCCAAACATATCCTTAGGAAAAAAGAACAATCTTTGCTTCAAAAAAAATACTTTTTTCCAAAAAAATAAATTCTCTTACCAATTTATCACATACCACCACCATATGTAAAATCATATTACCAAAAGAATCCTGTGCATCTGGATCCGCTCCATGATCTATTAATAAATTATAAACACTTTCATTAGCACAGCAAGCGGCCCAGGATAGAGGATATTCTCCCATATAAGCCAAACCCTCATAATCTGTATTTTTTGCGGGATTAGCTCTCTGCTGATCTCTAGGCAAGAAAAAGCTACCTATAGCTCTTTGATTAATATCAGCTCCTGCTTCGATCAAATCAGCCACCAATTCATTATTACTATAAGCTATAGCCAAGTGCAAGGCGCTGGCCCCCAAATACTCCTCACCCTCCATAACATCTAAAGCCAGGCGTGGAAATACTCTTAATAATATACGAGCCAATTTTGTATGAATTTTCGAATCACATATAATCAAAACATGTAACAAACTTTCACCCAAAGCTCCACGATATTGCATTTGCCAACAGGCATTATGGTCTTTCCATTTGCCCAAGGGATCATGTATAGACAAAGAGGCTTCTATGGGTATGGTAACCTCAGTATGATCACGATATTTCCAGCGTAAGAACTCAGCGCGATTAATAACTTGGCCTTTGCCATCATTATACATAAACACACCAAATTGCTCCCGTATTAGCTGTTCCACGGCCACTAAACCACCAGTATTAATGGCATCAATTAAATCGCCACCTTAATTAAAATTTTAAATTATAATCCCTTAAAATCCTTGATAGCATTTTGTCTCTATTACCTCTTTTGTAATCAGCCAATTTGTATAGCAAACATTTATTAGCCGTAGCCGACGATTGCGAGATTACGGCATCCAATATGGCGCCAGGTTTCATTTCTTGAGGTTTTTTTCTTAAACATTTTTTTAAAAACAATTTCATTCCTCCGTTTCAATTAGACTTAACACAATAGTACTTTTTAGCAAATGATTATATAAAATTGTTTAATCAATATTTTTATGCATCGTTTTAAGTTCACAGTTGCCAGGGTTTTATTTCATATAAAACGTTTTAGATCTCCTTGGTTACCGTTATTTGCGAAGGAAATGCAAATTTCCAAGTTGTACCCGTTTTGGGCTATAGTTATTGTAAATATAATTTTCACTTGTTACAAAAATAAACGAAACTATCGAAGAGGAATTCAAAATATATTGTCATTTATATTCAATATTCTTCTTAAATAATTTCAACTCCATTTATGAAGTATTTCAAATGGGAACTGTACTTTTCAGAATCAATTATTCCAAATAGTTACTGAACAGCAGTAGCTTTTGATAATAGCAACTACTTACATTACGCATTATTTAGTAATTTGTAGTCATTATTTGATGCAATTATTCCATTTTTAAATTGTTCAAATAAAACGAATAATTTGAATAAGTAATTTTAGTAATTTATTCGAAAGACTAAAAAAATTAAATAAAGTAAAATATTTTGGACCTCATTATAAATAAATAACAGGAAGAAATTGTAAAGGCAAAAATAAATAAAATAAATTTATCAGTTCTCTTAACAAGTTAAATAGGTTTGTATGTAATTCAGGAATGTGTGTATGTTGCGAATCTATTAACTTAAGCTTAAATATAATTTTAATTTTTTAAAAATTTTAATTTTTTTAGAAATCGGCTTTGGAGACATAGCTTAAGGAAAATCAAATTTCCTATAAAGCTATATCTCTAAAGTTTGCAATCGAAGAATGACGCCGATTAGTGTAAAGAATAGTTATGACAGTTTTTACCCTGCTTTGTTTCATTTCCTCTTTATACCCACTATTAAGAAATGATGGGGGTGTATTGGGTTTGCCATTCCGTTTGCACCATGTCGAAATAATCATATAAGACCCCATAAAGTTTACATATTCTGGATCTTGGTGTAAATCTAAGATGATCTAACGACGTCCGTATGTCTGTTGAAAGCAGGATAGGGCTCAGGGCGGACATACTAGGGGAACGAAATTTGGCTCAAATATTTTTCTTATATAAAGTTTGTTTGATATTGAAAATTAACAAAACCGGTTCATAAACAAAAAAAGCTATGCACCTCCCATATAAGGAGAAATTTTAAAAGTTGCAAGATTTGGCCAAGCTGAATATTATATTCTCATTTGCTAAATTAATACATGATTTTCTACATGTAAATAACAAGTATTATCATGTCAATTTGTGCAATATGGAGAAAACGCTGAAATTCAAAGATCTTCAAATATGATTTTAAACTGGTGTGGTAACAATTTTATTGTATTCAATTAGTGAAATCAAAGGCAGTGGTATTCAATGAACATGGTGTTAATTTACCGAAAATTAAAATATGCAATCATGAATCCATTACTGTACTCCGGAGATCGGGTGAACCTGCTCCGAAGAAGGCTAAGGTAATTTTGTCGGTCAATAAGGTGATGGCAACAGTTTTTTGGGATGCACGCGGGATAATTCACATAGATTACCTTCAAAAGACGAATATTATGCCAACTTATTAGACCGATTTAATGAGAATTTAAAAAGAAAACGACCCCATATGGCCAAGAAAATAGTTCTTTTTCATCAAGTTAATGCACAAGTGCACGCGTGTGCAGTCTCAATGGCAAAACTCTATGAATTGGGCTAAGAATTGGTACCTCATCCCCCATATTCTCCGGATTTAGACCCTAGTGACTACTTCCTATTTCCAAACCTAAAGAAATGGCTCGGTGGAAAGAGATTCAGCTCCAACGATGAAATTATTGACCAAACAAATGCCTATTTTAAGGACCTCGAAAAATCCTATTTTTTGGAAGGGATGCAAAAACTGGAAAAATGTTGGACTAAGTGTATTGAGTTAAAAGGAGATTATGTTTAAAAATAAATTTTTGTTTTGCAAAAAAACTGTGTTTCATTCAAAAAGTCACGGACTTACTGATCCACCCTCATAACATATCAATTATTTTTTCTCGTTTACCATTTAGATTACGTGGGCTTTACAATGTTCATTACTATTTACCCCTGAAGATTCGGAAATTGGTAGCACATACGACATTAATGCCAAGGTATATTCTTGTACAAGTGAAACAAATTTGGAGCGTCTAAAAAAATATTTTAACATGATTATAGGTTTTGTATATGTATTAAGTATTAAAGATCATGTTTCTGCTTATACAATAGACTTTTTGGGCTGTTCTTTCCTTGATTACTTTAAAGTAAGGTCAATGTTACTTTTTTTAATGCTTTAAAGTTTAGGTCACCAGATTATATTATGTGTCGTTTTGTGTTTGGGAACTCATGATGATGCAACGCTCATAAGTTGTAAGTATGTGCAGAACTTGGAACTCACTTATATCATATGATGAAAGACATTTTGCTCATTCTATTAATAAATTTAATTTAAAATTAATTGCCACTTTATCTCATTAAATAAAAGTTAAATTTTGATAACGGTCTGATATTTATTTTTTTGGGAAATAGTCCATATCCATATTCTCTGCCTGCCACTTGAATAATTAATCACATTTTTCAATTTTAATTAAGTGTATCTCCTAAACTGAAGTTCAGAAAAAAATAATTTTTTGCGCAACCAAATTTCAGAGTGTTGGCTTTAGTTTCCTGAAGAAATAAAAAATATACATATTTTGTTATAATAAAATTATGCATTTACTTAAAGACATGTATTTCTGTGGTGTTTTTTTGTGTGTCACTTGAATAAGGAATATTTTAAAACTAAACAAACCGTAATTTATTTTTAAATTTTAGATTATAAAAATGAAAGTTATTGTCTTCTAGCATTCAATTAGTAATGGGTACTGCCACCATTTATAGAAATAACCTCAAAAATGCGATTTGGCATTGACTTGTATAATGACTCTAAGTAATTTAGCGAAATTGAACTCCATGCTTCCTTTATTGCATCCTTTAAGGATTCTATCGTCTCAAATTGTTTTCCTCCTTCATAAACTATTCTTGCAAGCCAAACCCCAGACATTTTCCATTGAATTCAGATCTGGTGAATATGGGGGCCAATCCAAAAGTTAAACACCTTGTTGATTAATCCATTGTTTTACTGCTCTGGCGGTATGAATTGCAGCGTTGTCGTATTGGTACGTCCAAGGTATGGATCCAAAGAAATCATTAAATTTTCGAAATGCTTCCTCCAGAATGTTTTTGTAAGTCATTGCAGTCATTTTGTTGGATACAAAAACCAATTCTATGGTACCATCATACGAAATGGCACCCCGTACCATTATTTTGTCTGCAGCTCAAAAATTTCTCCTTATTTAGGTCATGGAAGTAATAGATATACCCGTCGGGACCATCAATATTAAACTTTTTTTCATCGGAAAATACAACTTTAAACTATTTGTCGGACCATGTCATTGTATTTTTGGCAAACTGTAGACGTTGCGATTTGAGTTTTTCATTAAGTGGTGGTTTTTTTACAGTTTTCGTCGGACTATGTATGGGCACGACTTTAAGATACGGTGCACTGTTCTTAGACTGGCACTGGCTCCACTTTTTTCACATATTTTTGATACCGACATGGCAGAATTTGATGCAATTCTAAGAATTTTTCGTCTTTCTTTTGGATTTGTTGCCATTTTCTTCCGCCCTTTCATGTTTTTCCATATCTTTCCACGTTATTTAAATAATTGTATACAACTGTCTTTCCTCTATTAATGTTTTTGCCTATTTGGACCGGATTCTGACCCTGAGATTTCAAAATCAGAATTTTTTTCTTTTTCAGAGTTATTAAGAGCCTTAGCACGTCCCATTTTGAATAAAAACTATTTAAAAACTATCAAATTAAAAATTCTCAAGCCGTTTATATTGAAAGAAATTCAAATCACAACCTTTCTGATTAATATTAAAAGAATTCCTTATTCAAGTGACACACGACATAGTACCACATAAATACATGTCTTTAAATAAATGAATAGTATAACAAAATATGTATATTTTTTATTTCTTCAGGAAACTAAAGCCAACACTTTGAACTTTGGTTGCGCAAAAAATTATTGTTTTCTGAACTTTAGTTTAGGAGATATACTTAATTAATTTTTTATTTAGAAATATAAAGATTTGCCATAAAGATTTAAAAATTATGTAATCAATTTGGCCATATAGGCTTACAGATTATGAATAAAATAAAAGTAAAAAAATTACCGAATAGATTTTAAAATTTAAGTTGTAGCAGAACAACATTATTTTATTTATTATTTTATAAATTTAAAATTATTATTTTAAGTAATAAGGAATTCATTAATTTACAGATCTGTATTTCCGTATTAATATTATTGCTCAGTTTATTTATTTGTGTTATGTTCATTCTCATTATGTTATTTGATTCCATTATTATTTTTTAATTATTACTGTTTCACTTTATTATTAATATGTATGTTTGATCACAATTATTTATTTACGTGTACAAGAACTCAATTCTCATTTAAATATAAAAAGGATTAAAGGTTTATTTTTATTGATTTGTTTTTCGATGTAAAGTTAAAATGTTATTTAAAAATAAAATTCATTCGCTTATGAACATTCAACTGATAAAGTTGAATAAACTATTTAGCGGGTATTTCTTTTAATAATTAAATAATATTACACAAAAAAAAAAAATTTCGTATTCTATTACTAAATTCATAAAACCAATTATATTTTTTACTGAAATCGGACCTATCACTGAATTAGTAAAATCAAGTATTTAAATTCGTAAATATTTTATTGAAAAAATTTTATTCTTTTTTTTTATTAAAATATTTTTACTATTTATAAATTTAAATATTTGAAAATTCTTAAGAAATTCAATAATATGGTTTACTAAAATCAATAAAAATAATTTTAAATTTTTTGCAGATTTTCAAAGAATTTTTAACTTTAATTTAATATTTTTTTTTAATAATATATACAATAATTCGGATCGAATGTTAGTATTGTATTTTATCATGTATTTTATCATATATGAAAATTTAATGTAGAAAAGCGAAACTTTTATATAATACTAACTAATTAATAGCGACTTTTTTAGATGAAATATAGTCTAACGGTAATACACAGTGTATAGTATGTAGATAATGTGTAATTATACTGGTGAAAAATAATGGTGCCGTAACTAATAGTTTATGTATTCATGTATAGTTGTATATAAAATATACATATATGAATAAAAAGATATATATGAAATAAAAGAAGACACGACACTATTTCTAAATTTCATTAGTGGCCAAAACCATCTAAAACAGAAACACAATCGTTATCAATTGAAGCATTTTCTAAATGAATTCAACTTACATACTTTTTAAGGGAGTGAAACATCTAAGTTTCAATGAAACCAAAATAGATAGAATATAACAAATGTGCAAACAAACTCTGTTTTAGTACCGCCAAAACCGTACAACAGGGCAATTTACGATTGCAAAAATGTATCATTTTGTTAAGGACCACTTCCGCTAAAGACCATTTCCGCAAAATACTTTTAAATACAAAAATTAAAAAACATTATTATCTTCAAGAAGTCCAGTTGCTTTCGCATAATTATATCACGAGAGGGATCTACATATTCAGGCACACAATTAAAAGGACATAGTTTAATCGACTTGGGGATTATACAGCAATATACAATAGACCCCATCATTTATGCGATATATTGCCACATACATGCATATTTCGTATGCTTTTGATTCATCTAGAAGATACACAAAAATAAATCATTATACATATTTGGTAATGAAATATATACGAAAGTTAAGGTAACTTACCTCTGGCATCCTGCAAAAGATGGATTTTAAATATTTTTTGTGTCAACATTTCTATAATTTTATTTATTTTTATATTTTTAATTGTCAAAAACAAGAAATTGTTATTGTTTTTCGTATTCGTTTAGAATGAATAAAATAATACATTTTTTTATAAAATTTTATTTAAAGTTAAATAATCATTTATTTAAAAAATTGTAGTCGTAATTTTTTCTGTGCAATAAAATAGAATATTAAAACCAAATATTATTTTTTATTAAATTCAATTTAATCCAAATAATGAATTATTTAGAAAAATTTTAGCCATAATTTTTTCTGTGTAAGATGACATTTTAGAGTTTTTATAATCTGATTTGTCCCTTATCACAATTTAATAATAAGTATAGTCCAGCTAAGGCGTATATTACACGCCTTGGATTTACTAAATAATAAAAAACTTTATAATAAAGCACTAATAAAAAGGAAGTTTATTTCTCTCTTCCTACAAAATACATATGACTCATTAAATTCAGAAATCAAATGAGGACAAGTAAAAATTTCAATAAAATGCTAACTAATAAAATAATATGTGTGTCTTTTTTAAATTACCAAAAGTCCACAGTATTAATATTAAAAAAGGAAAAAAAAATGATAAAGAGAACAATTTCGTTCTTTTCCTAGTCATTGACGGAATTGTTAAACGTACTTAAATATTTGAAATAAAAATATTCAAATTATGTATTCAAAATTGTTCGAATATTCGAATGAAAGTTATTCGAAGATCAACAACATTTCGGATAATTGGCAAATTAAGTACATTGATTAAATAATTAGTTACATAGTCAACTTGACTCCAATAAATATTAATTGCTGGCTTACTAGGTAAGTTAAGTTTTTCTGGTTTAGTACCTATTTAGAAATTATTTAAAACATCTTAGAAATCTCAATATGATTTTTCTTTCTTCTTCTCTTAAAATGAGAAATATCGAATATCATTTTCATGGCTCTGATTTTCTAAGATTTCATAGTATTATTTAGCAGCATTTCATCTCGAATCAACGAATCACAATAAATTATTGTATTAAGTAATTCATTAAGAATCATTTTATCACTACATCAAAAAAAAAGTTAAGAGTTTAAAAAAATACATACTAAAAAAGTCCTCTCTTTTGTATATTTGAAAAAAAAAAAATCCATTTTTACATACTACATATGTATATGAATAATTTACTTGCTGATACCATTTCGTATTATAAATTCTTATAGATTCTGTATATATAAATATAATTTATTATTAAAATTTAAAAAATGCCAAAATAACTACTTAGATTTGTAAACTTGTTGCAAAAAAATAAACTAAATAAATGTTTAAAGAATTACATATACAAATACGGGATTTGATATGAAAAAAGAATTGCAAATAAATATTTAATTTAATCTTTCTAAATGAAATAAATATACAAAATGGCGATTTATATAAAAATACTCATATGTCTTTGTAAGTTATATGTAAGAATATTTTTTTTTTCTTTTGAAATAAAATTGTTTTATTTGTTAAATTCTTAAGTTTATGTACTTACATAATATATATACTTACTGAAATATGTATATAACAGTGAAGATCAAAAGTAATTGTATCGGTATATGAAATTCATATTTTTATGTAAATTCAATAACGAAATATATCATAATAAAAATCTTAACAATGTAACTATTTATCTACATATATAAAACGTAACCCAGCTAATTTTGTTTGTTGATTTTTGGTAATGACTACTAGTTACTACACTCTTTACTTAGTAATGTGTTGTCATTATTTTGTGCAGATGAATATTTAACTTGTTACCGGTAAATAGTAAATTCATTTAGTTCTATAATGGCTCAGTTCGCAGCAAACAAGAGATTGTTGGTTCAACCCCAAACTAAAGTATATTTCTATTTATATGTGAAAATTTTGCAACGTGTTAAGATTTCACGTTGACGTGGCGTAGTAAGTAAGTAACTACTTATTCAACTAATTTATGTAAACATTTTCATACGAAGATAATGAGTTTCCCACGTGAATAGTACCAAAATAAATTGCTGGCTTACCAAGTAAATAAAGTTAGAACATATTTCCACAGAGACTTAAAAATTGTGTCCCCATGTAAAGAACTAAAAATATTTTCTTATGATAATTTTCTAAAATATTCGAATTGTATTATCGGCTTCTATTTTTTGAGGTGGAGTAACATTTCTTCCACTATTAAATGAAGGTTTAAAAAGTCAATAAAGTTATCTTTCACTGACGTAAAAATTTCATTAATGTTAGCGAAAAAAAATTTTTTTATGCACTAATATTTATGTCCAAAACAAAATGAGAATTTGATTGTATTAAAAATTTTATTTATTGTTTTCTTGACTTCGATGCAAGCGATTCGTCTTAACGAATATATCATCACATTTTTGACAGAACGAATTTGCTATCAGCGATTAATATCGCTCTGTTGATGAAAATACCAATCATTTATTAATTTATTATTATTTTTGAAGAACCAGATTATAGATAGTGTAACTACCCAGCAAATAGTTTTTCATTCTCGGTAATGGCAACTACTTGTTAAAGTAGTTTCTTGGTAATGAGGCGTCATTATTATTTACCTACTCTGTATTACATAAATAAGTACTCAATAGTATAATAGCACAGTAATCTTGAAATCACGTGGATCAGTTGGCTAGAGTTCACTTCCATTCTGATAATGTTAGTTTTTTTTTTAACAAAATGTCTATAAAGATATTTTATACTAAAAAAGTCTTTGTCACTTAGAAAATTAAGTGCGAGATAATGTACTGAGTTAGACGTTAATAATTAAAAATGAATGGTTAATTTGTGCCGAAGTTCAAATCTCACTGACGTCAAAATTTTTTTTGTTTTTATTTTATTTTACTTTCGTTTAGGTACATATTTTTGAGTACCTCTAGAGTCTAAAAGTAACCACATAAATTTGTGGACAACTCGAAATTGTAGAAAAATATTTAACAGATATGTGAAAAAATTAAGCCCGTATCTTATCTGTGGCCTTCTAAAATACAACTTTATCGAATTATTTGCTTATAATTGCATTGTTTATACCAGTAGTTATGGTGATTGATGATTTTCGAAAGCAATATTCTAAGGAACTTATCGGATACAGTAGTTATCAGAAGTTTTTGCAAAATTAACTTTGGCAAACTGACGGACGGACAACATTATTTCAACTTCACGAACCATATTAAGGAAACTACATTTATCAAAGAAAATATAATTCTTAACATTATCTACCTAACATAAATCACAGCTGATATTTTATTAAATTTACATTCCTATTCATAGGCAAAACTAGTCACAACCGGAGCAACCAAAAATATGCAGAATCATATTTTTGCATATTTTAGTCTTAACAGCATATTTTGTCATATTTACATATAAAATCCTTATTTTAGACCATATTGTCGCAATTAAATTACATATTTTGTATATTTTATACTTAAGACCATCGTTTAGCATATATTACATTAAAGAGCATAATTTAGCATACTTTACACACAAAGGAAAATTTTCAATATATTGCACCCACAAGCTAAAATTTTATAATCTTTAGTTTTAAAAATTAATAGATTTTAATTGAAAATGGAAAAATATGAAAATATGAAAAAATTTTTTGTGGGAAAAACAATGCATTTATACATACATATATCATACATACATGCATACATACACTGCCTGCCACTTGAATAAGGAATCACATTTTTTTAAACTTTAATTAAGTATATCTCCTAAACTAAAGTTCAGAAAAAATATTTTTTTGCGCAACCAAATTTCCGAGTGTTGCCTTTAGTTTCCTGAAGAAATAAAAAATATATAAATTTTGTTATACAAAATTATGCATTTATTTAAAGACATGTATTTCTGTGGTACTATTTCGTGTGTCATTTGAATAAGGAATTCTTTTAATATTAATCATGAAGGTTATGATTTGAATTTCTTTCAATATAAAAGGCTAGAGAATTTTTAATTTGATAGTTTTTAAATAGTTTTTATTCAAAATGGGACGTGGTAAGGCTCTTAATAACTCTGAAAAAGAAAAAATTCTGATTTTGAAATCTCAGGATCAGAATCCGATCCAAATACCCAAAAACATTAATAGAGAAAAGACAGTTGTGTACAATTATTTAAATAACGTGGAAAGATATCGAAAAAACATGAAAGGATGGAAGAAAATGGCAACAACTCCTAAAGAAAGACGAAAAATTATTAGCATCAAATTCGGCCATGTCGGTATCAAAAATACGTGAAAAAAGTACAGTCAGTGCCAGTCTAAGGACAGTGCACCGTATTTTAAAGTCGTGCCCATACATAGTCTGACGAAAACTGCAAAAAAACACCACTTAATGAAAAACGCAAATCGCAACGTCTACAGTTTGCCAAAAATACAATGACATGGTCCGACAAATGATTTAAAGTTGTATTTTCCGATGAAAAAAGTTTAATATTGATGGTCCCGACAGGTATAACTATTACTTCCATGACCTAAATAAGGAAGAATTATTTTTGAGCCGCAGACACAGCCGAGAGGGCGGAATAATGGTATGGGGTGCCATTTGTATGTTTTTTTTTTTTTTTTTTTTTTATCCAACAAAATGACTGTAACGACTTACAAAAACATTCTGGCGGAAGCATTTCCAAAATTTAATGATTTCTTTGGACCCATACCTTGGATGTACCAATACGACAACGCTCCGATTCACACCACCAGAGCAGTAAAACAATGGATTAAACAACAAGGTGTTCAACTTTTGGATTGGCCTCCATATTCACCAAACCTGAATCCAATGGAAAATGTCTGGGGTTGGCTTGCTAGTTTATGAAGGAGAAAAACAATTTGAGATGATAGAATCCTTAAAGGATGCAATAACGAAAGCTTGGAGTTCAATTTCGCTAAATTACTTAGAGTCATTATACAAGTCGATGCCAAATCGCATTTTTGAGGTTATTTCTAAAAATGGTACTCATTACTGAATGCTAGAAGATAATAACTTTCATTTTTATAACCTAAAATTTAAAAAAAAATTACAGTTTGTTTAGTTTTAAAATATTCCTTATTCAAGTGACACAAGAAAAAGTACCACAGAAATATATGTCTTTAAATAAATGCATAATTTTAGTATAACAAAATATGTATATTTTTTATTTCTTCAGGAAACTAAAGCCAACACTTTGAAATTTGGTTGCGCAAAAAATTATTTTTTTCTAAACTTTAGTTTAGGAGATATACTTAATTAAAGTTAAAAAAATGTGATTCCTTATTCAAGTGGCAGGCAGTGTACATGTACACATACATATTTGAAACCTTTTAGGGTCAAAGAACTAAAAATCATACATGTATATATAAAATTCTTACCCACATTTCCTGCAAATTTTCATCGGATCTTGCTGTCTTTTTTGCGGATTAGTCAGTCTTCTCTAAAAAATTTTAACTCTATTACAAAATATTATATTTTTATTTCTTTAAATTCAACTGACAATAAAAGTCACAATTTTTACTTTACATAGCGTGTTAAGCATGTTTTATGACTATGTTGACAGAATACAGAGTAAATACCGAACCACATAAATAATCATAACCAAGGCAACCAAAAATATCCAGAACCATATTTTTTCCTGGCCTTCAAATGAACGAAACTGTGAATTTGTTTAAATGTTTCCGACAATTTTATGAATTTTGCAATCGATTTGATACAGCATATTTTTCCATATTTTCAAATAATTTATCATATTTTCATAGATAGTCCTTATTTTAGAGTATATTTTAGCAATTAAATGGCATATTTTTTGCATATTTTACGCTAAAGGGCATAATTTTGCACCCAAAAGAATTCTTAACATAATTTGCCATTAGTGAAATTTTCTTTTTAACACCTTTTTCAAATCCTAATAATTTTCATAAAAATTTATAAAAATGTTGTAATTTTGTAGATTTTTTTTAGCAACTGCTAATAAAAGTCAAGTAATTTTTAGCATATTATTTAATTTTAAAAGCATATTTTCCGAATTTAAGAACATTTTGTATGCGCTTAAAACCCTTTTTAGAGCATATTTTTGGTTGCCCTGATCATAACTTTTAGTCATAACAAAACTGTGGCTTTTTTAAGGCGTTTTGTATGAATAGGCATGATAGTTTAACGTTGTTTTCTCTTACAAATCAATTTCAAGATCAAACAATGGCAAACAAATTGTTTGTCTAACCAATAGTCACACTATTTTAATCAAATATGTTGCAAGTTGTGATCATAGCTTAAGACTTAATAGAAATTATTAGAAAAATAATATTCACAATTTATTTTTCACTGTAATACGTGAATAACAGATGTAAGTATACTTACTGTATACTTATATATACCAAATAATACAATTGTAATGTACACATACTTAAATTTCACATTCCCTAAATTTGATTTCTCTTATAAGTATTTTTGGCAGTATGTTGTTTCATGAGTATTTTAATTTGGACTCCTACATTCTGGTATGAGGATATGAGAATTTATATATAATATGTATGTATATATAATTATATGTATATATGTATGCATGTATATATATATGTATGTACATATATATATTATTCAATTTTTCCAAATAAGAAGAATAAAAATAATACAAGAAAATGTTGGAAAAAAAGAAATTTGTTTTCTTTTATATCGCCAACATCATGATGATGTTTTTGTCACTTACTCTCTCTTTTACGTCTATGCATATATATATATTTTGGTACTTGTATATATCATTTGTCTGTATTCAGTTCAGTTTTTATTCTGTTATGCATTGTTCAGTAGTATCCTGTCTTTGCTAAAGTGTTATATTTTGTCAGTCTGTCCGCCTGTCTGTCTGTCTGTTTTTCACAGTGTAGCATTTTATTTTTTCCAATTCTGATTGGACGCGTTTTTATGGTCGTTTTTATTTCGTTCTTAGGATATGTACATGTGGGAATGTGTATCTATGTGTATATATATATATATTAGTACTTATATGTTTTTCTCCGTCATATACACTTGTGGATACATACCATGTATGTATGTATGTATGTATGTACGTACATACATTCATATAACAACAAATATATATGTATATTGCTTTTGGCCATTGGAAAACTCCACCCATATACTAAAGACACGCATGCATCCTCCTTTAAGAGAACGACCGACGAATGTACTATATTCGTACAAAACCTCAAACCCAAATACATATCATCAGTTTAGTAGGAGTATGTGTGTTTGGTGGTACCACAAGTATTACTAATATTGTTGTTGCTATTAGTTTTGCTGCTGTTGGTAGGTTGTATGTTGTTAGTAAATCGATATTTATTTGTTGCTGCTGTTTCACAAATTTTTTTCCACTTGCCATTTCATTGAGGTTATGGTAATGGTTATGTCTAAAGTACATGAACATTTTGGTCATAAAACACAAAATTGTAGAAAATGAAGCAAAAAATAAATAGAGAATGAATGTATGTATGTGTGTATATTCATTCTCTATTTATTTTTTTTAGGTATATGTAGGAGAAAAAAGTATATGTTGTTATATCGAAAACTTTTCCGTCGGTCACTGGACTGTCACTGAGAAAAATTTTAATTTAATTACATTTTCTTGATTGTATTAGGGAAAAAATTATGATAAAATTAGTTTCTGCTGTCATATTAGCTAATCAATAATGTGTCAGGTATATGTATATATGTAAGTCTTAATAAAATCCTTATTATTAATAATTCGTAATTAATAGTAAATAATGTATCAGCATTTAAACTTAATTAGTTAGTCATAGCAAATATGGAAACATCTTAGATATATTTTTAAGAATGTTTAAACAGGGAAAAATAGTTTCAAGCGAAATTATTATAAACAAAAATTTTAATTACACCAGAAATATTTTGCTCATAACATTAAATTATTTGTTTAAATTTTATCAATTTATATTGTACAAATTTAATAAAATTGTTTTACACAGCAAGAGAGACTGAGGTTTTCAATAGGGAAATATTTAAAGGCTTGTATTATTTTTTTTTTTTTTTTTTTTTAATTTCTCATACGATTTACCACATTTACATATTTTTCTTAAAACTTTTTTAGCTTTTATAATAGTACAGTACTAATTATTAGCTACACAGAGAAAACGCTATATAAAAAGAATATTTATTGAAAATGTGTCTATAAAAAAATGGTAGAAAATTTGTTTATAAAAAAAATAATTATGGAAAATTTGTTTTCAAACAAAAAAAAAAAATTTCGAGAATTTGTTTATAAAAACAAAAATTAAGCGAAAATGTGTCTATAAAAAGAAAACTATCGAAAATTTGTCTTTAAAAAGAAAACTATCGAAAATTTGTCTATAAAAAGAAAATTTATCGAAAATTTGTCTGCAAAAAGAAAATTTAACGAAAATTGTATATAAAAAGCAAATCAGTCGAAAATTTTTCATAAAAAGAAAATTGGTCGAAAATTTTCTATAAATATAAAATTTATCAAATGTTTCTATAAAGTGAAAATATTTTGAAAATTTTAAATTTACTAAAACAATACGAAATTTTAAATTTTGTTAAAATATGTCAAAATTTTTGGTTAAAACTTGCTCGTTAAAAAAAAGTTTTGTAAAGATTTATATATCAACAAAAAGAAAAATTAAAAATTAAAAAATATTGAAAAAGATTTTAAAATTGTTCAAAATAACCAGAATTTACCATATTTTAAAAGTGTATTAATAATTTATTAAGAATGTAGCAAAATTTCTGATTTATATGTTTTTATTAAAAAAATAAAGTTTCGTTTAATTTTCTTAAATGGCAAAACAATTAAAAATTTTTATGTATTGAAAATAAGAAATGGCAAGTTTTAATAAAAAATTTATAATTTATAACATCTTTTAGAAAATAAACTTTCATTAAGTGAAAAATTTCTATATATTTTGAAATTAATTTAAATATGATAAATGAACCCAGCAAAGATTTGGTATGACATATAGTTACCGAACGACATGCTTTTCAATGCAACACCAACATCGACATTCCGCTTACAATACCTAAAAGTTGTTTTGTGTCAACAATTAACTCTTCTCTGCATTACATGTAACTAGATGTGAACTATTGAGCAGATTTATATGCATAAATAATTGAATTATTTAAGATCCTATTTGGAAGCATATAATTATCTATAATGACATCATGTTGTAAAAATAATGAGATAAGTTGCTGAATTGTAAGTAGTGTAGTGTTATTATAACTCATTATTTGGCAATGGAAGTTTTTGCTGAGAATATATCAACATTTTTATGTTGAAACTTATCGTTAAAAAAATAAAGTTTCGTTAAGTTTTTTTTTTTTAATTATCTAATTTTAATGGCTGCAAATTTGGAAACTTGATAAACAAAGTCAAACGAATATGTCAAAACTTTTAATTAAGAAATGAAAATTCGTTCGACAATTTGTATTAAAGACAACAAATAAATTTGAATTGATTTGTTTTTTGGTACAAAATTTCGAAACGAATTTTCGTTTCGTTTTATAAAATGAGCCCCTAAAACTTGTTCGTTGAAAAAATAAGGAACATTTTCTAAAGAATATTCAATCATTTTTAATCTAATATTCGTCTAAAAAATAAACTTTCGTTATATTTTTTTAAATTGTTCAAAATAAAAAATTTTACCATATTTTAAAATAGATGAATAATATTTTAAGAATAAAGCAGCATTTCTAGTTTATATGTTTTCATTCAAAAAATAAATCGTTAAGTGTTTCATTCAATCTGATCTATGGTTTAGCATCTAAAATTCCTTATTTGAAAACCGTTCACATATAAATGGTTTATTAGCCTTAAGAATGTCTACCTAATAAGCAATCTTAAAAAGCGAATAATATTTTAGTTTATAAATGTGGTTTCAGCGTAGTCAAAAAATATCCGGTTCGAAGGACCATCAATATATTGCAATAGATAACTGTCTTTGTTGTATGTTTGCCGTCAGCAAAGCAGGGTTTTTGAACTTTATCAGCATTAACAGAGTTTTTTTTAATTAGGTTTCGTTAAAACATAAATTTTATTGTCCTATATAAGGACAAGCACTTAGAATATGTAACCGAAAATGCAAAACTAATGTCCAGAAATATACCACCAGATTTTGAAAAATAATTTGTAATTTTTTAAATAAACTTAATAATAATTTTCTCTATAAACTAATAAACATTATTCCATTATATTTATTGCTTATTAAACTTATCAACCAAACTTTAAATTAGTGATGAAATTCGACATCATCTTCTAATATAAATTCACCTTAAATCTTTTAAAATAACAAGTTGATGCTGGTATATTCATACAATTTCATTTCATTTTATCTGTTGTAACAAGCTGCAATAATCCTTTAACACACACATGCAAACGTACAGATAAACTCTCATTTAGTATAACGAAAACTAAATTTTATGATTATAAAATGGTATTTGTATTTGTTGTATATAGATATAAGCTGGCAATGAATGGCTTGAAACTTATAGTGGAATAATAAAAATAAAATAGAAAACTAAAAACGAATAAAAACAAGCGCCAGAGTGAAACGTAGCATGAATTAAAACCACAGACCTTTTTTTTAAATTTAATAGCACAACTTGTAGTAACAACAATATAGATCTAAATTGCATTGGATACAAGAAATCACTGGTAGAGATAAAAACTAAGATGGAAAACTAAAAATTTAAAGCAAACTTCCAGAAATATAATTTTTATTTATAACATCAAAAACTACATAGGGCAATAAACTTCAAGGAAGTTATTCCATAAGCATTAAAGTAAATAGTAGATGTTAAAGTCATCAAGTAATAATAATAGAGAACCACTGCCATTTAAGTTATAAGTATTTTTTTTTTTACTAATTAGGTTAAAATTAAAATAAGTTAAATATATAGTAGTAAATTCTCCACCCTTGGTCATAAGTTGAGGTCAGCTATCTCCTTGTATTAAATATTTTTCTGTTGGTTCAACTCGTTAAGGTGAGTAACCCAAAACATAACCTCACGTTTAGTACGAGTACATGAGTACAAGTATCTGTCACTGGATTTATGCATTGCGGTAAACCATGACAATTAGAAATGGTTGCTTAACTTTTTTTTAGTTCCTCTCTCTATCTGGCACGTTCTTGGGTAAAATAAATTTTTTAAACATAGTTAAAACTATTTTGTAAAATATCAGGCGATTAAAGTTAAACTGATTAAATATATTTTATATTTAATTTCTTTCTATGCGTATTTAAACAAACATATTTTATGTGTGTTTATATGAAATTATTGATTTTTGTTTCACTTAGTTTAGGCCAGTTTTTTTATTACCAGTTTTATGTGTAACTATAAAAAGTCTGACGACCATGTTGAAAACCAAATAATAATACACTTACTCAAACAGAAAAAAAACTTCAAAATATTCACTTTTCCATTGTATACCATAAAGTTTCTTCGCCTTTTTTATTTAAAACAAAAGTTTATTTTCAAAGTCATTCTTAAAGAACTTTGTTTTTTCTTTACTCAAACAAACTTCTTAGGCAACTTAAACGCCAAAAGTCTGTCTGTCCTTCCATCTGTCTTACTCCCCGACTGCTTTATACCGCAGCTTTAAATACACGCAACAGATGAGTCTTATCAAAAAATGGCGGAAATTCTAAAAGGCATAAAAAAAAACTAATATCGCAGAATGTGGGGGGCAACATTGTTGTTTAATTACTTTTTTAAAGTTTCTAGTTTATACAATTGATGCCAAGAGTTTTTTTTTTTGCAAATCCCAAAAAGCAGAGGAGAAATCTATTCAGGAGTACAAAAAAATAAACTGATTTATTGTTAATTTTATATAAAAAATATCATTATTAATTTTTTTTATAAAGCGAAACTTTTTTTAAAAATTTTACTAGAAAGAGAATTTATTAACAATTTTAAATTAAATAGAAAATGTATTAAACATTTTCGTATAAAGAGAAAATTTATTTAAAATGTTCTAATAAAGAGAAAATTTATCAAAATTTTCTATACACAAAAATATATAAAATTTTCTGTAATTTCGAAAATTAAATCAAAATATCCATAAGAGAAAATTTAATGTAAATCATCAACGTAAATTATCAAATATTTTGTATAAAAAGAAAATTTATCGCCAATTTTGTATAAAGAGAAAATCTACCAAAAATATTCTATAAAGAAAATATTTAACAAAAATTGTCAGCAAAGAAAATATTAAACGAAAATTTTCTATAAAGAGAATATTTGTGAAACATGTTCTATGAACAAAAAATCTGCCAATAATTTTCTATGGACGAAATCGAAAATCGAAAAATTTTAATAAAGACAAAATCTATCAAAAATTTTCTTTAAAAAAGAAATATATTGACTATTTTCTATAAAAAATATAAAAAAATATATATTAAAAAATGTTGAATATTTATACAAAATTTTAAATTTATTGTTAAAAACTAAAGATTCATTATGTTTGCTAAATTGACCAATTTAAGAAATGGAAGCAGATTTTAAAAATTGGCAATCTAAAATAAAGGAATATTCAAAACGTTTAGTAAAAACTTGTGCATTGAAAAATATTAAGTTTCAAAGGATATTTAATAGCAATACCTAAAAAAATTTGAAAATTTTTATTTTAGTATTCTTCTTAAAAAAAAAAAAGAAAATAATAAATAAACTTTAGAAAAGTTTTTTTTTTTTTTTTTTAATTAGACGATTTAAAAAAATGAGTTCAGATTTTCAAAGTTGACAATTTAAGCTAAAACATATCATATCTTTTAGTGAAAACTTGTTCGTTAAAAAATTTAGGTTTGGTTAAGTTTTTTAAATCGACAAAAAGGAAAGATATCAATAGATTTCAAAAGCACATTAACAATACTTAGAGAATGTTAAAAATCTTTTTAGTAAAAATGAAAAAAAAAACAAAAATGAATTCGTTAAGTTTCTAATTTGCCCAATTTAAAAAAAAATGTGCGTATTTTGAAAGTTGATAACCTGAGCTAAAAGAACATATCAAAGCATTCTGCAACAACTTATTCACAGTTTCGTTAAGTTTTTTAATCGATAAAAAGAAGAAAATCCTAAAGTGCTTTAACAATATTTATAAAATATTTAAACATTTTTATCTTGGTATTACAAGCTTGGAAATCTAATAAAAAAAAGCTTAAAGAATATATCAATATCAAAAATTAAAAATTTTTTATTGAAAAAATAAAGTTTCGTTAAGTTTATTTTTTTTTCAAATCGATAAAAGGAATGAATTTCCATTTCTACTTAAATAATATTTAAACAATTTTAATTGAATATTCTTCTTTTACAAAAATAAACTTTCGTTAAGTTTTTTGAATTGGCCAAAATAACAACTTTCACCATAATTTAAAAGCAGAAAGTAGTATACTTTCAGAATGGCACAAAATTTCTAGTTTACATAAAGAGAAGTAATTTAATCATGATGAACGAATATATCAAAATTTTTTGTATAAAACTTATGGTTAGTTTAATAAAGTTTCGTTAAGTTTTTTATATTGTCCAATTTAAAAAATTTGTACAAATTGTGAAAGTTGATGATAAGTTAAGAATTGTCCAAAGTAAAAAAAAAATACCATATTTTAAAAGTGTATTAATAAAACTTTAAGATTGAAGAAAAATTTCTATTTTATATGTTTTCATTCAAAAAATAGGGTTTCGTTATTTTTTTTTTAATGGTAAAAGTTGAAAGTTTTTATGAATTTAAAATAAGAATTGGTCAATTTGAATAAATAATTTAAAATTTCTAGTCTATAGCTTTTTGTTCAAGAGAATAAAGTTTCGTTGAGTTTTTTAAATTATCCATTAAAATTTTCTATAAATTTTGAAAATAACCCTGCAAAAGCGTTTTGGTTCTAGGTAATATCAACAACTTATTAAAGTAGTTTCTTGGTAATGAGACATCATTATTATTTGCCTACTCTATGTTACATAAATAAGTACTCAATGGTATAAAAGCACAGTAATACTAGAATCACGTGGATGAGTTGGCTATAGCGCCGGATTAACAACCAGAAGGTTACTGGTTCAACTCCATTCTGATGCTGTTAGTTTTTTTTTTTTTTAATAAAATGTCTAAAAATATATTTTAAGCTAGAAAGAGATTTTGTTGCTTAGGCAATTAAGTGCGAGATGCTGTACTGAGTAAGACGTTTATCATTAAAAACGAATTTGTGTTCAAGTTGAAATCTCACTGAAGACAAAATTCTTTTTTTTTTGTTATTTTTATTTTTGTTTAGGTACATAATTTGAGTACCTCTAGAGTCTAAAAATAACTACATAAATTTGTGGACAACTCGAACAAAAATAACTAGTTCTTCAGGCAAAATATAAGTAGTTATAAATGGTAAACGAATGCATAAAAATTTTATTATAAAACTTATCGTTAAAAGAAATAAATTTCGTAAAATTTGTTAAATTGTTAAAAATAAAAAATAAAGTGAAAATTCATCGATAATTTTTGCAAAAATGTTCTATAAAGAGAAATGTATAAAATTTCTATAAGTATAAATTTGCTATAATTTTTTAAATCTCATTTAAATAGACGTTTTTTTTTTTTTTTTTTTTGTCAATAATCCCTTCAACTAGGGTTGCCAGATTCAAATTGTGATCTAACTTCACATTCCTGAAAAACTAGCTTGATTTCCAAAAAAAAAAAATACTTGACAATAGACTTTCGCCAAAAATGTTTTACTTTTTATATGAAACCTATATGCAAGTAGGTATACAAATATAAGAGTATCTGCTCATCAGATATAACTTTCATCAATTTTGCGAAAATAAGAGTTACCATAAATAATATTAAGAAATATCGTATTAAATTTTTGCAATTGTTATTTGGTAAAATAAATTTACCTTTAGTACAGATTCTTTATATTGAGTCAATACAAATATTTCAATAGCCATTAATATTGCTTTTGAACATTTATTCACGTTATTAAAAAAATACTATATCGTATAAACGAATGTGTTTTGGAAGTTTTCAAATAAGTATCGAGAACAGTAGTCGATGTATAGTGTATTGTAATCAGTTTGTTCTGAAAATATTTGTTTAAATTTAAAACAGTCCCCTTTTTAAAATGATTCGTGTATCTCAGATATAAAAGATTTTAGGATCACTTAAAATTCAGTAGTATATTTCTATGCAAGTTTCACTTTCAGGGTGTAAAAAAACAGAAGATATTGTGTCCTGTAAAATATAAAAATATGCTTTGGGCTTATCACTATAAAAAAAATATTCTTCATAACTACAAATTGTTTTCAAGTTAACAAATTACATTTGGACTTGTAACTTGACAACTTCTAAAATATCTTGACAATCAAGTTCATTTAAGGCCGCCTGGCAACCCTACCTCCAGCCCTTTTTTTCGGCTGAAAAATGAAACCAAAAAAAATCATTTGTTTATCAACCCCGAGGTGTCATTAAATAATGTCAATAATGATTTTTTTTTTCTCATTCCTTGTTTTTGATATTGCTTAACATCTGTTGTTGCTGTTTTCTTTCTTACTTTCATTATTATTATTTTTTGTCGTCATTTTATCCTTTATTGATTGAATCAATTTGTCAAATATCGAAATCTTTAGGTAAATAAAAGCCGCAAGCTGGTTTCACTTGTCATTATTGAAATCTGTTCGATAACAAATTCAAACTTCAAGTATGAAGATTAATATTTGTCTTCTTGTTATTGTTGTCTTGTTTGTATGTTCATTTGTTTGTGTATATTATAAGTGAGTTTTTTTGTTGACATTTCGTTTGTCAATTCCCTTTGTCTTTTTCTGAAGGGGAATAATAGATAAGAGATTGAATGTTTGATTTTTACTAATAAAAGTCTTATAAATTGTTTTTAGTTGAATGTTCACTTAAATTTTAAATAAATAATTTAAACTAATTTCAATTAATTTTTTAATTGCATCAATTACTTGTGTAATCAAAATCATAATTCAAACATAACATAAACATTCTACTTATTTGTATAATATGGACACTAATTAAAATAGTTTATACTAGTTTCTAGTTTATATATTTATAATAAAAAGAGAAACACAAATAAGATTATTATAAACTATATGGGCCATTATCAAAAATTTTTAACCTGGCTGAAACTAACTTTAATCCTTAATAAGTTTTGCGGTAATACTATTTTAAACAAACGGGTTACAACTCACAAGACTTGAAAGTAATAGAGTGCAAAATTATAGCACCATAGATTTCATTTTATAATCATGATTGTTGTTCAAGTTTCAAAAACTTAGAAAAGGGACTTAAAATTTCTTGACTTTTTTCCATTCTTCTACACTTTCTGTTCGCGCATTTATACTTTTTTATCTCCTTTGGTCTTATATAAACTAATCGGACTTTGTGGACAAATTCTACATCTTCTTTGTCCGATTTTGATGACAATATTTTTTAATTTTTTTAAATTATTTGTTTTTTTCGGGCGGGATCTGTGCGCCCCTCAACGGAATACGAATTTTGAAACAGGGATTGATTGAAAAAAGAACATTTTTAAAAGTCAGTTTTTCGCGAGATACATTCACAGGATTATTGCATGAACTTAGTTTTTTGTTATTTTACACAATAAAATCGAAAGAATGGCGATAAATATATTTGATCGGAATTTAAGTCAATTGTTGTTGATAGTTAGTGCTGCCAGGAGGTGAGAAAAAAAAAGAGGGTAAATTGTATTTTAAAAAAGGTTAGAAAAGGCTAAATGCCACAAAAAATAAGGCCAAAAAAAAACTAATATTTTTTTATTTGCAAACTTTTTTTTTTTGTTCTCATTAATTTTTAATATTTTTTTTTTTTTTAATACTTTAATAAATTTAAAAAATGAAACATAGAACCGCTGTTAGCAAAATGACCGAATGAATAATCGCCCACCAAATTGCTATACAAATTTGGATTACATTTTATACGAAAAATGTCCCAATATTTTGATTAATAATTTTAAAATTTTTGGAAGATTTTTTTTAAATTATATTTAAATTTATATTATTTTAGTTTCTGTGGCTAATAAATAATAAATTAATTAATATCATATAATGAGATAAGTTTTATTTAATTCGGAGGAAGAAGGGCCACAGGCGAATTTTTTTTTTTTTTTTGGTGAATGAATACACAAAAATTATTAAGTGGATGATTCTGTAAATATAAAAATCGTAAAAACAAATAAAAAATATTCTTCTTTGTTGAAATACTTAATTTTTAGTCTTTTTAAGGCAATTTTCAGAATCAAAAAAGGCTAGAAGCTAAAACCAAAAATTCGAGGATAAAAGCAAAATAAAAAATCTAAACTTAGCCTTAAAAAGGATAAACTAGAAACACTGTTGATAGTTGAAAGCGGGACGTTTTTGTCAAAACAGATTTTTCTAAGGCACGAAATTGACCATAATTTGGAAAATAAAGTGGTGTTTGTAATACTTAACGGAACTGTAGAGACGCATCAAAAATTTCGAGGGATACAAATTTTATGGACCAAAAAAAATTTACTTGGGTTAAAAAAATAATAATATTAAATTGCATTTCTTTATAACAGACTGTAATAAAATATATTTTCGTATAATGCACAGAGAAATAACTTAGACTCGAACCCCATATTTTTGCAAAATTTTTAAAAATTGCGATTTTTAGTATAAATTTTTTTTTTTTTTTTTTAAATTTTGCTCACATTCAAAATATAATAAATTTTATTTGCCCCCTGCACGAAAAAATTAACTTTATATTTATACAAATGGATTTTAATGTGCCATCAAAAAAAAATTAATAATAAATAATTTATTTTAAGGCCTAAAATGAGAAAATTTTTATAATGGCAATATCTGCAAATATTTCCATTATATTTAATAGTAATTTTACTGCAATTCCTGTAAATTCATTCAAGTTTATTCCAATTTGATTTAACTGACTTGATATCCATTGGCCTTTATAAAAAACAGGCATATATTCATTCTATTCAACTGTCAGAGTATGTAAGCTGTATTAAACACCAAAAAGGATATGTTAATCTTTACCTGACAGGACATGTGAAAATGCATACATTTCTGGCTTTTTAACAATTCAAATATACATATATAAAAACGATTTCCTGCTATCTGTATAAAATTTACAAAAAGTAAATCTAGTTTAAATAAAAAATTCTTTACTACCACTACTCCTGGGTGATTTATAGCTTTTTGATGAAGTGTTACAGATAACTTTCCTTTAGGTAAAAAAAACCAACAGAAATAGAGAAATTTAACACTGACTTTTTACATATGAACTGTTAACTGAGTTAACATATAAGATTTTACATTTCCTTTCTTAGTTTATCCAAGAAAATGCTGAAAATTATGGGAATTATGATAATATACAGGGCAACCGAAAATATATCTTAAGAAAAGTGTTGCATAAAAAAATACTCATAAAATCCTAAAATATGCCTTTAAAATATCACTTTTTCTGGCTAAATTTTAATTTGTCTACAATTCATGCTAAAAATAACTTGATTTTTCCAAACAACTACTAAAAAAATATTTTCTTTTCAAAGCTAAATAATATTCTGTTTTAGGAAACTACAAAATGTCTATTAATTTATAAAATGAAAATTATTAGGGAATCGGATCTGAAAATGTGACAATTAAAAAATTTCACCAATGACAAATTATGTAAAAAATTATATCGGGTGCAAAATATGAAAAATTTTTCTCTTAAGTGTAAAATATACAAAATTATATTCTTTAGTGTAATATATGAAAAATTATGCTCTTAAGCATAAAATATGCAAAAATATGGTGTTTAAAAATTGCTAAAATAGAACTCTAAAATAAGTATTTTCTATGAAAATATGACAAAGTATGCTAATCCCAAAATATGCAAAATATGCTCTTATGACCAAAAAATATGCTTTAACAAATTTATACTAAAATTCTTAAAATTGTCTAAAATGGATAAATAACTAAAAGTTTGGTTTTTTTGAAGTACAAGAAAAAATATGATTTTGCATAATTTTGGTTGCCCTGATGATAACGTTGATTGAAATACTAAGAGTCTCTAAAAATAATGTCTTCTAAATATATATAAAAACTAAAAGAAAGACACTTGTTTATTGCCTAAATTGGTAGCTTATATTTATAACAAACAGAAGATAAAGATAACAAAGAAATTGCTTAATTTCACAAAAAGACCCAAGTTGAATCTTAAAATTTGTATTTTGTAACAGCAAGGGTGGTGTGGTCACAACAATTCTCCTGCTATTCTAAAAAAAAACACAGACACTCTACGCAAACAAGAACAAAAAAAGAAATAGATGAAAATATTATAAGCCAGACAGTAGCTGTAAATGCACGACAAAGCAACCAGCAACTGATAAGACTAACAACTCATAAGAGAAAATAAGGACCTCAAACACCCATAATAAACATACCTACATACATTTACATGCTTATATGTATTCATAAAAAGCAAGAACTGTCTTGTGACTTTGACTTTAATTACTGGATTTATAGGTCCTTTGAGATAATCTGCTTTGTCGTGTGTATATTTTTTGCTAGTGAATATTCTCGTATATTCTTTAGCTTTCATTTTAATATTATAAAGATATTCAGTTCTTTGTTTCTATATATTTATAATGAAGTTGAGAAAAAAACATATAAAATAAATATAAAAACAAAAACAAAGAATTGATGATAATAAACAGTATGTAAAAAGTTGTAAAGATTGTATGTTACACTGGGTAATTAACATCATGACAGTCAACCAACACTGACTGACAAAAGACAGCATCAACGCTTTTAAACTATTCACACGTTCCCTTTTTTATATGTTGCTACTAATAACGAGGGTGGTGCAAGAAAAGTAGTTTTTTTTTTAAATCGCAAACAAAGATATTAAAAAATTTTCTTTAAAAAATACTGTCTATGGAAAAGACAAAAAAAGGGCAATTACAAACTGCAACTCGCGGTCAAGCACATCTATAACTTCAACGATAACTTTCTCCAATTACTTACACTAGACTTATCCAAATTACACCCAGCAATAGTGTTTAGAATAGAAAAGACTTCATGTATACCGATGAAGTGTTTTGCGGTACAAAAAATAGGTTCTCCGCTGGTGTCTAATTACAATTTGCATTCTCTATGACAACAATACCTTCAAAAAAAGACAACTTGTTTAAATTAATTTTCGTGTAAAAAAATGTTACTCTCAAAAACAACGTTAGTTTCAATGAGACCTAAGTATATAACACACCAAGAATGCTGATGAAGTATGTAGCGACACAGAAAGTACGTATTTTCTGTGTCACTTTTGTTTTTGATCATCTATAACAACTAACAAGCTACTTTTTTGGTGGAATATATTTCTCGGTACACAGAAAAAATTGTGACTAGAAATTTTTTAAATAAATCACTTATTGACTTTAAATTTTAATCTAATAAAAATAATTATTGATTTTATTGTTTTGTTTTATTGAATGTAAATAATTTACTGGTAAAGCAAAAACAATTTTGAATTTTGACAAAATAAAAAAAAAATTTTTAAATATAAGACAAATATCAATCGTCGTCGTCTTTTTAAGACTTGAGCAGGTAAAATGCAATTTATATACATTAGATAATACTTTACATCTTCATAAGCGCGAGAATTTATTGCGTTTATGCTATATTTTTAAGCGGAAGAAAAAATTCCAATATCAACCATTAAGAGTATTTAACGGCTCAAAATCACATTTAGGGATGATTAAACAATGCCCGTCCGTCTGCTAGAATGACTGACTGACTGACTGATATGCCTCAACTATAAGGAAAATTGTATGAATTTTGGCATGAGAAACTTTTGGTATATAGTAGAGGTGTATTTCTTAATGTTTAGCAGTATATTGGATCGAGGTAAAAAATGCTGTCGGTTATTAAATTGCAATTAACTCCAATTTAATTTTATATCTGTACAACCAGATTTTGTATTATGAAGAGAAGACATGGAGTTACCAGTAAATCTTGTTATTTATTTTAAATTTCTAAGAATCTTTTATATCTTTTAGGTAAATTTGTGAATTTATAAGATGAACACGTGCGATTATAAGATGAACACGATGAAACCAAGATTTTAGGCTAAGTGTAATATTAATGTAACATTCTTAATTATGAACAGAATTATTTTTAAAATTATTTTTTTTTAACATTTTTGCTGATTTTACAATAAATATTGTTTGAATTTCTATTCAAAACCAAAAAAATAAATTTAATTCTTCCTTTTTTTTTCTATTAAATAGTTACGAATTTAAATATTAGAGTTTACAAATTTTGTGATAGGTCAGATTTCATTTAAAAGAATTACTGAGTGTAAGAACTTAATATTAGAATATGAAATTTAATTTTTTCTGTATATAGTCTCTAACAGAAATGTGTGCGCTTTCTATTCAATTAAAAAAGCTTTTGAGAAAAGTTGGAATCTCTAACTTTATATTGTTCCTTTGACTAGTTCTTGAACAGACTAAATATAATTTTAATTTTCAACATTCCAAACATCATTATAGATTCGGCTTCCGAGATTCGAATTATCTAAAGCACTATATTTGACATTCCCATATCAAAAGAACTTAAGAATCGTCAGAAGAATTCGAGGGACGAAACAAAATTAATAATGGGAATTTTTTGCGCAACTTTTTATGATATGGGCGATTTTTCTTTGGATCATTTTGCTGGAAGCCATAAATAACACCCAGACTCAACGGAGAATCGCCCGAAAATTCCTATACGAATTGGGGTAATATTTCATATGAAAAAGTACACAATGTTTTGAAGTGAGTTTTTGTAATTTTTCAACTAGTTGGTTGATTTTTCTTATTAAAAAGATGATTTTTTTAAATAATTTTCATAAATAGTTTCTATTTTTGATGAAGTATATTAAAAAATAATTTTACTCATTTATTTAATAACTCCACAGGCACTTTAAAATTTTTTTATTAAATATACAAAAATGCTTAAATGGATGATGCTGTAAAAATAAAATTATTAATAGTAAATAAGAAATTGTTATCTTCGTTATTGAAATACTAACATTTTATCCTTTTTAAAAATCAAAAAAGGGGTAGAAAAAATGCTAAAAGAAAATTTTGAAAAACAAAATAAAAAAGGGTAGATTTTACCTTAAAAAGTTTAAATTGGCAACATTGGAATTTCTATAAATGAAACAAATATCTTATAGAGACATGTTAGATTTAACACCAGATGGAATTCTTATAATCCGGTGGTTTTTCGCATGCTGATGGAAGTCAAAGTAAAATGTACAAAATAAAATTTAAATTTTTTTTTTTTTAGAACTTACTAGAAAATATTGACTGAGTAAATTTTGACAAAACTATTATATTTCAAAGTAGTAAAAAAAAGACATAAAGAATGAAATGAAACTTGGTTCAGGAAAATAAAGTCACAAGAACGAATTCCAAGCCCAAAAAGTAAAGAAGCTTCATATTTCTAAGAAGCCAAACATGTTCGGACAAGTAATGGCACGTTGCGTTCATTTCTTCAAAAGTGATCCGTGTTGAAGCTATACCTAAGCTTTAAACAATCAAAGCTAAAAAAAAAATTAAATAACGAAGATGAGAAGAATTCTGGGGCAAGGAATGATCAAAGCTCCTCAATAATAAAAAAAAAAAATAAAAATATTTTTAATATTTTATATTAGCATGGAAAACATCCGTTATTGCTGACATTTCTCATGCTCCAAGTTACAAGTATTGTATAACGAATAATCGAGAAAATAGTCTTGAATAGCAACGAACTAAAAACAATAAAAATTTACAAAACAAGATATGTGATTGGTTTGCTATTCTATAGTCTGAATAGAAGAGTGCCATAAAAAGACATTGATGACACTCGTGACATGCAACAGTGTTTTTAATATTTTCTTACCAGATTTAGAATATTGTCGTGACAGTAGAAGCACTCAGAATTGGATAAGGAATTGAATCCCAGTTAAAAGCGAATTTAAGAAGGCCCCAGCAGTACTCAATTGTGATTATTAATTTTAAATTCTTATAGAGAGATGCCGCGAAAAAATATTTAAAAGTATTTAAAAATTAAAAATAATGTAGTTAGCAATTAATTTTTATATAAAATGATATATCAGAAAAATCTGGAAAAGAAATGCTATAAGAAGTTGATTTAGTTTTAATTCTAACTTATTCCGTTCGTATTTTATTAAACAAAAACAAAACATGTTATATTATATTGATAAATTAACAGACATAAAAATATATTTTTGTGATACTATTTCCAAAAATTAGATAATGTTGTTGAAAATAAAGTTGCAAAGAAACTATTCCCTTTAAAGTCGATTTCTACTTTTCGATTTTCGAATTAGAGTTTGGATATACTACAAGAAAAAATTTATGAAATTCATGTTGGAGTAAATGGTGTGGAAAATGGCGCTTAATTCAGAGAAATGAGATATTAATATTTTAATGATCAAGATTTATTTTTATATTTATTATAATGTATTTTTAGAATTTTTGGATTTTTTTTTTTTTTTTTTTTGTGACAGAATGGTAATGTCCGTCCGTCAATACATTGGGGTTAGATGGATCTAAAATGACCGATTAATTCAGGGAAAGGCGATATCAATATTTTTGTTTACGTTTCAACGAAACCAATATGGATAAGACACTGTGAATGCTGACGAAGTGTGTAGCGGCACAGAAAATACGTATTTCATTCTGCTGGTGTATACTTATAGTCCACAAACTCTGCTTTGGCGATGCCAAACAGAGTCAACAAGGCAATTTACGATTGCAAACTTGTTTATGGTCCTTCGAACCAAATGTGACTACTGTAACCACATCTATAACAGCATTTACGACGTTATAGATGTGGTTACAGTTACAGGTTCAATCTATCTTTTATTTGCTCTGCTAATTGAGTCCCTCAAAATTGCACCCCGTGCAAGGCGGGTTTCTTTTTAGGTTTCAACGAAATCAAAATGGATAAGACACCACGAATGCTGACAAAGTGTGTAGCATTACAAAAAATACGTATTTCATTCTGCTTGTGTCTAATTAGTCCACAAACTCTGCTTTGGAGCTGCCAAACAGAGACAACAAGGCAATTTACGATTGCAAACTTATTTAATTTTAATAATCACAACTTACTTTTTTATTTATTAGTAAATAAAAAAAATAATTTTTAAAATACTGAGATTTTTCTCAAGTGAAGGATAACATATGATTTAGTGATTATACGAGTATCAATGATTTATTTGTTTAGACGAATACAATGTATATAATTTATAACGGAAAACAAAACGTCTTCTTTTCACCACTTTTCGGCTCACAGAATTTTTCTAAACCATCCCTTAATAAGAAGAACTTTACTCTAACAAGAACTTCTTCAAAGCACTTAGCCGCGAAGGATCAGAATCAAAAATGAAAATATTTTTCAGACCTAATATTCGAAAACAAATGACCATTTTTAAATAATTCGAAATTTTGTTCGCAGTATTCTCGTTAATCGCTAATACCCCGATTTTAACCTAATTATGGAGAGTTGCAAACTTTGTTAGTTTAAAAAAAATTTTTTTTTTTTTTGTTTTTTTATTATTTTATATAAAATTTAGCAAAAATCGAAAAATAATATTGAAGATTTTGAAACTATTGATGAGTTGCTACTTTTGGATTATAATGGAAAAACAATACCAAGAATTTTGAAAAGATGACATATTGAATTCCGAATTTTGGAATCTAATGCGTGAAACTGATCTCAAAAAATATAAGCTCTTTGATACCGATTTATCACTTTTTATTGAAGAAATTGGTTATTAAATTTTAAGTATAATAAACAAATATTTTTTTTTTTGATATCTCAAAATCTAAAACTAATTTTGAAAAAAGGAGTCAAAAGCTGCATTCAATAACATTAGAAATCACTTTTGTGTGCTCAAGTCCAAAACCTCGTATACTTGTGTTGTTATTACTCTCGGTGCATATTTGACCCAAATTCTTTTTTATTCCCGTAAAATGATATAAAAAGATGCGGAAATAAGCACCTATTTTTTTATAAAATTTAAAGTTAAAACTAAAAATTGATAAAAGTGAGAATTGCTGATTTTAAACATTCAACACAACCTTCGTAAATTAACTCATTTCTAGGTTCATCCACACAGAAACAACAAAAACGAAACTCAAACCTTTAACTTACAAATTGGCAATAACATACAAACAAAGAAACACATGACAGTCGAAATAATGTTGAAATTATCAAACGTTGTTGACAGTTCTGTGAAAAGCGAAAATTTTTGTACATATTTATTATGTAACGACGAACACGTATTGAATTTTGCAGCAGTCAAAAGAAGCTGTAGAGAGAGAAACTGAGAAAAGTCATATGTAATATGAAGGTATTTTATTCCCTTGCTCATTCATTATTACAGTCATTCATTCGCTTATCAACTATATTTTATTGAAGTAAATACAAGAATGAGTATAAAATGTTCTTTCAAGTTTACTGCAATTAAAATCAGATAACTTAGAGAAATGTCCTTTTTAGCAACTAGCATTTAAAAGGGCTTACAGTTTATATTTGTATAAAGAAGAAATAAATGTCACAAGTTGTGTGAATATTAGTGTAAATGTTATATGTATTTAAATTTAAATTGGAAAGCTCAGCAAACATTACAATAGTATTCAAATAAGATTACCAAAAGCATGTTTAAAGTGTTTACTAAACTTCTGTATAAGAAATGAAAAAAGTCATTTTTGGGAGTAAAAAGTTTTAGTTTTCAATGATAAATTTTCTTCCTCAAGAAAAATGCCTGTTAATATTGGTATCATAATAAAAATATGTATTTTAAAATTATTGTGGCCTATCCAAGCTAGTGGAAAGAAAATCTTACTTTTATATCTTTCATTTATGATTACTGGGTTATTCGCACAAATTCACAACATACATAAATTGTAGACTTCGTTTTATGTTAAATTTTCTGACACTTGATTTCGAGCTAGTAAATGTTTGATTTTAAAATTAGAGGGTTGCATTCAACACTCTAACATAACATAAAATATCATTCGCTATTGTCTGTTAGGTGGAGTAGAAATTTTTGCAAAAAGAAAAAAAGCAAACAGTGTTAAAAAAGCAAGAGAAAATCAACAACAAATGTGTGAAATTTACAGCATCATGAATGTATAAATGAAAGTAATAACGCGAAGACCGTGTCAAAAAAATAAAAAAAATCTCTATGAAAATAATGTTAAAAACCTCCCACATATAAGCGATACCCACATTGAAATAATGTTGATGTACATTTTTTCCATGACATCTCTACCACCTCTAACGATGGACAGACAGAAAGACTAACTAACTGACTGACTTATTTAATCTGCATAATTTCCTTGTGTTACCATCGCTCTTACTTACAGTTATTTCAAAGTGTGAACAAGGACTCTCTTTGTGTATGCATAAGTATTGGGTTGTTTGGTTTATTTATAAATATATATATATATATATATATATATGTATGTATGTATGTATGCGTTTGTGTATGTATTCATTCACATTTGGTACACGGCCCTTCAACAAAAAGTGTCAAGTGTCTGTTAAGAGGCACTTATGTTTGGCGTTTAAATTCCGATTCTATTTGAGTTGTCAACCATTCTGGCCAAGAGTGTTGATTTAACATCGTAATTGTATTTTTTATTCTCTTCATTTTTTATAGATTTTTTTGAGCTTTCTCACTCTTTGCTCATTCATCCATTAAACGGATGAAGTTTGCTGTTTTCCTGTTATGAAGTGTCATTGTTTTTATAGTCATATCTAAATAAAAAAATTCTTTACTTGATAGGTGTATGTGTGGGAAAAATTTTAAAAATCTAAGTGTGATAGATTTAAAATTAATTACTGGTAAAATACTGGTAATCATTCCTGCATTATTCAAAAATAAAAAATAAAAAATTTATGTTCTAGGAATTATTTGTTATCAGAATCTATTAGATACTCGTATAAACATGTTTATAGAGGAATTTCGAAGGTTAAATCTTTACGGTTTCATATCTCCAAGCAAGTCCTAAAATGAGTTTCCTCCTTAAAAAAAAATGGTCAAATGTTATTACAGTTTTACTTTCCTCAAATGGATCGATGGTCTAAATTTTTCGCAGAGTATTCCAATATTATACAGAACAGCAATTTCATAAAGCCTGAGACTATTTTTATCATGAGCACTACGTTTTTTGGTTGATTGGCACTAAAGAGAGATTTCGGCGGCTGCTAAATAGCAAAAATTTTCGGCGGCGGCGGCGGCGGCTTAACAGCTCTGCGACGAGTTTTTTTTATCGAATATATATTACAAAATTTTATCTTTATTATATTTTGTTAAAATATTAAATAAAAGTTAAAAATAAAATAACTAAAAATAAAATAAATATTATTCATTATAATAAACTTAAAATCTAGAAGAGTATTTTAAAAAATCCATCAGATCTGTATATAAAATTTGTGCCTACAATATATTTTTTTTAAACAAAACTAGAATAGAATGCAAGTATTTTACGAACTTTAAAATTAAAACTATACAAATTTTAATAGTTTAAACTGCGAAATGATATATTTTCAAATTCATTTAGATATTTAGCAGTTAAAATTATTGTTTTTTTTTTAGATTTTTGCTTTAATTTTAACATTTTTGATTTTAGAAATGATTTTTTTAAAACCTTATTGGGTTTGAAGTACGGGCTCATATAAGTGGTTACTGTCAAATAACCTGCCTTTTAACAGAAAAAGGACTCAGGCGACTTTTCTTAGCTGAAATACATGCTTCTGCCAAAGAAAATAATTATTAAAAGCCATGATGCACTATCCTATTTGGTAGTTAGATCTTGCAAAAAACGTATGTATGTTTAAAAAGTAAGATAGTGTGGATTTGAAATAAATGTGACAGAATTTTTGACAAGTCTGTCCTACTTGCTTTTGTTTTTTGAAAAATTTCATAAAATAGCTTTTGCTATACGATCAGACTTGCATTTAGTGGAGAAAACAATAATGTATGTTTGGCACCGATAACATACTATCTTGCGATTTTTTTTTAGTTTGACAGAATTCGGTCAGAATTTTCCTGATAGAATAGGATGATTATGTAGGATAGTGAATCATAACCTTAAAGAACACTTGAAAAAATCCACTTGGTTTAAACACTTGCACAGAAATCCGTTAAAACAAAAACAGTAATTCAATGTAGAAAAAATAATCGATATTGGGTTAGGTCTGGCATAAAATATTTAGCCATTAAAAAACAAAAAAGTAACTAGTAATCCAAAAAGCAAATAAAAAATTGACTGAGTCGGAAAAAAAATTTAGCAGCCGATCAGTCGAATAACTTATATAAAATCGACTAAACTGCTAGCCGCCAGCGGTATAACAGTCTGCAAAATATACTATAAACGGCCGATAACACATGCATATATAGTTTTATATCTGACCAACCAAAATTTATTTTTACTTTCTCCTTGCTTTGGTTAATCGATATTTTATTCTAAAATGGTAATAAATCAGAAATTTGGAATTTGCTTCACGCATTAGTGTCGTACCATTGCACCGTAAGGTTGTCGTTCATCATGATATGCATTTTAAGAGACAAATGCAACAATTCTGATGAATTATTTGCTTAAAATCAGAAAATATTTGATTATATAGAAAATTGTGAGTTACTACATTAAGCAATATTAAGAACGCTGCATCAGGTTTTGGGGTTTTAATATCATAGACTAGAACCAAACTTGATAAACCAATCTCTGATTAGAATTAAGCTTCTCATATTACCTTAAGATTTTATTTTATCGGCCAGGGTTCAAAATTTACTTGGAATTAGTAAAATTTGCGAAATTTTTTTTTATTTTATAAACTACCATAATTCTTAAAACCTAAAGGAAGAGCCTCCAGTGGACCTAAATATTAAAGGATATATTAGCCACTCCATGTTTACTGCAGGAATTCCTTACGGTTATATAATTACTGAAATGATCATTGACATTTTAAAATTTATTTTAAATATCACCGGAAAAGAGTAGCTTTTCAATATTAATCGTCAGCGTTTCAACTTTCTGTAACCGAAACGTGCTAAAGAGCACTAAACTGAAATGAAACAAGCTCATTTGTTAAATTAAAATCAGATTTTCATAACCAGTAACAACATAAACATATTTATTACTTTTTCAGATAAATTGGCTTCAATATAGAATGGTGAAAATTGAATGAAGTGAAAAACTTTCTTTTATTTTTTCGCTTTTATTAGTTAATGTGGACGTAAAATGTGTTGCAAAATTATCACTCTGCTTAAATATATTAACATCATTATTAATATCGTTATTTTCAAAAATTATGATAACTTATAGTATTTTAGAATTAAGAATTATATTCTCTGTTTGTTGGGTAGCAGGAAAACAATTTCATTTCTAACGGATATGTTAGAATGAATTTCGAAAGGTAAAGGGTGGTTCAAGTAGAGATACTTTTTTCAATAGCCTTTTTTGACAGATCACGTGTGAGTCGTGTCATGCTGTCATGTTATTTTTGTTTAGTATTGTTTGTCATTTTATACAACGTTTACAAATCGTTCAACTTTATTACGAAAATTCCCGTTCTGTGAGGAATGTGTTTCGTGCACTTCGCTCAACTTATGGTCAACATAATCGGCCTACTGAACGTACTATTCGCAACACCATCACCCATTTTGAGACCCTGCATTCATTATTGGATAATATTCGACCGAATAGACAACGTCCTGCAGACTGTGAAGAAAATATAGCGGCCGTAGCTGAGAGTGTACACGAAGACCGTGGTTTGTAGGCCGGTGGAATCATCGGTCCATATTTCTTTAAAAATGATGCCGTTGCGAATGTAACCATCAATGGCGACCGTTATCGTGTATTGAGGCTCGTGATCTGGTTTCAGCAAGACGACGCCACTTCCCACACATCGCATCAATCAATGGATTTATTGGGAGAACACTTCGGTGAGCACATAATTTCACGTTTTGGGCCGGTCGATTAGCCACCACGATCTTGTGATATCACACCGTTAGACTTTTTCCTGTGGGGATATGTAAATTCTAAAGTTTATGCGGACAAACCCGCTTCGATTCAGGCCTTGGAGAAAAACATCACGCGTGTCATTCGCCAGTTATCAGTCGAAATGCTCGAACGAGTCATCGAAAATTGGACTCAACGGATGGACCATCTGCGACGTAGCAACGGCCAAAATTTGATAGACATAATCTTCAAAAATTAAATGCCAAAGAATGTTCTTTCAAATGATAATAAACATTCCCCATTAAATTTGAATTTTCTGTTTTTTTTTTTTTAAGTAGGGAACCTCGAAATGGATCACCCTATATAATAATTTGCAAAATAATATATTTTTTAGATGAACTTGGCTATCTTGGTGACTATTCTTTTCCATATCCGGAGATCACGTATCACAGCGGACTTTATTCATAGTAAAGGGTAATTCCATACGAAATAGACACTCTAAGAATCTCCTATATTTTAAAATTTGATTATTCACTGTCACACAAACACAAATATCTCAACTTCTTAATAACAAATGTACATAGAATATGACAAACTCATTTATTCAACTACAAAAAAAAAACTCCTT